>JAZDUA010000403.1:0-357500 GCA_038098605.1 Gryllus longicercus
TTATTACAAATACATTTTACATTGAGAAACTTAAAAAGGAGAGTTAAAAAAATTTAACTAGTTTGCATCCAATGGTCTACATGCCATGAACACACTACAGAGCAACAAATACCCTGGAAAATGTTGATTTTAAATTAGTTGAGATATATGAAGCCTCAAGAAATCAAAATGTTCTAAATGCCACAGTTTTTTTAAAATGTTTTCAACTTATTTCTATTTTTCAAATATCTTCCTTAACTTGCCAATTTAAATACTGAAAAAAAAATCATTGTAATCTCTAAATTGTTCTACAAAATTCTGATAAGTTTTGAAGTGGGACTTCAAGAGGATTCTGAGACATTCAATACCATAAAAATTTCTACTTGCTGTTTTGCTGGAACATCTGTCAGATTGTCACCAAAGCACGTGCCAATCAGCAGTAGAAAAATTACCATTGTTATATGTTCACAGAGCAATAAATAGAAATATCCCTTCACATCTTGCAATGTGCTGGACAATGTACTAACAACCTTCATTGCTCATTCAACTCAAATTAAAAAGTATTAAATGTATACAATTAAGTATTAAACAGCCAAAATAAATTCCTGAATAAGAGTACATAATTCAATTAAATTAAATTTACTTTGCTTCATTTGACAGAGAATATCATTTATTGGCTTCTTCATAAAGAAATGAAACTCCTTGTATTTTCTTTGTGTCTTTTGTTTGATCTATCAACAGTCACCCAATATTTGGAAGTAATCTGGTCTGTCATTTTTAATTCAGATAATTTTATTCAAATAAACGACCAGCTGTGCTTACTTATTCATCACAATAATTGTCCGATATACTGGTACAATTCACGAATTTGGACAATTTTCACTTTCTTGTAAAAACTTCACTAGACACATTACGAGAAACATTTTGAAAACCCTTTTTCCTGGTACACAACACATGCTTTTTTCTTTTTTTTAAATTTATTATTATTATTATTATTATTATTATTATTATTATTATTATTATTATTATTATTATTATTATTATTATTATTATTATTTAAATTTACTATTATTATTATATTTTTTTTACAACATAAAGTCAATTTTTAACTTCTTAAGAATACTGGTTGTAACAACATAATCATACACTTCTTCTGTAATATTTTTTATATTAAAATGGTGAAAATAACAACAGTACTGATATTTTTGTAAGGCTATCTATAAAACTATCACTAACTTCACGAGAACAACTGCATGTGTTACTAGGATACTTCTGTCTGGATCTTTCTTGGATACAACTGACTTGGTTTATCTGAGAAAGAACGCTGAGCCTTTTTTCAAGGAGACCCTAGAATAGCAGTTCTTTCTAAATAGACCCAAGAGTACATTTTCATCGGAAGCCTCCTCTTTATGACCCTGAGCTTGGTACAGCGATTCATAACATGACGTAGACATGAATGTAGCAGGCTTGCGTAACTTCTTTTATATACCATGTTATGGAAGACTGACTGCAAGTAGCCACTTAGGCAGGGGGCCGGATGGGCAGGTAGCCCTACATGCTTCAGACGTTCTTTTGTGTCCCGTTTTGAAATCTGGCAGATAGATACATTAGAGTAGAAATAATGTCGAAAATTTGTATTTTAAAATTTAAAATCTATTCCAAATACTTAAAAAATATGTTGCTGAAAATGACTTTTTAGCCCTTGTCCGGGCAACCACTTTTAATGACGCAACCAGGCCAGGCGAGAGTCCAGCAAACTCAGGAAAGTCTGAGATACGAATTATGCTTACAGATGTACATTTTGGACATGGCTAATGAAAAAAGAACCACTAATATAGTTGTTTAAATTAACAAAATCTTTCAAAATACTTTACAATTGCTTTTTTAATATTTTTTCCTTTTATTATAGATTGCACACACTGTTTATCTGGATATGTTCTTTACAGACACGGATAATGAACAGAATGCAACATCTGTGTCCTGTTTCTTTCCAAAGGTCACATTTTTTTGCATTGTTATAATTTATATGAGCTGTAGAATCTGTTTCTTCTCCAATACCGTGTGAGATTGATAGGCAACACTTGTTATTGAATCCTGTTTGACTGTCTCCTTACATTTTGTGTACGAACCAAATTCTTTGCAACATTATCAATAAATAATCGTACGATCTCATTGTTTTCTAACATTCAGTCAGTGTCAGCAACTGTGCTGTTTTCCAGCCAAATCTGGACCACACAAGACTTCAAAAACTCACTCTCCTGACTACATATGAACCTGCAGCAACACTGTTGTTCTTAGAATCGCACACATATAGTGTCAAATAACACAGCAATGAAAAGACTTAGTACAACCCGACATCCGTCCATCCCTTGAACACAAAGGGATTGTCAAGTAATCGACCAAACAATCCCACAAAATGCAATTTATTTATGCAGATACTGTGCATTTCATGTAGATTCAGCGACCTCGGTCCAATGAACACCGCATGCCTGATTGCAGCTGAAATATTATTATGATTTTTTTATTTATAATACAGTAACACTTTTGCCATGGTTGGGTGTACATTTAAAAAACACTGTGGCAAACAAAGTCAGAAAAAACTAACCTAATATCTTCGATAGTCTTCATGCAAAATATTTAAAATTTTGCTTTTGGGTCCAATGTTGCCTGGATAAGGGTTAAAATGGCCGAAAGTGACATTACTTTTATTAGCTTAATAAACATTATCAAGTACTTGACAACATAACAATACAATGAAAAACAAAAATGTATCAATTGTGAATTTTTGCCCAGAATTGATGGGAAGAAAAAGACATGTTCAATTTCTTTTACAATTTTACTTAATTTTTCTCTTATTTTCGTTCAAAAACTCTTATTAATAAAGTAATATACTAATGTAATAAAGTAAAATAAATCAACTATCTTATTTATAATGACATTTTGTTTATATTAATATACCTAAATATCCCTCTCTCTCTCCCTCCTAAATCCTATGTAGGAGGTGTGTGTGCGTGTGTGATCTAGTGCATTTTTAATTTTTCCCTGCTATGATTTGTAATTTCACCTATTTAAAGAAAATACTATAGCGAACCTGATACTAAGGATCTCTGTATCTAAACTGTTGTATTCAATGGTTGTTGAACCTATTTTAATGTTTGCATCTTTGGTCTGATCTTCATGTTTTCACATTCATTCTGGTAAAATTGAATTTGTCCAACACAATTTCTTCAAAATTGCTACAACACGTTTTGGACATTTGCTACCCTTACATTGATCATGATTATTGTCTCTTATCTCTCACCTGAAACATGCCGTTTTGTCTCTTTAATGATTTAAATATCCTGTTTGTGGTTTAAGTTAGTAAACAGTCGCAGCGATTGCCCATGTTATTCAAAGAATTGAATTTTAGAATCTGCCATTTGCTCAGAAATAAAGATACTTTTTCCATGACCTATACAAATACCTACACTGCCAATTACCCTATCACTAGGATGGTAAACAAGTCAGGTTGCAACATTTGGAGTCCAGCAAAACGTTTTTTTACTGAATTATGTATTTGCATTTTATGTTACGAGTGATTATAACATTAGTATTGTTATCATGATATCCACAAGACACATTTTTCTTAATTTTATTTCTGTATTCCGAATTTGTATATGGACCAAAGACCATCAGGTTATAAATAAATAAGTAAATGACAAAGTAAAAATTAACACTATTTCCTCACCACAAAAAAAAAAAAAAAAAAAAATGAGCAAAAAATAACATTGTATTAATGTTTTTAAGGAATAACATGTAGTTTTATAAACCTCTCAAAATTTTCTTTGACTTTCAACGATTCTTCTAATTCAACAAATTCCCTGATTTTCTTCCAACTTCTCCAAAGCAATGAAATTTCCTGATTTTTCAGGGTTTTCCAGGAAGTGGCCACTTTGTATCATTGGTCCATCAAAATTTTCATATCGCAGGAAGGGGATAGATGACGATTTCAATACGACATTTAAATCCAAATTTAAATCCTGAGTAAACCAAATCAGTTTAGAAGCCAGGAGGATTACCACTTAACACAAAACACGGCCTATATATGTAGCACCTGTTATATTATTTTAAAATAATTACCTTTTGTAATAAAGACAGTAAAGATACCAAAGAGTGCATACATTTTTCATAAACTTTGTAGCTCCTATTCGAAAACTAAGAGTGTTGCACTTTGCAGAAATTATGTCTTCTTTATTAAGAACCTCTATTTATTGTTCCATTTTTGTAACTTCTGTTACAACCAACTTCTTTTGAGATTATCACACATACACTAAAAATACTTTCTATTTTATAATTCTATTTTTATACATAAGCCTCGAGCACAATGGTTTCTGAAATTCAAACAGTTATATTTCCAAAATAAAGAAACAAAAAATGACTTAGGTAAGTGTAACACCATTAACAGAATGCCTCTGATACCTTCTGTTCAGTTCCCAATAAAAACAAATCCATGCATTTACTTATCAACATAGCCTTTAAAATTGAATAGTCTGTTCTGGGTAGTAGGCAAAATAATTGAAATTGAAATACAGTTGACTCTGCTTATGGTGAACTCGGATATAGAGAACCCTCGGTTATACTGAATGTAAGTCACTAGTCCTGTTTCACTACATTACAAATAAGAGTAAGAAGACTTGATTATAGTAAACCTGAACCTTGGCTATAGTGAACATAGGAAATACTAAGTCCTGGAAATTAGTTCCCTCCTGGAATATCGCCTCAAAGCCCCAAATTCCAATGCTAAGTAGCTTGAAAAAAAATATTGTCAGCCAAAGGTCATAATCAAAGAAGTCTCCCCTGAGTGATGGTAGCACACCCGGAATGGGAACCTTACTGATGACCTTATGCCAGTCAGTTTCACTGTGGAAACAAAGGACTTATCCTATGTGGGCTACAACTGCTTCCAAGCTTCCAAGGAAGCCTGTTTCGAAATACTCAGGTGTGGAACAACGGTCTAAGGGCAGTCTCCCTGCAAATAGTGTCATATGATAAATAAATAATTCATGAAAGACACAAACTCACTTGTTAATGCTGTCATAACATGCTTCACAAACACGAACTTCTTTCTCGATTCCAAATTTTGGTAAAGTTGAAGTTTTGGACGAGCACTGGCCACAAAAGACTTGACCACATGCACGACAGTGGTGCTGCCAACAAAGAGCCATAAAAATAATTTCATCATGAGCAAACAAATAAAATATGCTTCAAGTTCTGATGCCTATCTTCAATTAAAATAACAATTCCAATTACAGTAATAAATACATAAAATCATAATAAATAGTCATCGTCATGTACTACAAGACAATAAGCCTTGAGATTGTTCTAATTATTTTTCTTACAAATTTAAAATACACTTACTTATCTCCATTATAACAATTCTTAACAAATCATGTTTTAAATAGTTTTGCTTTTAAAATATTTTATTTACATAGTTTCTTCATCATACTGCTAATCGTAAATAGTGAAACTGTGTATGTATCATACTAATATTAAAAACTTGGGAAATTATTATGGCCAAAGTAAATAAAATTTAAAAGAACACAAGAGTATGAATTATACAAAAATCTCTGTTAAAGCAGTACTCTGTTAAAAACAACATTCCACACAAAGCTCAGTGGAAAGCAATTTTGTTTTCCATATATGTTAAAATCACGTTTCACATTTAATTTCAAATGCTGTATCTAAGTGAATATCTTACCTTGCGTTGCACCATGCCAAATTGAACTCTACATCGATGACACACATCTCCATCAGCCCATTCAGGTGCTGTATCAGCAGAAAACATGGCATCACTCTCCTTCAATGTGGGAAACTTGTATCCTTCTGTTTTCATAATATTCAAGGTATCCTACAATTAATTGAATTTTTTAAATAAACATTTCAATAGTAAAACGTTTAAAAATAAGATTGTTTCACAATCCAATACCAATACTGTTTGGTATTAACATATGATATTACAGAAAAGCAAATTAAGAAAACCTTCATCTTTCCTCAGACATGCAAACTACCTCACACTGACATAATATCTTCATAAAAACAATTTTCAGCAATGAACAAAACTTTCCTAACATTTCTTTAGATTAAGTCTCTAGTTGGCTCACTGAATATTTGGAACTGATGAAACCTAGAAGTTAAGTTTTGTTGCCATGATTCACTTTTTGTCAAGAGCTATTGAAAGAATTGGCATTATTAATGTTTAGAGATACAGGTCTACTGACAACGAGATTTAAAAATAAATCACTAAAACGGCATTATTAAAACAACAATTACCAAACAAAAATAAAAATTACAAGTTATGATTACTAATGATTGAACACTGTTTGTCTCAGTATCAAATGAACTTTTGAAAGACCTGTGGTAAATACAAAATAAGTATAATAGAACATTCAAATACAAAATATAAAATTCAAAAAGTTAGTAACACACCTAGCTTTGCAACATGTTGGCTGTAGATACCAGTTTTGAGAAAAGTACATTAACATGATATAGTTCTAGAATGAATTTAAAAAATCCAAATAAATTGTGAATGTTGCACAATCTACAGTTGAAACTCTCCTACATCCAAGAATAGCACAGACAACAACAAGTCAGTATGCTCAGTATCATGAAAGGAAATTTTCTTTTTGTTATTCCACATTTGATTTGTAAATCAGCCAATTCATCTTTAGATATGAAATAGCAATGACACATGTAAATTCAAATAACCAACATCTTACTTTGAATGAATCAAATACCCACCTGCACTGCTCTATACTTAGGACTATTGCGGAAGGCATAGGCCCAAGCCTGAATGAGCTCCAAGACTTTGGCCTTTACATTGTCATGACTAGTAGTTTTCACCAACTCCCGCAACTGCTCCATATACTGTTTGGTACCAACTTCATCATGAATTAAATGCCCACAGTTTTTTACACATGATTCCAGCACCTGTCAAAATCACACTTAAGATAGTTGATTCATAACACTGCAGGACATAAATCCATGGCATTTCTAAAAATTATTGCCGAAGAGAGGTTCAGGAGAAAGCTTTCTACGCTTACCATTTTTCATTATGGATTACAAGGAACTCAATTCAAGTTATAGGACTAATACTTCTCTAGGATATATATTTTAACCTTGTTTTGCTGGTATATTTATTCATCATTCAACTAATCACCGGAAAAAAAAAAAAAAAAAAGGAAGAAGAGATTCTGAATTCAAGAAAACGAGCGCTGATTATACTTCTCTCCAATCCATTGCAAAGTATTTTTTTGATGAGAATAAATCAAATCAAACCCAAAATAATCAGCAAGTTATATTTCATCTCCTGCTTCACTTTAGCATATAATTTCAAAATCACTATGTTGTCAGCAAAGTTGCTTCACCCTTAACATCACTTTGTAGGCAAAAAATAAACTAAAAATCACTCATATATGCTGTATGAAAACCATGATGCACGAGTTACAAAGACTAAAGAATACCTCCGAGAAATCATTTAAAAATTTCTTACTTAAAAGATAATCGTTTGAACTATCAAGATTATTATACAATCAAGTAAATTACATCATTTAAATATTAAGTCAATAAAAAACTAAAAACTTAAAAATTGGAATTTAATTTGATAATTTGTAAGAAAAGAGCAATATTCACTAGATAAAAATCAAAACGAATTATTATTTTACACAGTCACATTTCAACATTTTATACAAAGGCTACATAGAATTCTGACAGATCAGAGAGACCAATTCTTGCCAGGGTTGGTTTGTCCATGCACAATTAAATATAATCAATATATAATATATATTCTCTCTCCCCCCTTCCCCCCTTTCTTTCTTGTATTTTTAAACTTTCACATATTCACTTAAAAGTGTATACCTATGTTCAAAGAGCTATTTCCTCATATTGTTTCCTCTGTTTCAATACTGAAGAAACAAGAGGATACAGAATTTTTTTTTTTTTTTGTCTGTTCATTACAAATTTAATTTCAATGCAATAATACAAACTCATAGAAGGTTAATCAATATATTTGTAATACATGATCCAGCAATAGAAGAGAAGTAATTTCTACAATCATATGTTAACACTTCTAAATTTAAAATTTGTTTTTCTGTTTGCCATTCAGAGTTGAAACACCATTAGAATTTTTTTTTAATTTTTAGTTTAGATGTTGATAGCACACTTGCTAATAAATAAAATCCCTCACTAATTGAAGGAACTGTGTTTTGAGTTTCTCAAACAAACCTCACCAAACACAGTCTTCAAAGTTTCTATTTCAAAATTTTAAGTACCACTAATCAACAGTAAACATTTCTAACCAATAGTAATTGGATAATTTGGTCAGTATCTGTGTCACTCAAAGAGTTTGCATTTTAAATGTATGGTACTATCAACAAAGTATTCAAAATAAGAAAGGATAGCTTAAGGAGATACTTCAGGTACAGGCCATTCACCCAATATTTTTAACTGTGTCAGTTTTAATATTCATCCTCTGACGATTCAGTAGAAAATATTTTTCTTATTTGAAATTACAAGAAACTTTGTTTGTACCAAACTTTATTTGACACACATCATTTGCTTTTAGATAAATGTCAATTAACTATTAAACCTACTTAAAATAATGTTTCAATTGACTGGTGCTGCTGTATTACATGACATAAATAAATTATTATCATGATCCTAATCACATGTTCATAATTTTTTACTAATATTATTATTATTATTATTATTATTATTATTATTATGAACTTTAATTATAAAATTATTATTAATAATAGTTATAAGTTCTACTTTGTTACATATGCTTCTATTAAACAATTTTATGATGCATCATGACCTACAAACAATTGTAATATAGCCTAATTAATTAATAAATAATTAATCAAATTGGGTTCTAGAATTAATCTCATAACTATAGAGAAGCAGTAAAATCAGACTCAAAATTTAAAGATTGTATTAAAGATAGTAAGCCAACACAAGATTCAGAGAAACCTAGGTTATGAATTTTTAGTACACTGAGCTAAAAGTGATTATTGAATAAATGTTTTATTTTAGGCACCCTTAGAACTGAAAATGAACCTATTTTGTACAAACAAACTGTTGAGTATATACACCTCAATGTGATTAAGAACAGTGGTGTGACAATGGACATTAAGATATTAAGGCAATAAAATATTGGATTTTAGTCACATAAAATATCATTTGAGGAAGAAAATCTACCTTTCTGGATGTGTATCTAAAATTGGAGGACATTAAAAAAAATATAAAAAGATGGAAAGTTGGACATTATAGGAAAATACATAATATTCATGGCCTCTAATAGCAAAGTTAGTTAGATTCTGATCTGACTTCTCAAGGTTAATTCTAGAAAGAATAGAAATTCTAGCACTTCCAAATGAGAGAAAAGTACATCACTTGAAGTGCTGGGGTCAATAAGTCTTTCTCATCTGGGCATGTTACAGCACACTATGATAGTAGTGTTAGTAATAGATTACTTCGTCACTATGATAGAATGTTCTGAGTAGTGGTATTACATTTAAACTTTACTAAATAATGCATGCTTCAACAAATTTAATCAATACTTGTTTATGGTATTCAAGGGCTTAACTACAGGCTAACTAATTGGGGATTTCAAGTTTAAAAAACGCTGCCTTGTGATCTGACTACCAATTTTGATTTTGTCAAGATATGCTTTTGTATACAACACTTCACACTTTTTTAACATACTGAAACAATGTTATCTTCAGTGACAAGACAAAATCCACGGTGTTTCAAAACAATTACAACATATTCACAACACTATTTCAATGTTTGCCTTTCTGAAACATACCAACAATCCAAACATGGCACTGTGAGGATTTGCATTGTATAACTTCTTCTTCACAGCACCAAGGGCATACTTTGGCCTGAAAACATAAGATAGGAACATCCATACACTCCGTATCAGAGCAACATTACAATGTTATGCAAAATGTATTTCTTATACAAGAGCAAAAAAATAAAAATCTATCATCTGCTCTATACATTAAAAATGATCAAAAACAAAAAATAGAATATGATATTTGATCAGAATGAGACAAGGTTATTGCATGTAACAAGAATTATCAGACAAATTTTAACTGTTTTGGGAATGGAAAAGTAACATATCTTTCAAAAATATTATGTCCTTTCCACACTGTTCAAAAGTCTATTTATTTACCTACATATAAAACCTCAAAAAAAGCAATTCTGCTTGAAGGTTAAAATTAACACAATATCTATACTTACTGAACATCTCCTTGCCGTATAAGATCACATATTTGCAAAATTGTAGGCCAATCTGGTTCCAGGCGGAGATTGCTAGTTGCTTTCTCTATAATCAGAAAATTAATTTCAATAACTATTCTTCAATAAGAATGTAATATTATTATTTCATTTCTAAGTCTCGACAATACTTGGCAGTATCTGAATTGGAATTCATTAACATGTGAACTACATTGTAAATTTGATTATTCCATAATTAACTATAGGTACATGTTGAATTTATTAATAAGTCGCCGTACATTATGTTAATTCACATCTGATAAATTTGATGACAGTAACTTACCAAGAAGTTTATCAAAATTAGAAGTAGAACGAAACATTGTAGAAGTGACAGTTGTACCAGTAGTTACGAAAATAATTTTTTTACATACAGATCGAAACCATACAATCTTGCAGAATTAACAAGAGAGAGTAAACGTAATCTTATCACGTATAAAACCGGGTGCGACACAAAGTCGAGGGGCCTTCTAGGTTGTACCAAAATATGACTAATACAAATCCTAAGTCCTGCTTCTCTTGTGTGTCACGCGCACGGATGAATCACTAGGTGCCAAAGCCTGAAGTCAAATATCACATCAGCTCGACAGCTGACAGAAACCACAAAAAGTCAATCACTTTGTCTACCTTTCGTACATGCCATTCCGGAGTTCACTAGTAGTGAATCGGCACTCATTATGTGAAGGATCATGGTACAATGAATCATTGTGTTTACATTATTAATGGAATACACCTATAAGGAACGGAACTTAAGCGGGAACTATAGAATCTGTAGGAAGTCGTGTTTTTTATTAACACAATAAATAATGTCATAATTTTAAATAAATTCGCAATTATCCTGATGGAAATATCATGTACTTATCCAATTAGTATAAAAAGAGTTATGTTGTGAATGGAGTTCCTAACATAAACCGGAAAAGTCGCGAGTTGTAATCATTACATTAACTTTACAAACCGTAAAAACGCTATAAATAATAGGCAAGAAGCCGCGGTTATCAAAGGAAATGGAACAAGATGGTGTATCTCAAAAAAATTATCTATTTTTCTATCAGATTTTTTTGGGGGCAAAATTACGCGAAAACTTCTCAAATTTTCTAAAAAATGTACATGATCTTATTTCAAGATCTGTCTTTAAAGAACAGCTTTCATCGCGGAAAAAATGTCTATCTACAATATTTTTGTTGTAGGAAGACGACCCCCAAAAATTGAACTTTCGCAATTTTTGAAACTTCAAAGATTTCAACGAAAATCTGACAACAAAATTTAATCAAAAAACTCGGTTCCATTTCTTTGAAGTCTTTGAAAGTGTCCCAGGAGCTTCATGTAAAGTACACCCAAAATTAAAAACAATAATCCCCAAATATGGGTTTTGACTACACAGCGTCAGAGAAAGATTTATTCACTTTTTTGTTACCAGGGTTCGGCAATAAGAGTTTTTCTGTCGAAAATTCGCCATTTTTCCCCTCAGCATTATCATACTTTCGGGTCAATCCATTTTAAATGTTTAGAATTTAATAAATTGGGCGCTCAACCATCTAAAAAAAATTCATACTTTGTACATAAATTTCCTTATGTTTTGGCAGTTCAAAAACATCTTTAACTTTTTTTATTGTATTCGTTTACAAATGGCGGCCATTTTGTTTTACGCTGGGCACCAGATTTTGCGTTTGTAGACATTTATTCTTATCTAAAGTACTCATCACAGGGTTGTTCTAGCATTTTAAAATAGAAGGCATTGGTTTCAGTATACTCTTGCCTATACTTGGGTTTTTACTTTTTGGCACGTGAGGCTCTGTCTTCATGATGGATTATCTCACGGCATTTCGCGTCTTTTCGCTCGTATCGCTACATGTCGCATGATCGCGACCGTATCGAGAAGTGCTGGCGATTATACGACATCTAACGGCACGACCGAAATAGACGCGAAATGCCCTGAGATATTCCACGATGAAGGAGCCCTCACGCGCCAAAAAATAAAAGCCAAGTACACATATCAAAATATTATTTATCTAGCTTCTACGTATGTTTTCATTGGGGAAACTTTGGCAATTAAATCTATGGAACGGGAATGAACCAAGTTCAATTTTCAGAGAGTAATTTCTCAACGAAAGAATAGAATCACAGCCTTAATTTTTTTCTGTACTTTCATACGTAACAGAATAGTTTAAGATTTAACTCATGGTCTTTTTCTAATTGTTAACTTACGCAAAAACGGCTTCATTTCCACATTGAGGATACGTTGAGTTAGTAATCAAATTATACGGTTTTTGTGAAAATTGTAACACCAAGAAGGAGACATACAATTACAATGAAATTAATTCTACAGATTAGGAATATCACAATACAGAAATAGGAATTACAGAATTGTACCTGCATTATCGCCAAAATCATTCCATCTGATTTCACACATTCCAAGAATCTACAGACGATAGTTCACCACATTCTTTTCTGCTCCCCTCAATTTTACTGGTCCTAACAAAGTAGGTACATTCCAGCATCCAATTTGTGTTGTCCTTTTCATGCCAAATGTCTTCAACAAAGTAGTCCGCCCATTCTTTGCTTTCGCTTCTTTAATAAATGGATTTAAGAGAAATACCGGTTATTAGCCAATACCCCCGAGTGTCCACTATAGGGTTGTCATCATTCGGCTTGGACACTGGCCTAGCTCATTTGGATTACATACGAGCATTTTTTACATGGGTATTTCCTCTCCCTGTTAATAATCTGTAAAAGTTATCCCGCCAATTGTCGTTCGCCATTTCTGCGTTTGTGTTAACAGGACTCCCCAGAAAGGTGAGGTTGGAATTTGATTGTGAGAGGTTTTAACTGCGCATCAGCAACCCTTAGGCCACCTTCATTTTAAACTTAAGTATTTACTACGGTGAGAAGCCACCACACACTACCATCACAGCCTCTAGACATCGTGGCATGAATTCAAAGAGAGCCTGAATATTCTGCTGAGTAAGACACTCCCACGCTGCTTCTATATGTGACCACAAATCATCGACGGTGACTGAAGGAGGACTAGAACGAACACGTTGCCGACCGATCATAACCCAGACATGTTCGATGGGCGACATGTCAGGCGAACGTGCAAGCTAGGGAAGCAGTGGTACCCGTCGTTCTTCGCAGAAAGCTTGCACCTTCCTCGCCACATTAGGTAGGGAACTGCCCTGCTGAAATTTCGCATGTGGTGCTGCTTGGAAGAGGGGCAGTACTATGAGGCGAGATGGCACATTGTAGCCAATGGTGCCCCAAACCATCACACATGGCGTTTGTCGGCTATGGCGCGGAACAATGCAAGCTGGCAAATTGCGATAACCATGGTAGCGTTGAACACGTACGCGGCCATCACTGTACCACAAATTGTAGCGGGGCTCGTCCTAAAACACTACATTTTGCCACTCAGCACACCAGTCTACACGTTCATTGCTGTCTGATACGTTGATGGTTTCTGACCGACGGAATCCGACGCAGTGGTATGCATGCCACTAGTTCAGCCCTCGCCAGATAGCGTCAAACGGTCGACGAAGATATTGAAATGCCGGCATTGAACGGCGCCGTTCTGTCGCCTACGGCTATGCGAACAAGGTCATCTCTCGATGTGGTCACATTGTGTGGTCCAGTACCCGCTCGTCGCTGTGTATGACCATCCTCTACTCACTGGTACCAGACAGGCATCACTGTCGTAACAACGTTCCCCGTTCGAGTCGCAATGTCACAGTACAATATACACGCTGCCAGTAAACGGATCTTTCTCACCCGATCAAACTCATTCAGATGCCGATAGTGCGCTCTTTGGCGTCGAAGAGACATCTGAACATGATTGCACGTTTCCACGTTGTTTGACATATCTATACCAAATGAGTGAGGCGTATCACTGACCTGACCTGTCACACAAAGGAGAGCGCTGCTAGACCAAAGTGTACACCACCTCTACGCAAATTTAACGAACTAACACACTGACACTAACACGCTTCTAACGAACACACTGTTCTAAAGAACTGCCAGTTTTAAGCGATTCCGACCATTCCTTCTGAGTCTTGCAATTTTCAGAAACCGCAGTGTACTTTGAATCTATTTTAAACTAAAATCTACATTAATTTAAAATAATTAACTATATTTTATTTTTAATAAACGGAAAAGTTGTCTAATGCATAATATTGAGTACTACTTTACTATAAAACAAATTATAACTCAACATCTACGTTTGTAATTATAAATATGGTCATTTTAATGTTAAAAGATGAACCGGATAATATAAAAAGTTCATAAAAGATAACAAATAAATAAATAAAGCGTTTTGTTTATTTTTTCCCGTTTAAATTTTCCATTCTGTTTACTATTTCTGAATGATTTTTCAGAAATAAGGACAGTAAAAACAGCGTAAGAACGGCCTTAAATCTGAAAACTTTTAATTAATGTAACATGCTTTCTTAAAAAACAAGAACTTCCATTTCGTGGTCAAACGTAAATGGATAAATCGTTTAATAAAGAAAATTATAGAAAGACTTTAAATGTCTTAAAACTCGAACTTCATTACATTGGTCTTACATTACTTGTCGTTAAAACTCCAACTTCATTACATTCTACAAAACTTATAATTCGACTCAAAAAAGTAATTAAACAAGCAAAAATTATGACATTGTAAATGCACATAGCACAGGTCGACTCCGGTTATATTGAACTTCTTATAGGGACTAACTATTTTGGTTCACTACATCAGAGGTTCACTATATTCGAGGATGTCAAATTTAATAGAATTTCTACAAAACGATTGATTTTATTAATATAGATACCGTAAAATACATTAATATGAATACAATAAAATAACACAACATATATAATACAATAATTATACAATAAAATGAACTATAACTTCCAATATCTTTATTTGTCCGTAAATATAATTTATTTTCAATTGTTTGCTTCGTACATTTTCATTAGTAATTTCTCTAAATTTTTCTGCAGAGTTCGTGCTCTTTCCATACTTGATTCTACATTGTCGTCTGTGTCTAAGTATAGTAGTGTTGTCTTGACGCTCTTCAGTACCTCTTGCACTGTGGGAACAACATCCCACTCTGCGAATGCCCTTTTACTCACCTAATAACATTGTCCGCAGAAGCTAATTGAAACGTGTATTGCGCGCATGGAACGTTTCATTCGACACGCTGCCAAGCAATTCCCAGTACATTTCTGCAGTGACCTCAAATCGTCAATAACTATACATAAAATTTAAATTATAGCATGTAATTCGGTTCAATCTTCTTTTCTTGAAGTACTAATTCAGTTCATAAACGTTTTTTTAAATCTTGATTTCTCGTATTAAAATTAAATTATTTTGGAAACACTCGCTTTGCACACGCTTTGACTAATTTATTTACAATTGCTGGAACTTGTGGTCGAGAAGAGGCTGCATGGATGGGCGGTCGAGGGCAGGAACTATTGCCGAGCGCACGTCCTGAACCGGTGCGGCCTTCTACGGATGAGCATGGTGGAAAGAGTCGCATAGAGGAGAGTGGCGAAGGACACTGCTAGCGGAAGCGCAGTGGCGGCGATATATACTCTCTGGCGGCGACTGCTTCGTCAGCGGTCGACGTTCACAAGTCCCCGCATACGATGGCAGCGATTTATATGCGGTTACACGACGGACGGCCAACGCGGTGGATTCTCCGTGTGTGATGATACAGTTCTCATCTGTTTATTGGAGTACGTGTGCACTCAGCGCGAGACTTTGTTGAACTAATGCTCCAACATAACATTATGAACTCCGAATCATAACATTTTTATATTTTCTCGTCGAGTAAGAAGCATCTCTCTGAAGTAGGTAAAGTGTCTCCCTCGCGGTCATGACTTGTCTCCTTTCGCGTTCGTCTCTCTCCCTATGAATGTCACTTACCTCTCTCGCGTCCGTCTCTCTGTCCGAAAAGCTTACCGGTTCTCGCGAAACGATTGTGCTCTAAAAACCTCGGCTTGTGCGCAAAATCTTTTGCCCACATCGTCTGCGCGTTTTTTTCAACAATGGTGTTCCACAAATTTCGGAACATGGGACTCGTAGCGACACCACTGGTGCTTCCCGTGCGTCGGTTCGCTTCTAGAAGTTTCTGCGAACTTTTAATCTTGATTGGTCGAGGTTTCCTTTAGTCAGGAGCTTGGAAAATTTCGACTTCTTAGGTCAGCTTCGGAGTTGCCGGGTGAATTATTCGGCTTCGGAGTCGCAGAATGAATTGCTAATATGACGTGAAAGGGTGTTTGTATGTCTTTTCCGGACATCGCATCTTCGCGGGGTGACGCGTGACCCTGCGGGGTAGGGTGGGGGGTAAGCGGCGTGTGCCAGCTGCGCAGGGACGTCTCATTGTTCGGTTCGAGACAGGTAGATTTCCCTAGAACTACTTGGATGAAATCCCCGAGACAAAAGCGTTCTTATTACAAGAGCTTGGGCACGTTGAACGGAGCCGGGATGTAGAGTGGGTCGTTTCAATATTAAAGACAATACACAAGACAAACATTTAAAATAAGTTGAAAAGTCAGTTGGTTAACAATATGTTCTACACTATGAAGTAATATACAAATCACAACACTACGTCGCCAAAAATATATAAATAAATAAAAATTCTCATTCCATTTGACTTTCTGTTTCATGTTGACTGTTTCGAGCTGAAACAAAGAAAAAAGAACTGACATATCCCTTCCTGCTTGTGTTAAATTGCCGTAGGACTGATATACAAGCAGAGTGCCTGACAAAAATTTTGACTATTATTTTAATAATAATAGTAAAGTAGTATTGGAATTCAGCTGTTAGATCAATGACACCAACTCGATCAGGCTTTTCGTCCAGTTCCTCTTGATCCTTTGAGCAAGTGCTGAAAGGGCTCCCTTGCTTTAATTTCTGGACAGTAAATGTAACTTAACTCTCTGCAAAAGTTTTCTTGTGCTCCTTTATTTGTTATTAATTATTAACAAATAATTTGCTAAATTATTTGTTAGCAGTGGATTCAAAATCAAATCTGAATGTCGCTTGCAGTTCTATCACAGAGAGGTGAACATTTCTTATTTCAAAATGCTGCTTTCTACCTTCACTCATTATAGTGTGTGAAGTAAGACTAGGAAATCTGGAACTCAGGAAGGCATGCAAAGGTTGTTTGCAAAGGTACTGGAGTCTTCTCAACCGCCCTATGAAGCGTTTTGTGGCATCAGTGCCGAATAGGTAGTGCTCTTGTAAAATGTGACTTAAACATTGCAATATTCGGAATACAATTAAATTATTTACTAATCCCATTACTTTTTCCTCTCTAGATGACTATAGTCTTCGTGCGTGTCCAGAAAATGCAAGGTGGGTATCGTAAGCTTCTAGCCTCACTAACATCTATTCGTTATACAAAGAAAAAATTACGTAAAGCAGAAAAAAATATTTCAACTTTATCATTCTTTACTTCAACTCACGTTTTATACATGTATATGAGCATTTCTATGCTTTTGAAAAACATCAAAGTTTTGTTCGTAAAAGGGTCAAAATTTGTTTCTTTTGGCTCATTCTCATCTGAAAATTATCTCCTCCTAAGGTCTTTGCTGAGATTAGATATGTGGATGTAGTTGCTGGGAGCTCAATATGGACTGTAGGGTGAATGGTCCAACACCTTGCAACCATAATTCTTCACAGTATTATGTGCAATCTGATCAGTAAACAGAGATGCATTGTCACGAAGAAACCAAACTCCACGAGATTTCACGGACCCCTTCCAACACAAGTAAATCTCTTGCACAAAACTGAGATGACTGCAAACTTACACGTTTACAACAATGAAAGACAACACTATTGCTCCAAAGGTTTTCTCTTTGATGAGTGCTATCTTGATAAGGCGGGAAACTTATGGAACCGTCTAGTATGCCGCTGACAACGTAGTGTGGTGTGCGATAATGGATAATGTAAAATTAACCCACTCCCGAATGATCTCTGTATCATCTTTGTTCAACATCCCTCTCTAACATCGCCAGTACAAACATAAGGTGAGCCCCCTTGCATGTAATGGGGATAAGGACCCAATTAAAAGTTGATCCATTCCTAATGCTTCCAAATGAGCCCTCAGTCACTGATTGTACATGGACTTGGCGCTTCACTATCGGAACAAAACGTCGGACACTTTATTTATACTGTTGCGTCTACATACGCGTCTTCAAGTCCCTTGGGGACGTTGTGCGCTTTGCGCTTTTGAAATAGCCCTCCATTAGTGTCTGCGTGGGAGTAATCCTCCATTAAATCTTAACTTTGTCCGTCACGTCTCGGCCAGTTGTCAAGAGGACCGCCAGGTAGCATCTCCGCGTATGTCTCTCTCTTACGCGCTCTTGCGACAATGCCCCGCAGCCAGAATTAGGATTGGATAGAGTTAAGGACACTTTCCAGGAGTTAGACTAGCTCTTGTGAAGCAGCCAAATTCGTTTTGTCGGAACAAATTTCACATGACATTATTTAATGCTTTAAACCATGATTTTTAGATATTTTTTAGTGGTCCGAATATTTTAACCAGTGGCGGCTAGTGCCCCCAACATACTGAAGGTTGCGCATCCATCGAATGACGTAAATGTAATTTCCGAATTATATTAATATATACGAAAATGTAGCAATTCGTGTAAATCAATTAAAACTAAGTTACATAAGTGTATATATTGAAACATTACTTACATTATTTTATTTGTAGTGTTATTGTCTGTCAGGTACATACACATGCCGCGCACGTGGTTCTGGCTTTGTTTTCTACTGGGCACTTACGTTTTTGTTTAATTTCTGTATTAGACGGTAATAGAATTCATACAAAACAAAAAAGAACTTGGTTTCGAAAGTACGGTGATCGCAATCCAGCTCTTTAAACAAGCACTATTGCTTGGATACGTTTTTCACAAAATTATTTTATATCTCACTACCCTAGTATATATTGTAATAAAGATATTCCACTCATACAACTTCGCTTGCAGACTGTAGTTCACCTGTTACTGCCGCCGAACATACGCACCCATCGCAAGAGACAGAAAGGGACTTCTTCCCAGCATAGCCAACTTTACGCAATTGACTCATAATCAAATATACATTATGAATCAAAACCTAATCTAATATATAAAAATCAATATTTGTTAGGTGGTTCGTATTTTATGCACTGCCGTAGCGTACAGTCGATTGCGATAAAACTTTGTCAACTTATTGCTTGTGCTCGCGGGAAGAACATAGACACAGGATAATTATGTATTATTGACTCCACTAGATGGCGCTGCAGTTAAATGCAATTCACAATCCACCTGAGCTTCATTGTTGCTGGGCGTTGCCGTGAGACATGCGGCAAGGTCCAGGAGAACAGGAGAAGCGGGCGGTGCTAGTTAATGAGAGGAGAGGGAAAAGAGAGAGGAGGCAAAATAGAGGGAGAAAAGACAGGGAAATTGGAAAGGGAAAAGAGGGGGAAAGCAAAAGGGAACAATAAAGGGACGAGAGAGGGGGAAAGAGATGGAAAAAGAGAGATAGAGGAAAAAATACAGAAGGAAAAGAGAGACAGAAGAAAAAGAGACACAGGGAAAAGGAGAGAGAGGGAGAAAAGAAGAGACAAAGGGAAAGAGAGAGTGGGGAAAATGAGAGGGAAAAGGGAGGGGGAAGAGACAGAGGAAAAAGAGAGAGGGAAAGGAAGAGGGGAGAGGAATATTTCCGCCGTTATTCCTTCTGCGACACCAACGCGGCGGGGATCAACTAGTACCAAATGAATTCTCCAAACACCATAAATAATGCATTCAATAGCATCAATAATTGACTTAACTTGTATACTTTCAATAACACACAAAATCCTTAAAATTAAGTTACAGCTTGTGCCAGACGAAGGCAGAAAATTGGGATTCCTCTCGTAGCACTACTCAGCGCTCGGCTACCAACCTCCCCACCCATTGGTTGCCGCACCGAAAGCCCCATGTTGATTCAACATTGTTGAAGCACATGGCCACAGAGAAAATGCAGTAATAGAGGAAGAGCAAAGAGCAATACCAGGGAGCGCAGCAGACGCTGGAGAGAGCGCCGGCTCCTTTGGTTTCAAAATGATTTCACGTACATCGATATTGCTGCAACATCATTCAAATGAGTATGTGTATTCCTTCTATATCATAAAACATTTTTCGATTATCAATGGGTTGAGCTACATAAGCACAAGCTGCCACTGATATCTCATACCAATGCAATTCTGAGACCTAAAGAATTAAAGAACACCAATGGGAAGACATAGGGCAAATGATCCAAAATAAATTGATAATAAAGGAAATTTTTTTTTATTATTAATCACTACTCCAATATGTAATCAGTAAATGCAAGTTTCGAATTGTTTTGTAAACTGCCAATAACTACTGAAAGACAAAACTTCACTTAAGAGTTAAGAAAGGTTCTCACAACAAAAGTCCCAAATGATGAAACAGTAACTCCATCCGTAAATGGATGGGGGATATGCTGTGGTCTGTCAATGACTTTCCCATTGGTAAGGGACCACTAATACTTCATTAAAATAAATGGTTCCAATGGAAAATTCCTCAATCTTTTTGGAGAATTTGATTTTTTTCATTAATAAATTTACAGAATAATAATTGCTCTCTTTACTAATAAGATTTAGAAAATACGAAACTATGGCGGCGAATTTAAAATAACAAAAACAAAAAGAGAAAGTAAATTAAATAAACTGATCTAAAAGAAAAATAAAGGTTACAGGTCAGTAGGTCTACAGAAATAAGGCCTCTGTAAATAATGTTAATATTTGAGGTCTAACAACACTTGGTTTACTCTAAAAGGTCTACATAATAAATGTTTACATAAAATGCTAGTCTACTTGAAAAAATCTAATGCAAGTAAGTCTACATACAGAAATGTCTATTGCCTAAATGTCTACAGGTAAAGGGGTCTACTTGCAAAAATGGATACTGCAAATGTCTAAATGTAAAAAGGATCTACATAAGAAAGTTATTAGTCTAGTTAGTAAGTACAATTATAAATTGTTTGTTCAACTCAAAAAATATATTTATAAAATATATGCAGAACATGAATTGGACAGAGCTTCCTTAAAATTATTCATTTCTTCTACATCAACTGCTTGCAATTTCACGAGATAACTTAATCCTTTCAAATAGGCAAATATTTCATTTTGTTGTCTATAGTCTTCATAGCCCCATACCAATATTTCAACTTGCTCCATATTAACAGAATACTCGTTAAACATTTAGCTGATAGACTTTCTAGTTATTAGACATTTTTTTAGCAGACATTTTAGCTGTGGACGATTAATCATTAGACTTAATATAGCTGTAGACCACATTTTCATTAGACATTTTTTCTGTTAGACCTTAATACAGTCAGACATTTTTCCTGTAGGCCTAATGACCTTGATGCAAAATAATCATTATATGTAAAAATCTGTAATATTCGTTACCATACATTTTTTTCAAATATTATACAAAGATATAATATGAGTTCATTTTTGTATTTCTAATGCTTCAGAACACATATTGATATTTTATACATTTGCTTAAAAATATTTAGATAAACTATTTAAAGGAATCAAAAAAATAAAAACTACAATGAGTGATTCGTTGGCAATAATATACACACAGAAGCTAACACCTCTTGCAGTGGAATGTAGAATTTCACTCTTCATGTACCAATAACACAAACAGCAGGGCAACCACATGAACATTTATACTATTTCCCAACAATCTGTATTTCTGTTTCAGAGTGATTGATTGAGGAAAAGAAAAGTTTGGAGGGAAACACATAAGTCGAGCAATTTCTCCAGGAGTGAAATAACGCATATGCAAGTTCCTTAAAAGATTTGTATACTCGTCAGACTTTTCATCCAAATCTTTGCATTTTTCAAATGTTTGGTGAATCAACTCCTTTGAAAATGGGCATAATACAGAACCTGTTCCTTCTACATAGTGCCCATATGCTTTTGTAAAACAACAAGATTTCTTTGATTCAGGAGTCACAATATCCAGAATCTGAGCATACTTGGCAAGTGTCTTAGAACTTACAAGAAACTGATTTTCATCTAGGTCACTTTCAAGAATTTTTTTAATAGAAAATGTTTCACAAAGCAAGTCTTCAGTATGTAAATTGAATATGTCATGAAGTTTTTTCTGTAGTTCTGCTATCAAAACTTCACAACTGCTCCCCACAATCTTTTCCCTCTCCGGAGAATAAAGACTGAATGGAAATGAAGTCATCTGAAAAATAAAAAAAGTAACAATGTATTAATATGATTAGAGGTTGAATGAAAAAATATGAAATAGTATTATATACTGCAATCTGATAATTAATAGATATCAGTGCACATTCAATCTTTGCAAACAGTTTATAAAAATGGATACCTACCACTTCTGATGATATGGGAAAACAGAACTTTCGAGGACTTCGTTTTGCAATGAGATAATACCTTAATCGTACATTAGGTATGAAAAAGTTATGTGAACTCAATAAAAATTCTTGATGGCTGAATCCAGACATTTCTAATGCCGATATAAGTTTGTTTCTAGCTTCAGAAATTTCAAAACCTTTCACGTTTTCTAGTAGGACATATTGAACTGAGTGTAACTCAGGTAATACTGCCAAAACATGCAGAAAAGAATCAGTTCTTCCATCTTCAATATCTTTTTTCAAACCGACTCTAAAGAAAAATAAATTGAAATAATAATCAACTTAATAACGGAACAAGTACTTATAAATGACTGCAGTACCTAGTAAATGGTTGACATGGTGGACTCATCATTATAACATCAGGCTTTAGTGCATTTACTTCCTTAGGTGTCAAGGAAGATATATTCCTTTGTAGTAACATTGATGATGGGAAATTGTGTTTGTAAACAGAATTTGCTACCTCATTTATATCAACAGCTGCTACAAATGAAGCTGATAGGCCAGATTCTGTAAGAAATGGAATCAAACATACATATCTTCAACAATAACACTCTTACAATTTAATTACAGAAGTCTTGTACTAAACATCAAGAACAAGTTGTAGAGTACCGAGATAAATCCTTAGGAAAATCATCTATTTATACAAATTTGAAATTTGATTTTAAAGCAATAAATGCTATTAATAAACTGTTATATTATACTGCCTAGAACACCCAGTGTGTTTAGCAGGCTCAAAAAGTAAAAATTATATGGTAATAAAAACATGCACAAAATGAATTTTGTTTTTTTATTCAGCAGAAGCTCACCATGACTTTGTTTAACCAATTAAGTACTGATTTTTTAGAATGCACATTAGTGTGTCCAACATGTTCTTTGCATCAGGCTCATTATTGTACTAAATTATTGCAATAAGTTTTGCTTTTTAATAAAATAAAAATGAATCCCTAAGTGAGTATCATGCTGCTTAGTATGCACAAAAATACACTTCCTCAGTTTGTATTGGCAGATTGCTAAAATGCTGAGCTGAATGAATGTTGAATGCACATTATATTACTTTCAAAATCTTATTCTTTGTTTCTACTCATATCCTTCACATTTTTATTGTGGAAATTTCCACTAATATATACAGGATGTTTTTCCTTTTAAATGTAATTATACAATCTGTTCGTCCATTTTGACTTTGCTTAATCATCTACCAAACCCTCTCAACGATATAACTGAAACATACTTTTAAAAATAAAGCACAAACCATGTATGTATGACAAATTAAAATTGTCTGCATTCTTTACTTTATGAACACAACTTTTACACTGCCCACAAATCATTATAGTCAACACCACCTGGAATGCAGGAATACCTGCATTCCAGATGGTGTTAGTACAGTATTACTTATTTGCAATATAATGTACAATTAAATTCAACATGTGTAATGTGTATGTACTTTTTGAGTTTGAAAGTATTGTGAGTAAAAGTATTAGTTGTTTCTTTTATATTTTCAAAGGGTAGATTTGATAATATTGTGGTTCCCAGATATAATGAATTAAAATTTAAAAAAACATATTGCCACTTGTCAGATAAGCCAGCTAAGCTTCAACTTTTTATGATTTTTTTACATTTTAAATACAAAATAAATTTTCATTCTTTGCTGTTCTACAGAAGTCTAAGAAATATACCCTCTTTATTAGTTTTTTAACTTTTCTGTTATAAATTTGGGGAATTTGAAATAAGTTCTGAACACTAAAACTTTTTCAATACACTTTTATTTTCATTTATCAGATACATATGATGGTACATTTTGAAAATAGGTAATAAAACTAATAATTGTTCTACGACAAAGATTGAGGAGGGGAAGGGAGTCAGTCTCTGTCCTTTGGACATTTTTGAGATATCAAATATGGATCAAAATAAACAAAGGTATAAGATTACATTGAAATGGATAAGCTTTAGGTTTATTTTTAAATGTGTGATTTGAATATAAGTTTTAAAATTCATTAGACCCTTTGTTAAATAGAGCAATATTTTCTCCAAAGGCATTTTTCTGAAACTGTGTTCATTCGAACATAAACATACAAATAATGTAATTAATAATGTACATACAAATAATGTAATTAAGTGTAATTAATATATACTCAATATAATTCGATTACCTTCAACAGCATAATGCATCCCACCAATTCCACTGTACAATTCCAACACTTTAAACTGATGCCCCATGATGAGATATTAACCTCAAAATTCTTGAGGTTAATATTTTTAACCTCACACTTTTAAAACTTACGAAGTCATTCAGAAGTTATTTCATGATGCCACAGTGATTCTATTTAAAGCTTCAAAACGCATAACGTTAAATAGATTTTTAAGAGATTATAAAACGCACCGAAGACGCTGTGACATATTCTATGAGACTGTGAAAAATTCCATCGTAAAGAGAGCACATGAGAGGCCCTCACGCGCCAAGAAATAAAAAACTCCCTGCCAGAGAGTACACAACAGACACGGCATTCAATGTTTATCCGGAGCTCCTGATTTTTATGGAGTTGGGAAGGACGACCCCCCACTCCGACAGAAGCAGCAAATCAGAAGGAAGTAGCCATTTCAACCCCTCATTAGCCAATGAGTGTCGAAAGGCGATCTACCAATTGAAATAGAGGGCAGACGTGAATTGGGACACTTGAAATTACATTATCTGGCAATTGCGGACAGTTATAGAATATAATCTATTTTACGTGAAATCAATGCGTAAGGTAATGTGGAAGTCTGTAATTCTGAAGGGATTTATAATTGTGATGTAGTTAAATAAATTGTAATGATGGAAGTGAAAATCAAAAAGGTATTTCATATAAAAAATATTTATTTGTAAAATATGTAAATATACATCATAAACAAAAAATTACAATATGAATGAAGAAAAATCCTGTAATGTGAAATAAAGGAATAAATCCTGGCCAATCATCATGTGCGACACTAATATTACACAGAGTTTAATTGCAGCTAAACAATTCAAAATATAACCAAATGAAATATACAAAAACATACTTAAAATTTTATCATTCAAAAAATAAATTTCAAAATTGTCATTTAGCGTTTTTGAAGAAATATGTTTAGAAAACAGTTTATTAAATTAGTTTCCTGGTAACAATCCCAAACTATACAAAGAGATATGTATATAGAGCAAGATGTGTAAAGTCTTTGGGTCCGAATATTTTGTATTTTATGTGCATGTGTTTCGATTCGAGACGAACTAAAATTGTTATATTATATAACATTGTGTAAAATATTGTATTAGAATGTTAAAATTGTCTTCTCGAAAAATATTATGTGCTAGAATAATGGAAGTGAAATTACAGTACTGGTTACGATAGTGACGGATATTGCTTTTTGTTACGAAATCTTCATTTTATTTTTAATCTTTAAACATTTTTATTGAATTATAAACATTTAAATAATAAATACCATTTTAAAACGTAATTATCGAGCGCCCATTTTCCCCCTACTTCCGTACCATCATTGGTACACTGAACGCCCGCGACCAGAGAGTATATATCAGAGACGGCACTCAATGTTAAACGGAAAGCCCTTATTTTCGTGGAGGGGAGAAATTCGAATCTCCCACCCCAACAGAAACAACGAATGAGAAAGAGGCAGCCATATTCGCCCACCGCCAGCCAATAAGCGTCGAAAGGCAGTAAACCAATTGAAATGGAGGGCGGACTTGTAATGATAATGATAAATTGTAATGATAGGAAGTGAAAATTAAAACAAGGTATTTCACATAAATAATATTTATTTGTAAAATTGGTACATATACAAAAAAATAACAATGTACATGAAAAAATCCTGTTATGTGAAACAAAGGAACAAATCCTGGTCAATCATCATTTGCGATACTATCATTATACTAAATATCACTGCTGCTAAACAACACAAAAATAATAATAAATTTGTCACATAAATACAACATACGCCCATGCAAGACAAGTCACACGCGCACGCACGCGCATATATATATATATATATATATATATATATATATATATATATATATATATATATATATATATATATATATATATATATACATATATATATATACATATATATACAATACACAATAGAGATATTTCTAAAAATTGAATATAAGACATAAATTAAATTTAAAATTCAATTCATGTATTAAATACAATATCATGGAAAGGTAATTAATTTTATACATGGTAGTGTAAGAAGACTAAATTTAAATATCAATAATAATAATAATAATAATAATAATAATAATAAAGAAATTCTTCATAAATTCGTGCCTAGGCTGGGTCAGTCCTTTATATCAAACAACCAGTTTAGGGGGTTTGAAAATGTGCAACAGAAAATGCAAAAATTATTAGTACTAGTTTATATTGATGTAGATACGTGTTATATAACTAAATATAAAAATGCAAAAACATACTTAAAATTATATGATTCCTAAAACAAATCTCAAAAATAGTCATGTTGCATTTGTGAATATGTTTAGAAAATATAAATTTCCTAGTAACAATCCCAAACTGTTATCCAAAGAGCTATAGTACACAAGGCAAACATGTAAGAAAAATAGAAAGAATTAAAAATTAACTGCCATAACATGAGACAGTTATCCTGCAAAATGATCTTTTTATTATATAAAACAGAAAAAATCTTCAATTTTGTACATATCTTTTGTAGGAAAGTGAAGCTCACCAAGTTGATTCAAGTATGTTTCTGATTTATTTACATTGCTATGACAAATTTCTTCTATTCTTTTGATTAATGAAATATTGGAGTCCTGCAGTTTGGACGTATTCAATTAGTGATAATGCACAAGAAAAAATCCATCACAGAATGTGTTAGAAGAAGAGATATTATGTCATTCATAAGAATACATGTTTGTGTTATATACATGCATAATTCTGTGTTAGAAATATTATCATGAAAAGCGTTTAATGAAAGTATACTACCTGGACTCTTCAAAATTCGGTATTTATGGCTGTCTGTTTATATCAGTTACATCCATTACTTAACTCAAATATTCTCATCTCCATTTAAATATGACATATATAAATTATTAAAATATTGTTTTTAGGGATGACATTGGAGTAATGTAAATCACTCATGAAAACTACTACTATTACTATTATAGTGTCACTTCAAATCTAAATTTATTGCACAGCAATACCAAGAGATTACCAAAATTGTCGGTATTATATTTCATGTCATCAGTGTTTTTTTCCTCATATATGCAACATAGTGCAAGCACACATTTTCTTAGAAACATAGCACATTGGAAGAGGTGAGCTGCAATAACCCCTTCCACAGGTTCTGTTCTCTCCTCCCCAGCTGGAGGAGAAGAGTCTGTAACACCAAACGAGGTGTTATTGACTTAAAAAGGGAATAGTGCATTCACTAAAAATGTGAAAAAAATGTTTTTGTACTCACCAGGAAATGCGAGGACATTGGACGACATGTTGACCGTGACATTCAGAGAAGGTGGAGCTGGCCCTGCAAATCAAAGAGACATGGGTCTTTGATCTGAATATAAATTGTAATTGGAAAAATGTCTTAATTCTTTTAATAGAGGCTAAAAACATAACTTACGCCTGTCTGGTGGTATGCCTTCTAAAAATGTTCTGAGTGCTTCTTGAATTGAATTAATGGCTTATTTTACATGGCTTCTTCTTGCAATTCAGGACACACATCATTGAATATGATAGGTACTGCAGTCCACCCTGCTCTTCCTGCTGCAGTCAACATTCTAGGCATGAAATGTTCCGTGCACACATACCTTCTGTGTATCAGTGTTTGCAATGGGCAAACAGCCAATGTTGGGTCTCGAATTGCCATCAACCAATTCATACACCTATATTATAATAATGTTTGTATTACATAAATTACTAAATAATAAGAAACAAAATAAGTATTAGATTTAAGGTTGTTGGTATAAAACTGTCTATAAATAATAAATTGTTTGTTAACAATTGTTAAAACTAGTTAAGTTATGTTAGCAAAATTAGATGTTTTTTATAAAATAGCCACAGGTTATTTGTAAATATATAAAAATATCCATTATTCGAATAATGTTAAACCATTCGTAAGAATCATGCCATATATTTCATTTCACTTACCGTTCAGGTTCACTTGGAAAAGAAAACAACCTTGTCTTTTCCGCATTTCCCCTTTTGTTATTGTGGCAATTGGGAACCCAGCAACGCCTATATTTCTGCATTTCTTACCAAAATTGCCAAACAACCAAAAAATCAATCACTTCGGCAAACGTACAGAGAATGCGAACACCAAGAGAAACCGTTGTACACCAGGGGTACCGAACTACGTGTTAATTTTCGCGACTAGCGTTAGTGCTGCGCTCGAACGGGTGGAATCCCAATTAAACTAAGTGGTGGTGGGGGACCGTACCTTGGTGGGGGTAATATTTCCACCAATTAGATGCACAGTATTTTCTTTGTACATTTCTTTTGGCGTAATTTACAATTAATTCTTAGGATTCAGAAGGAAATGTAGGATATACTGGCATAGAAGTGACTCAGGATAACAAACAACTCAATAATGAAATGAAATGACAGATTTATTAAAATTAAATCGAAAAAACAATGGTAAATTTTCTAGAAGAGATATAATAATTCTCCGAGTAATACAATTTGATAAATATTGATTTTGGAAATAATAGCAAAACATCATAAATTCACAACAATCATGTAGTTACTTCAATAAATCAACATAATATCTATTATGAAAATACTTGATCTCAAAGTGCCTCTGGAGAAAAATCTTTCATCAATCAATATTGAAGTGATTACAAATCCACTTGCTATTACGAACTACTGAGGGGAATGAAAACTGCTTCATGATATCAAAAATTTATAGTATTGATATTCCAATTATGTTTAACTGTATTGTGTTTCCAAGCATTGCAAAGATATTACTTATGAAATTGCAATAAAATAACCAGTTGAACATGACAATAATGATTTCCAAAAATTAATAATATATCATTTAATTACTATCATCCGACAAACTTTACTGTCGATGACATTAAAAGCAAGCAAAAAGGCAGCTCTCAGAGTCCAAGAAACTAATAATGACACTGAACTAAATTTTGAAAACATTTTTAAACTACTGTGTTCTTCTCTTCATTATTCCAACATTCCATTTCCTAGCAAATCTCAAAGAGAATGCCAAGTTGTAATTTGCATCCAGACAATAAGTGGAGCTGAAGTAATTGTGCTTATCATTAAATGCAATTTATACAATATATTAATAAATTATAATCAAATAGCAGCAGTAAGTAAATTATCAACAAAAGTTAATATTGAGTTATTACTGCAAAGTGATAAGCCTCTCATTGTTTTGCATCCTACAAAAGGATGAAAAATAACATCCATTTTATGTGCAGTGTTTTAAAGTGCAACTATCACTAGAATGCAACCTTATATCCAGGGCTTGTGCTACCACTTCCATATCGAAACAATACACAAAAGAACAAAACAAATGAAACTAACACACCAGACAACTTTTGAATCAACACTAAATTGTTTCAGCAGGGGGGAAATTTGTCAAGTTCGTCAGCAAATATATTAAAAATTACCCTGGAGCCTTTAAATATGTATTTCTCAATACAAGCATTTTTCTCTTAAAATCTGATAGAAACTAGTTATCTCAAGCAACAGAACACAACAAAGTGAAACCTAGTGTACTTGTATTACTGTTGCAAATGTAACATGTGTCTGCATTTTTACAAAAATGAAGCAACATTTCTCTGATAAAACCAGCATAAATACCATGGTGTACAAGTTATAACTAAAGAACAAATAAATTAGGCTCCAGAGTAAAACATATTCTTAGTAAAGCAATTAATTTAAAAGAAGTAGGTTTCAAAATAAACTGTTCTTAAAACTAAAACTATTAAATATAACAAGATAACTACCTAACTAATTCACTGAAACCTACTTCTTTTCAAAGAAGTTGTGACCCTCGCACAGAACTCATTTACCGCATACTTGCTCAGCAACAGTTTTATTAAATTTTGGATCTCAGAGCAATGCTCTTTACAGCCAAAAAATTGAAAATCTGAATTTTGACAATAATTTTCAAGTTCCTCAAGAAGTTTTGGTGTATGCCCTTTGATTTCTAAAAATTTGAAAATTTTCAAAGATATCTCCCAGAATGATTTAACAACAATATCCTTTGGTTTGGAACATACACACACAACATTACTTCCCTCACGGGGAGGAGTATGGTGGCAATAGAAAAAGGACACAAAACAAGAATAGCAGGACTTCAGATTGGGAATTTTGTTGAGAATTTTACTTGTTTTGCTTGTTGCCTCATCAGCTATTAGAGGATCATCTATGGGATCTGAAGGCATTGTGGCGATCCAGGCACATGTTGTCTTCACTTCCTCTCCCCCCTTCAAGAAAGGTGAATTGTCAACAACATCACAGACATGAGTGTCTGTTGCTCCTACACTCCCAATCTTGCTCACAAATTCACGCAAATTAGATAAAACATCTGCATCATCTTTCTCGCAGTTAAATTTACCATTGGCACCAATCATCCCATTCAAAATACATGATTTCAAAGCCGAATCAAACTGCAGACTCGTAGGGTTGTTGTTGCGAATACCACGCTGCCTCACAACACCGAAGAGATTCTCAAGTGGATTTTGGTTGAGACGTCGAGTTGCCAACGATGTCACTCCCAAGTCTCCGAGCATTCTCCACAATGAGGAAACAGCGTCGATATTTCGACACCATGCCTCCTTCACCTTAGAGCGAGTAGACTTGCCATCTGCATCAACAAACTGCCATGAATCCAGTTTCCTTTTCATACTCTGCCAAAATTCTAAATGCTGAGATGTGTTACTCAGTGGTCTTCTATAAAAGTGAGTGTCATCCAATTTCAAACCGTTAAAAGAATCAAAGAGACGAGTGATGTCATTAATAAATTCAGCCAAATACTTGGCCCCTTCCACACCGCATTTATATAGTGCATTAGCAACAGTTACACTCAAAACCTGAGCAGCGAACTTCACTTTCATTTTCCTTTTTGGATAAATATGTTCATTTGTGATATTCCCCATGTTCTTATTAAATGATTTTTTTTCCAATTCAAAAAGGTCCACTAAAAATTGCCAGCTAGTTTCTTTAACTTCTCCACTATCTGTTTTAAAAATAATTTTGTTGTCTAAATGAGCATTTCTTGTTGCTTTGAGAACATGAGGAGGATCAGCAATTACAACAATTTTACAATTATTAATTTTTAAAATTGGTCTATCCCAATTGCAGGTTTTTAAGGCCAAAGTTTTCAAGCAGCGAACGTTAGTTGGTGCCCGGTCACTCACAATTGCCACAATATTAAAACCAATTCTTTGTAAAGCACCTGTGACATCCACAATTATCTTTTCTAAATCTGTGGTCGAAATTGTACCATGAGACAAATAGTATGCTACAGGTTGCTTCCAATTGTCAATGAGACCACGAACCATAAAAACCAAAGCATGGTCTGCGTACTGACACCTACGTTGGGAACCTATATCTTCATAGCCAAATATATAATTTCTGGACGGACTAAATGTTAAATTCTTCTGAATTGACATTTCATCAAAAATGAGAGAACAAATTTTTGAATTTGGAGTCATAAATTTTAATTGATCCTCTAAATGCTGAAGTAAAACATCATCGAGGCCAACATGAAAAGGAATTTTATTGGAAAGTTGGAGAAGAGTATCAGGAGAAGAAAGTAACATGAACTTCCTGAGGAGTTTATATGCCTGAAGACTACGGTTGCGAAGGGCTAAGCAAATTACCTTCACTTCTGTAGACCATCTATGACCAAAAGGAGATTTTGATTTGTTGCTGAGCTGAGCCTTCAGGAGTTCATAAAACAGGGGCGAAATATGTTCCCCAATTTCATCTGCAAGGCTGTTCCATTGCTTCGTTCTCCTGCGCGTAGACAGTACTTTGTTCTGAAGGAACTTCACACGCTCTTGCAGATGTTTGATTTTCGATTTACGCTCCTGAAGGTCACGATACATCAGACGCTTACGAGGGGTGAGATTCTTCACACGAGATGCACCAATGGATTTAAGAATCCCACCACTTTGTAAGCGAGACTGAGAGCTTGGGGTTGATGGTTCTGTCTGAGGATCACGCACTTGCCATTTCCCAGATGGCGTTGTGACTTCAGGTGAGGGAGAAGTAGCCCATTTCCCTGATGTACTGGATGCTACAATCTCTTCCTCACCTTCCGAGACAGGCACAGGCGGATCAGCTAGAGCTGTTGCACAGTGAGAATAAAAATTAATTTTTATTTTAAAAAAATATAGAAAACATATATCTCACTTCAAATAAGGTTACCTGATATTTGTGAGACTGATATAATGGATTCCATTGCTGTAGCCAATCTTGCAGAATTTCCTATAAAATAAATCAACATTTTAATATTATCTCAGTGAAAGAATACAAACCAAATGTTGATGTGGTTCCAAAGCACGAATATGATTGGCAGCGATTTGGAGTACATCCAAAAGACTACAATTTTTTTCATTTCGTAACCTGTGATTATCTGTATTTTTAAAAGGTTAAATGAAAATATACTCACGTAAACACGGAACTGCACCACATCGCAGTCTCCTTTTGGGGGCAACAGCAATGAAATCCTCAGCCCTGAAATGCGCACTGCATATGCGCCTGTCACGGATCCTTTCGCCATCTGGGATTCCTGCAAATTCCCTCCATTTTTGCAGGACAAAGGGCCTTGTATTTTCGGAAGGGAATCTGTGGAACGAGATTCCTTCCAATCGTTTTTCTAACGATTTAAATGTTACGTGACACACGCAACAGGTAGACATCTGGAAACCAACACAAGACATCTTGCTTACATTATATAATAAATTGACAAATTTTCGTATGAATTAGGCTTTAATAATGATTTAATAACATAAATAATGTAATAATAACATTAATGATTTAATAATAACACCGAAGTCTTACCTCTTACAAAAAAATTGATTTGAAAAAGTGTTCGCCGAGGTCACAGATCGTCAAGGACACAACCGGATACAAAAGCAAACAGCAAAGTAAGAAATCCTTTGTCCTTCCAAACATCTTTGTCCTCCGCGGACATCGATGTCTTCGGTAACACTCGTTTCTTCTCGGTCGCATTCGTGTCATTCGAATTCTCTTTCTCTGTTTAATATGCGCTTTCTCTTTCTAACACTGCGACTGCAGGGCCCCCCGACAGACGGAATCCCAACTAATCTTTACGGAAAACGCATGCCAGGCCCAGCCCTATGAAGCTAGGAGCCCCTGGTTGTACACTGTCGTCCTCTTAGCGAACAAATACACAAAATCAAACTTTCTGTTTTTAAAATTAGTTCGCAAAAGCCCCTGAACAGCGCTACTTGCCAGGGTGGCCGATAATGGCGGACTTACCTCCCCTCTCACCGTCTCCCCCACCACACACCCCTGCCCGCGACTGCGTCGGGCGCTTCCTTTTTCTCCGCGGCTCGGCTCCAAGCAGGAGAACAGATTTTTGTGTCATCACAGAGCATTTAGTTGGCAAGCACTGGCGTAGGCTGATGAGATAACGAAACTACCAAGTACGAGGAAGTTTGTGCAATTCGTAGCACCACTAGTTTACAATTGGTAGAAATCTACACACTCACGATGACAAACATTAAACATACATATTTGCTTTTTTTAATTTCTTTTTAGTATTTTACACAACTTCATTATTAGCTTAAGGACAATTAACTATTCTTGCAATAAATATTATACAAAAATTGAATTGCATTTGTATACTTTCTTCTCCTATAGTTCAAATATTGAGGATCTAATTCAATCCCTGGCCTTCAAGTGCAAATATGAAGTTCGCAATATTCTGTAAATATTTGTTTCTGTAGTAATTACACAATTGCCTATGTGTATTATTTTTAGTGAAATCATTATGAGTACTTGATTTTAATAAGTTTATACTGATTGATAAGAAAGGTGACCAACAATTTTCATGCTGTGTACTATAAGTGATCGTTTCAGCGACTTCAGCCGCAGCAGCTGAGCAGCGCTCGGCGAACGGTGCGTGCGGCACGCGCCCACCAGCGCCCTCGGACGCCCCCGGCGCCCGCGACGCCCGCGACGCCTACGACGTTCAAGTTGAACAGCGCTGCACTGCACGTCATCCCGCAACCGCCCATTTCCCCTCGGTCCGTCGCCCCCTCCTCGTTCCTTTGCAGCAAGGCGCTCTCCGGAATGGTCTGCAGGCGCAGGCGCACACTCTTCAGAGGGGCAGCCGCCTCGCAGAAGCAGCCGCTGGCCGAGGAATCAACCCTCTTTCCGGTCAAGATGGCCACGTTCCTTACGCAGAAAGCGGAATTAAATATTTTCGGACATTCCTTTGTTGATGATCAGTCTTCTGGCGCATTGCGAGAGAAGTGACAACTTCCTCTTAAAGTTGTTTCGTGTCTCTTCAGTCGTTTCGTTTAATTTCATTACCCAAATTTGCAATAAAACGTCTTGTTGGCTTTGGAGTATTGAGAATTTCTTGATACACATCATTTAAAGCCTTAGATCACCTCTTTTTAAGAAAGATGTCTTAAAGTCTGTGACAAAAGACGATTTAATTTCAGTGACATCGTCCATAGAGTGCAAATTTTGGACAGTAAAGGATTTTCGAAGAGATCCATATCCCGGAACTTGAATGTTATTTCTTCCAAGGTTATTTGTTGGAACGGATTCCTTAAAATGAGTGCCATTAATTGAAATGTGTTACTTCAAGTCACTAGAGAGGGCTTCGTCGTCCTCGACTGAATATTTCTGTTGCCGTTTGTCTTCTTCGACATTTTTGGCCAGTTTTCTTCTTCATTAACATTTGATGGAGATGCTTTATGATTTTTTTCATTATTCAAATTTTGATCACAGACAAATGTAATTAAGTATTTTTGTTCAAGAATATCATCATTGCGTTGAGTTTTGTATTCAATGCTTTTAAATTCGCATTTTGGAACTAATAATTTAAATTGGGGAGAATAATAATAGAACTGCCAGATATTTATTCCATTTGAAATTCCGCTCAGACAATGTGCGAGTTCTAATTGACAAATCTCATCGATCTGGAAAATAAATCCATCTTCCAGCCAAATTTTACTTCATGAATAACACGCAACTGAAATGTTTGGAAGTCTTTTATGGCCTTTACTTCATTCATAACGTTTTGCATGTCTGCACGTGATGCGGGGAGTTTACGTATTAATTGAAGCGACCTGCCAACGGTGACAGTTCGATCGTGTCCGCGTGCGTTAGGTATGTCGAAACGCCTTTGCTTGAAAACCAGAGCCTGCAACCGATGAGAAAAGGCTTGACATCATTAATCGCATGTAGTGCACGATTTGCTCTCCACAGAATGAGACCTCTTGTTTCTGCAGTGACGTCTTTCCAGACGACAATAGAAGCAGCGAGTGCCATTGTCAATTGTTTGGAGTCACCACTTCTCTTTGTTGTTATCAAGAAGCAATATTTACAATTGAATCAACGATATACCTAGCAAACAAAATATGCTTTGCTTTGTGGTATGTTTTTATACTCTAATACGAGTTAAACAAATTTATTATTGCGTACAAAAATACTCATCTAGATTTTTATCAACTACTATTACTTGCTTAAAAACAACACGTACATTACTTGCGCAAAATACAGCCCCAAACAGTAATTCTCTAGGACTCGCTTTCGCGCATAGCAAAGGTTGCCATTCAACTTTCCCGGCAAACGATGTGACGTGTCTTTCGTTGGCCACGGATATCTCTATACACCAATTTAAACAGTGGCACTTGGCACTTTATAGTTCGCGAGGTGAAAGGAGGAGGGGATATTATCATCCATTCGGAAACTCCAATACCAAAAGTTTGTCATAACAAATCTTCGGATTTGATGTAACGGTCCCAATCTCCGTGCAGTTTGTAATACAAGTATTACTTTATTTAAATTGGAGATAAGTATTCCAGAGAGCGTTGCTGAACCTTACATGTCACGTTGGTCATAGAGGAGAGATACAATCTGTATCTCTCCTCTATGACGTTGGTCAGCTATTCAGTATACCAACTTTAGAAATATACACACAGCCGTGTGACCTGCATCTGACAGATCTCAGCTGTAGCGGCTCTATATGTATATATGTAGTGATAGACCGGAAATTATTTTAGCAAGAAAATAACAGCGGCGTTTGAAACTTGTTATGATGTTTAAAGAAGTACACTAACTTTTATAATCAGGAAGTAGGGTGGGTGATTTTAAGAATTTTTATAAATGATCTCTAATGTGCCTTAATTTGCCCATGTATGTGTGTTTATTTACATCATTTTAATGTGTAGCTTATCCTCTATTTTTTGACATATTTAATAATTTCTTTTTAATTCAGTGCATTTTAATACATCTTTGCAACATTTCTCTTCTACAAACTGATGAATGTTTGACTGACATAGCCCCAGTTCTATCCAAGCAATAGGATTTGACTAATAGAACTTATCTACAAGATGATGTATGAAGATTGGTTGTGAAGGTCTCGAGTTAACTGAAAATCGATTGGAAACATCTCAGTGATTTAATACTTACAGTTATCCTGAATTATTATCAGAGAACTTAATATTTTCAGTACAATGGAAGATGGCAAGCCTGTCATTTACGGTCTTGAATTCCAAGTAAGAAGCTTTCTTGTTCTTTCTAAGTATTCTTCTTCTAAATCGTTCAGAATGACCATAGGCATTAGCTCTTTATTCTGCTATGAAATGCCCCATCTTTATAGTAGAATAAACTATGTTTGTGAAACGTTTTATTTCACAATATTTTTGTTTTGCACTTTGGTTCTTCATAAAAATAATTATAGTGTGCATCACCCATCTTAAAAAGAGTAAAATTTTTGTTGAGCATCTGTTGGAATGGTGACATCTTATTAATGCATGGTTCTTTAAAAGTATTCCTATCTTTATTTCAAAAACTAATTGACATGAATTTTAAAATCTTTGTTGATGGTTTCTTTTCTGGGAACCATTGTCAATCAAAATTATGAAGAAATAATTTTCTGTAAAATAATTTTTTTTTAAGTTGACATATTAAAAACATTTTTATTTTGCCTATTTGAGAATTGTCATATTTGATAAATAATTTTTCAATATTTCTTTGGTTAGAGTGAGGAGTACGCATTGGTTGTATTCAGGTAATTTAATACATGAATGAAATATGCTTATCAGCTGTTTTTTTTTTTATTTTAATGAAGTGAAGTTCATGTAATTGCCCAGATTTTTCTGTTTTCATTGCTGTACAATGATTAAAATGTTTGTCATTTTTTCTTGCTTAGAAAATTTCATGTAACGCAATTAACAAACTTTAATGAACCAGAGAGTATGGTAGCATATGAGAGTGGTTCTCAAAGGGTGAGCCACAGAATTATGTGGGTGTATTCTACAAATATTTAATAAGGAAAATATGAACACACAAAACAGTTGCTTGCTATTTGATGATTGATTATTCTGAATGTGTAATAAATAGTCCCTATTACTTTTACAATAAAAAAAAAAAAAATAAGGAAAAAATATAACATATTTGGAAATTTATCTACTTTTTAATTTTAAATTCACCAACAGGCATTATTGAACTGCAAAAATAATGAGAACTATAAATTATATATTCAGAATCATAAAACATAATACATGAAATATGTAGGAATTGTTATTTATTAACATTGAAACTATAACTAGACCATTGCATCACAAACTGGCCAATTTAGGAAGTTCTGTTAATAATATTGTAATTAAATAAGATATGTGAGTGTGTTTACTTTCACTCAATAGTTGAATACTGAAATGCATTGCAAATAAACACACCTGTAAATCCTAAACCACAGAAGAAAGTTGAATTTTTATTTTCAGACAATGTTGAAAATCTCTAGATTGCATTGGTAGGCTCCATGTTGAAAACTGATATTGTATAGAAGGTACCTTCAGAGCAATTTTTCTGATGGTTATAAAAGTGTCACAAGCCCAAAATGAGAACCACTGGCTTTATGGCAAAAAATTGGCATTGGTTGGGGAAAGAAAAAAAAGGAAAAGGAAAAAGAGAGAGGGGAAAAAAAATCATGAGGAATTCACATTAGTCATTTTATAATTATTTACATAAGCTAAATCATAAATCTACTTTGCATTCATTTAATTGTTTATCATCACATTTTTTTAAAGGTGGTAGCTCTTTCCTTAATATCGAAGTAAATAGCCCAATGTATGAAATTAAAATGTTTTGTACAAAATTAGTATTAATATATTCTATGGGGTTGCAGGCCAGAGCTCTTGCAGCACAAGTAGCAGAGTCAGAAACAATTCGGTTTCTTGTGGGAACACAATCTTTGAAACTTGAAAATAACCAAATCCACATTGTGGAATTGCATGAAGATTCTGGGACTTTATCAACCCAAGTATATCAACATGCAGCAGGGGAAGTGTGGTCTTTAGCTGCTTCTCCTGGAGATTCTAGCAAGATTATTACATGCTTCAATACACTATCTGGTGAGTTTAATTCGGTGATTACAAGAATCAAAGGCAATGAGACTCAGTATGAGTTTTTCATTTGTGAAATATTTATCAGCAGAATTTTTATGTATGCATCTACTGTATTCATAGTTCACAAAGGAAGTTCTTCTAAATACATAGGATTTTCATTGGGGCATTTTTCTAAATATTCTCATCCTACCAGATAGCTGAGTATGTCCTGCGAGTAACATTATTTGATTTGACTAGTCTTGTAGGATTAACATGTTTTAATACAGAAATTGACGTTTGTTGAGAAGGTGTGTGTTTCAATGCTTAGTGTCCTATATCTTTCTTATAACTCTTTTCTTTAATAGAAAATGGATGTCAAGTTAAAGCTGCTTTGTGGAATCTCCCTAACCTGGATAGCATATCAACCTTGAATCCAAAAGATGAAACTGACAAACTACCTCAATTGGAAAAAGTGTGTTCCCTGGAGGCAAAAGAGCAGGTGCAAGATGTACGTACTGTAGCTTTTCACCCAACAGATGGTCAACGTGCTGTGAGTGTTCTGGACAGCCAGTGTGTGCTCTGGGATTTAGGGCAGAATGATGCAAGGGTATGTAGTTTGTAAATGATTCAGTGCTTTGTACTCTTTTTGTTGTTTTCTTGGGAGTTGGTAATAAAAAGAAGAGGGGGGGGCGGCTCCTACTATTTTTTAATGTTGTAAATATTTCAAATTTAAATGATAACTTTGAGTGTTGGCATTTCCCAATTTTTTCACTTTAAGTGGTATTAGTTTGTCAGTAATGCCAAACCTTACCACTATACTTATGTGACAAAAACATGTAAGGTGTTACCCTTTGATAGATTCAATGTTATTTTTCGAATTTAAGAAGTATGTAACACATTTAGAGATAGGATAATTCAAAATGCATCAGATTAATAGCCGAACTTAGAAAACAAAAGACTAATTAAATTTCAATACACACTTTAAATTTTCACACTTCAATTGTGAATATCTTGCCATTGAAAGACAAGCTTTTATCATGCTAAAATAGACATGCAGTTTTCTTTTGAAGGTACATAATCTTTCTTATGGTACACGTCTTAAATAGCATGGATGTTTAGTTCATATAAAGTATTCAAGTAACCTGTGACCACACTCCTGGTTAGATCCCTTCTCAGCCATCAATCAAGAGATGTCAAAAAGCAATTTTGGACAATTTTTGAAAATGTATGAATTTTATATAAAATACACCTTAAAATTAAGATTATTTTGAATGGCTGGAGTTAGGTGTAGATCAATTGGGAAATATCCATTTTTAAGCATGAATTTCTTATTGTATATGAATTCATATGTTTCCAAAGTTTTCTAAAAATATTGTCCAAATTTTTTGCTTAAAATTTTGGCCCAAATACAAGATTGTTAGTTTTATTTTCATTTAAATGTATACATGAGGGAAAATTGCTACAATTCAACTTTATTTTTATCTCCTACAGCATTATTGAAGCTATAAATATTTTTCTTAATTTAATATCTACAGTATCAGCACAGTTTCAAATACCTTTTCTTTTCCCAAAATTTTCATGAATTTGTAGATTTGGGGAATGTATGTATGTAAAAAGTAAAGTTACAAAAATAAATAAAAATCTGTTTTTCTTCATGTCTTCTTGGTTACTTAGGTAACTACCACTGTGTCTCTTGAGGGCAAAGGACATCCACGTTTCACTACAGGGAAATGGAATCCTCATCACAATTATTCCCAGTTTGCTACTGCCCATGATAGCCATGTTCGCAGTTGGGATCTGCGATCTCCACAGACACCAGCCTGGAGCATTGAGAGTGCTCATTGCCAACTTGTGAGGTCAGGTCTTTGCCAGAATGTACTTTTGAATCACAAGTTACATTTCAAAGTATTTATTAGTATTGCAAGTAGCATAGGACATTAGAGTGCATGTTGCATGTGCAGGTGGATATATTTATGAGTAAATGTTGAAATTTAATGTATATAGTAATTAAATAGTATTTGGTCTTAATTTTTTTTTATAGTTTTAAGCACTACCTTGTTCAAGAGACTCAAAGTCATCATAAATGATCAAATGTTTGACATTCATTGGAATCTGTTTAATATGTTAATATTCCTCAATTTTTTTTGTTAGAGAAATATTGTAGTTTATGGACAAATTCTTTCTCATTGGATACAAATACCTTATGATGCTTATTTGTTAAAAGGTGTTGACATTTACCCTTGTCAACAGGGATGTAGATTTTAATCCTAATAAACAATATTACTTGGCCACATGCGGTGATGATGGCTGTAGTAAATTCTGGGACTCAAGAGATCCGTCTGAACCAATTGCTGTTCGCTCTGATCATTCTCATTGGTAAGAATCAATAACAGTACACTCTTATTCTGGTATATGTGGAAGGAACTACTATTTCAGTTTTCTTGTATCTTCAGTCCCCTTCTGTATTGGGTGTGCTACATTCATGCATCTTCAGTTGCAATAGAACTTGTTAATATGAATATGAACAAAAACCTATACAGATTTTCTGCTTACATTTTTCAGTTACCAGAATTTGCTACCAGGGCTTTTTAATATCAGCAATTGGCTAGTGTTGTCATACTAGCATCTTGAAAACTCAGACCTTATTTCTAACTAAATTTCTTGAAATAATATTATTCATAAATCTTGATACCGCGGAATAAAAATAGTTTAACATTGCATTTTCTTTTGTTATGTTTACTTAAGTGCTTTTAGTTGTTGTTGTCAAGTTATTGGGAAGGATAAATTATTTATCTTATGAAATTCCTTTTTGAAACTTTTAATATTCACTCGTAACATATTTCAACATATACTGAAAGGAACTCTTTTGAACTGTTAAAGATGATTAAAAACATTTCATCATTTGTTATAGAAATAAAATTTGTGTAGAAAAATGTGTCAGATTGAAATTGATGCAAAGTTGTACATTTTGAAAATTTTCATTTATAATCCTTTCTTTATCCTCATGTATGTGATGGTTCTATACATAAATTAAGAATAAAATGAACTTTTCAGGGTGTGGCAAATACGATTCAACCACTTTCATGACCAATTGATTTTGACATCAAGTAGTGACTCTCGAGTAATTTTGACAAGTATGGCATCTATTTCATCAGAACCATACTCTAATTCAGGAGCTGATGAAGTAGCTGAAGCTGAAAGTGAACAACGAAGAAAGTAAGTTTCCTTTATTCTCATGAGCTCTATTTATTATTAATAATAAAAGTATTTCATATATCTAGTGACACCCAGAAAATAAGTCAATTTGCATACAATATATATTGTAATTATCAACCTACTCATTACTGTGCAATGTATGTGGTGCCTTCAGTAGTGCAACTAATTGTGAATATTAAAAAAAAATAATGGAGACACACTTAATTTTGTTTCAGATTAGAAGATGGTGTTTTAGCAACTTATGAGGAACATGAAGATTCAGTATATTGTGTTGAATGGTCTTGTGCTGACCCATGGACTTTTGCTTCGCTAAGCTATGATGGAAGACTAGTTATAAATCAAGTTCCTCGAGAAGATAAATACAAGATTCTTTTGTGACTGAAGTTACCATTTTCTTTGCACTCTGTATATTATTAATACCGAGTGTGAATATCATATATTATGAAAAATGCCAATCAACAATTAATTAATACCTTCTCTTGCAATCTTTGATCCCTTATATACCCTCTCACAATGAATTCATTCATTGTCTGAATGCATCAGCAAACAATTGGCTACATTTGTGGTCAACATTTAATTGAACTAGTGCGATTAAAAAGGAAAAGATTCCACTCAGAGTAATTTTAAGAAACCTGTTTCCTGCCTAAACTATTAATCCAATTTAAAAACTTCATATTCTAAATCGCTAAGTACTGAGAAAATCCAAACAATCGGAAATTTAATAAAAGGGTAAAAAATTAGAACTTTCTACAGAGAAACTGCAATCAGGAAAAATTAGCAGATTTTTAAATGATTGTTTTAGAAGTGAAAATAGCACCATACGGAAACCCAACTTAACACTTTTCTTACAAACAGTGCTAAAGAGTGGAGAGACGTCTTACAAAATATATAAAAATGTCCCAGAAGGTCTCGTTTTTGCAAATTACAGTGCAAGAAACACAACTCTTGTCCCTTTGGGCACATGACATCCTTCTTTTAAGGGCCTAGTATTCATAATTTCTGAGTTGAGCACATTGTGACATATTCCCCCCCCCCTCCCAGGCAGTTAATAAAGGGAAATATACATAAAATGTACGAGTGTGACAGAATTAGATGCATTTAAAATAGTCTAGACCAAGGAATATAAAATCGCCAGGACATGTCAAGGGCCTGGACGTGACATTCTTTCTAGACTCCTCCCGTACAACACAAGCTAAATATGATATCCACAAATTACAAATTATATACAACTCATAAAATGAATCGCTTAATTAATGTAAGTTTCCAGTTTCCTCATCAAACTGTAACCCAGCCTAACTCTGAAAAATATTTCTACCATTCTAGATGGTCACTGATCAGAGAGTGATTTCTTCTACCAAATTCTAGCATTACCATTTCCATTGCCACACTCTACATTCGTTCAAAGTCATGTTGTCAGGGCCTTTCTTTGAAAGAATGTCACGTCCTGACGATGTGTATTCCTAGTCTAGACTATTTTATATGCATCTGTCACAATCATACATTTTATGCATATTTCCTTTTGGGGAGGAGTTCTGGTATGTCACAACATGGTTGCATTTATAACTGTTTCTTCTTGCATCATAATTTGAGAAATTTTCATATTTTTTCAGTAAATGTATTCAATGCGCCACTAGGGGAGGAGGGTAGTAAGCACACATGGATTTGGGTCAAATTTGTCTTATATATGATATAAAGCCTTATTATATAAAAGTTAATGGCACAGAAAGGCAGTTTTACCTCAGTCAAGACACTTTCCGTCAGTTATTGTGTTCGCTGCACATGGGTTTTTCATATTTTTCTCTTCTGGTCTTTCTTTTCCTCTCCTATATTTAAGATTTGCAAATCAAAAACCAAGAGGAGGGAGTCCTTTAGATTCATTTAATTCTCTTTCTTCTTTATGCTCATAGTATCCCAAACAAACAAACAATTGCCAATTTTACTGAGAATATTTCAAAACAGGCTTAAGAGTTGTGAATATGTTTTTTTATGATAAGTGTGGTAAAAGTGACATTTTATTTTGTGAGTCGGAAAGGTTGCAACACGAGGCTGGTAAGTCAGATGGCACAATTCTATGAGCAAAACACAATCACTTTTACGATGGGTGAGACATACATTACTTTTTATACAGCCTTACTAACTTTCATTTTATTTTCATTCCAGTATACAGATTACTTAATGATACACTAAGTTCAGCAGTAGCTAATGCAGGCAGGCAAAAGCATTTTGTTTTCTTTGCTGCATGCAGATTGATCTGAATACTTAAGCATCATTTCACTTTTAGCACGCTATGCTAGCTTTAAAAGAATGCTTTTACTAGTTACAGTGTAAAAAACTATTATAGATCTCTTGGCAATAAACATCAGAAAATTCTGTACATCTCAAATAAATTTGCATACTATACATTATAACATTATATCTTGTATTAGATAACTGCGTAGGAAGATGCTTATGTTAGAGTTTGCACAGAATAACAAAGTTAGTGAACAAAGACAGATTATTGCATTTACTTATGTTTCAAAATTGAAATTATGACTGAACAATTAAAGGAAGAATGGGAAGTGTACACCTACTGAAGACTCGGATACTGGAGGGTTACCTAGGTAATTTTATAAAAGACTGCCTTAGAAAAATTTTACTTTAAATACGAGAGTTAGACTGATTTATTATTTTATAAAAATATCCGCATTCTCATTACTCATAAATGTATATATCAGTTGATGATAACAGAGTGATTATGCCATCACTAGCTGATAGATAGGCAGAACGAAAATCATAGTCTCAAATATCCAAATAATATGAATACAAGTTTAGAAAATGAATTCTACATGCCCAAACATTCTGAAAGTTCTTTTTATCACAATCATTTAAAGCTAAATGGCTAATTTTTAAGCAACATATTTTGTACTTAATAAAATCCAAAATGTGGTTGGTAGAATTTTGAGAAAATCAGGATCAAAAATTAATGACAACAATAAATTCCGAAAAACCTAAAACATTCTAAAGAACCAGTTAAAGCACTATGTTCTTCTAAAGTCTTCACAGACACAAACACGGTTCTGATAACAAATCTCCCTAACAAATGTCTCACAGTCGAGTTATGGATTTACATTTGCTTTTATATTTCAGAAACATTTCTCATTTGCACTTCTCGACACAGATTTCCTAATTAAAATTTAAATTAATGGGTATTTAATACCCTTGCCTTCCTCCAAAAGAAAGCATACTAAGATTTATCTTAGATGTCTTCAACAAAACTTCTTGCAAAAGCCAGAAGGACAGTAGAGGCTGAAATATTCAAAATTATAACAAATTATTTATACAAAAGTAATATTTGTCAATATTGCTATCAGATTATTGTCAGTTATGTCCTACACTTGGCTGCCAATATGAACAACAATGTTACTGACTCTCAAAAAGGCTTTTGAAATTTAGGCAACTAACAAACTTATTGCTCATAAATAACAATAATTACTAACAGTCACAAGTAAAACTTACTCATATTAAATAAAATGATTATCACAGATTTCATAAATTTCAAAATGACTTTTCTCACTGATGATTATCATCTTCCTGAATTAGAGCTGAATGTAAATACTGATTACTATCTTGGCGGCGTTGGAGTACTACAACACCTCTGTAAAGAATAAAAAACAAATAAAATTACCACTAAATTAATTTCAGATCAAGAGTAAAGTTCAGACAAGTTTAGAGCATAATATAATAAATAGAGCATAATATACATAACTGGACAAAGACCAACTATCACTCACACACACTTATTTTGAAACATTTGACATCTTTATTTCTAATTAAAATTGTGTACGTACAATAAAATTCTAGGTGGAAAGAGACAGGATACATAGGACCACTCAAGGAGAATGGTATATGTTAAGAAACAAGACATGTAAAGATATCATATATGCTTTCAAGGCTGGTTGGTGTCTGAAGAATCTTGGCTGTCAACAATGAGTCTACATGATAGCACATTTTTTGTTTTCTTACCTGACCCTGTCCTCGTAGTGTGCATTTATGCTACTTGCCTATATCTGTAAGACACTGTGTAGGTTCCTTTCTTTGGCAGGGGTGTTTTCCAACTATTTTTCTTTCCCCCATTCGGAGATGGTAATCTGAGAGTGCACTTCTCCCCGTACACCACACAGTTTTTAATTGTTTTTGACATAAAAGAAAATTTAATAATAATAATAATAATAATAATGATGAAGTGTGAGGAGAGACAGTTAAGGTTATGACTGGTTCATTTGTTAGAGTACTTGGGAGGGTTTGTGATGAAGTAAAGGGATACCTGATTTTTATTTTATTTTATTTATTTATTTTTAAGTTATATAAGATGAGTGACATCTTATTTTGTTAAGGTATTTATTGAGGGGTTGAAATAGGAGGAAATAGTTGGAAAAGAAATGTAGGAAATAGGAGAGTTGTGTCATTTTGTTGAGGCAGTTTGTAATTGACAGAATGTGAGTGTGTATTTGGATATGTGCATGTGTGCGCTGATGTATTGGACTATGCATGTGTGCGCTGATGTATTGGTCGTGGTTGGACTGTTGTGCACATTTTTCATGTCACAACAAGATTGGGACTGTTCTGTTTTCTCACTTGAAGTTTTGATGGACGAGTCGTAGTTTACTCCACATGATTAGTCTTGTAATGTCTCTTTGGATTAAATTTTTTAACACGATTAAAAATTTTATGACTCAGCAACACTTTACAGTACATCTAGTTGTATTGTCTATCACTTTCAACTATCACTGGGCTATTAGCATGAGCTGCATCCTCTCCCTTGATTTACATACAATTTTTGCAATGACATTTTGCATTAAACTATGCCATCCAAACCTTTGCGACCTTAAATACCTTTGCTCTGTTAATGCAGGGCACTCACTGGTCACTCTGATATCCCTATATTCTCCCTGTGGTTTTCCAATTTCTCTGCCTTAAAGATCTACACATTCAATTCAAAATGCAAACAGTGTCATAAAGCAAAATTAAATTAAATGTTTTGAACAATGATTCTATATCAAGATTAAAATTTTTCAATTCTTTTTCACTACAAAATTCTCTCTAATTCTGCTACCCAATGAACAATTAAAATTATTTAAAATTTTTAAAAAAATGTTTAATAAGTATACTTTGAAATTTTTTAAATAAAAATTATTCACTGTTTAAAAATATTTTTTTCCATAACTGTTGAATAAATTTAAGACATCTCATTTTCAAAAAATTTAAAAGTTAAAAGGATTTTTTAAGGCCATTAGATTTATGAAAAATATGATGTGACACTGTGATGGCATAAGAAAAAAGGATGAACGATTATCACTAAATCACATTTTATTACCTAGGAAGAGGTGGTATCTAGCAAAAGTAAGTTTGAAACATTTTGGTTTCGGTCACCAAATTCAAAGTAAAAAAATGAAAATATTGAGAATGTTGGATTCTACTGCAGGACAGTTAAGAGGTGTTAAGAAGAGAATTCTTGTTCCCCCTCTCTCTATCTCTCTCATTCACATTTAGTTGCAGATTCCATGTCTCTGGGCAGGTGGGGTAATTGAGAAGAGCACGACCAGCAAAAATGTAACAGAATATTTTATCCTGTAGATTACAGTGTGAGAAACTTTTCTTTAAGACTTTTGGCCTCAAAATTTTAAGTCTTTGATGCCCTAGAAGGCATCGTGTAGGAGTTATTTAACGACAAAGATTAAAAAACACTGCCACGTGTTGCGGGTTGCGTTTGATGTGAATATTTAATTTTTTTCTTCTGTGCATCTAGTGGCGTTACAACAAAATTAACAGCACAATTTTACAATTTTAACAATTTTTTTCCCATCAATTTTCTTGAATTCATTATAATTTTTTTATGGAAAAAACAAAAAAAATCGAAAATTCCTCATTTTCCTCTATATTATTACTACATACTGTCTACTCGAGGTACGTTATGTGAAGATGCAGTCAGATATTCTCAGACCAGCAAGCCTCCTTCAGTTATCTTGGTAACTACAAGTGTGCATCTGCGACTGAGATCATTTTCACATTTAGATGTGAAAAGTATAACTGACACCATTTCATGACCTTTAACCTTAATTTCCAAGAAACTTTGGCAATCGCTGAAGTGTAACACTTCGATGAGAATGCTGCACACTGTAGTGATTGTTTCCTGGTCGTTGAGATCACCATTCGTACATCACATCTATTGGAACTAATCTGGCTGCCAAACTATAGTCCCGGATAACAACAGATGAAGCAATTACTAGTGACGGGAAAGTTGTATTATACAAAGTTTGCATCAACTTACACTTTCCAAATAATTTTTAAAACACTTGTATAATTTCTAAAATTTCTTTAAGAATTTTTTTATAAATTGAATTTTGTATCATGTAAATGTGTTGTATAATTATTTTAGTATTTTACGAATATTTTAATATTACATATTATATATTTATTACATATTCTTACTGTTTTCATTACATATTTTGATGTTTCATGCTACATATTTTTCCGGTCTCTAAATATATTAAAATAAACCACCCCAGTGAAACAAAATTTGTAGAAACTGGTAGAACATGTAACTATATCTAAATGTGTAAAATAAAAGTGGCTTTAATTCATTTAGAATGTTTTGCGAACTGTATAAAAATAAATGAATGCAAGTGTATTGTAAAAATATGTATTTACATGATATTCCATTCCCTAGTCATGAATATAAGTGATGTAAGGGATGTTGATCGGGGCCTGTGTCTGGGTTATCGAATCTGGTGTACCAAAGTGTGGAGGTGGAAGACAATTGAAAGGGACTATTTTCAAGACAGTTTAGGGACATTATATTTTGGAGAGATGTTGTGATATGAGCGATAGAGGTATTTTGAGGATGGAGAGTATGTGTGTACAGTAGGGAATAAATCTATTTGCTATACAATAATAATCATCCAAGAATAGTTGTAAAGGAAACTTACAGCAACAAGAGTACATCGACAGCGAACAATCCAGCAGATAACAAGAAGAATGCACCTGGGAATGACTGAATGGTGCCATTGTACAAAAGAGTGTACACAGGTCCAGCAGCTATGGGCACCAATGACTCCACAGACGCAACAATTGAAAACACCTTACCTAGACAAATCAATGGTTCAAAATGATATCAGTGTCATATTGTTGGGTTTTCTACTACTTATGTTCTTCTTCATTTATAAATTTACATGTGCGAATGGGCTTACAAAGTCATAATTATGTTTTCGAGTGTTAGGTTTCTAAAGAAACAGTGGGTCACCTCCAGCAGGTATTTTCATGTTTGAAAGTTTAATTTGTGTTTTGCAAGTTCATCCTAAACATAAATTTTAAACATTTACATTTCCCCAGCTTGTTCATTGCCAAGTGCAGAAATTTGCATCACAAAGTATCAATTAAAATACTTGTTTAAATTTTTGTTTTGTTACAAAATTAGATTTAATTATTGTCAATATGATGAATTAAGTCATAATGATTTACATAAATGTCAGAAACAGAGAATAGTAAACCAGTGTTTCACCAATGTCTTAGTAGGACTATTCAAACTATCAAAAACAAGCGTTTTTCTGATTTTTTTCCAGAATACCCTAGAGGGGACAGGCTAAGAATTGACTAATTGATTTTTCTTGACTAGAGGATGCATTTTTAGAGAATTTTCTTCTCATTTCCAGGATGGATCCACCAAAAAAATGAGTAGTTCCTCCTTGGAAGATTGAGATGCCTTGAATGACACCTGATTAGTCTCTACTGGGTTGACCAAGAGGTCTAATTGTGAGAGAATGACAGACGCACACAGATTACTCGATTACTATACAAGGATATTGAGGATCTTTAGTTTAATTCGCAATTCATGTCAGCAAAAAACATAGGTTTAAATGGCACTCTTCCCACTGGACCACTAGGTTGCGCCCCAGAGGTATCTATACTGCTACTTCCTTTTGTTCGTTGCCCAGCCACCTGAGCCGAAGGCTAACTAAACTTTCTCCTGTCGCAGTCGCCGGGCAGTGCCGGTCGGCGGTGGTTGGGTGGGAAGGGCTCCTCCATTTCTCGGTGCCGCCACCGAGTGGCCTCATGCGAAGGGGTCCTTAGGGCACTTCTCAGCTGCGCCTCCGCGTGGCGTGACTGTTAGCAAAGCTTTGTTTTAAATGGAGGTCTTCCTCGAGTGGCGCGAGGTGGCGGACTCCCATCACCAGCAGTGCAGATGCGTGTACCGCTAGCAGAGCACCGTTTTAATTGGCAGCGTTCACAAGAGACGCGCCACAGAAGTGCCCCTCGGACATGGTTTTTAACTGCTGCCACTTTTGTTCGCCGCTGCAGCTCTTTCACGGCCGCCTGTGCTCAGAGCGGTCTTACTCATGAAGGCCTCCCTTGGCGGCCACTGGCGGCTGTGTGGGAAGGGCTCTGTCGCTTCTCATTGGCGCCACTGAGTGGCCTCGTGGTACCCTTACTCATACTGAACAGACACATTTGTTTGTCCGCTCATGCCTCTGTCCACCCACCCATCCTGCTCAGTACAAAAAAAGATCCCGGTGTGTGAGCTGCATACCTGCCCGTCTAAATTCTTCAATGGGGAAAACAGAGACAGGAAAGTTCCTGCAGCTTATGACCTGACGCTCACCGCCTGCTGTCTCGACTGCCAGCCACGGTTGTCTTGAAAGGAGGCAAAGACACGCAGTTGCCAAATCATGAAAAGTTGCCCCTCGACATCGGTTGCAAGTTAAACTAAAGACCCAGTAGACATCAAAAGATAAAAAAAAATACGTACTAGAAGACACAAAACTCATGCCAAAATTATCTGGAGGCAGGGTAATTTATCAATTCCACCCTTTCCACATACCTCTGACTGGAGATTACTCACTCCTCAAACCCATCCTACACCACTGTACTATTTCAAATTACAACTTAACTTCTGTTTCGAAAAGAATTCACTATTGAAATATATTGAACGCATGGAATACTTGATCTAGTTAATAGCAGAGTCTTTCCTGAAACTTGGGTATTTACTTCAACTGCTCTCGATTCACAAGTTGTGTTTATCTCTCATTTTAATTAGATCTCACACAAATTAATATTATTTTTTTTAAGCAATATCTGTTTTCATTATGAAACTTCTTTTAGTTACTAAAATGTTTATTTATTATGTAAGAAAATACGAACCGATATCTGCTTTTGGTACAGAAGTGGAAAGAATAGATCTGACCCATGGACCAACACATGCTCCAGGAAGGCTAACTACTACTCCTGGAATCAAAGAAAAAAACAATTTTAGCACAAGATTGTATAAGAAATTCATAAAAAACAAAATAAGCTGTCAACTAGTGGACCTAAATTATTTCTAAATTTACAATATTTGAAAAAATAGAGTACAATGAAAATGAGACCATACTTTTAAGCATTCCTTGTTATATCTGCAGAACAAATGTGAAGAAAAATTTGGGAGAGGTTTTTCAGAAAAATTCTTTTATAAATTGTATAATTTCAAGCACAAATTATACAAAAACTACACATTTTCTCAAAAAAGTGTACATAACCTTTTCTAAAGAGCTGATTTTTTAGAACAGATTTTGTTTAAAGCAGAAATCACTTATCTTCAATTTTGGAGTTTTTAAATGTTAAAATGTTTGCCGGAAAGGAGCCTAGCACTATTTGTTACTGTCTTTCGCTACATATGAGGAAAACATTGGTAGAAAAAATAGGTCTTGAGAGAAAAAAAAAATTGAAAATTGCCTATAATTCACAAAAAATTGGAAAGTAATCATTTTTGAAAAATTGAACATGTTCTTATTTAACAATCTGTCTATAAACAACAGATTTCATTAAGTAAAAAAACATTTATCTTCAATATTGTAGTGGTAGGAAAACCCAGGGGAAAAAATCAAATTTTTTCCAATTTTTGAAAATTAAGGTATCTCGAAAATGAGACCTGTTCCATCCTCTTAAACATCCTTTATGTTATCCGAGGACAAAGTTTAATCACAAAATTTGGAGTTCACACAAAATTTGGCTTCATGTAAAGTACCCCCAAAGTTCAAAATTTACTTTTCAAACTCACGGGGTCTTGAGTTTCTTTAAATAGTTCCTTAGTTTGTAGTTACTATATCAATTTTGAAGAAAATCGACAGAAGGGTTTAGGCAGTAGTGTTCACCACAGACGGTCGGAAATTTTGCTGTCGATCGATTTTTCAGTATCAAGAACACCCATTCATAATGCAATTGAAGACAACACAGGCAGAAGAGTTTTAGACATTTCAAAATGGCACGAAAGATCTGCGCACATTGAGATAAACCAACTTTGCAGTGATCCAGAAACATTTTGTAAAGAGGAAGAACTAAAGAATTACATTTCACCCATGCATTACATTTCTTTGATGGCTTGAAGCCATAAAATAAAATACTGAAAATCATTTCACTTAAATTACTTCTCACAAAAATTGTTGGAATTATGAACAGCACACACCCCAATCTATCGACACAGATCTTCCCCTGATTACAGACGGACTCTGGCGGATTACAACTCGTGAAGCACAACACGCTGTTAGCACACATCAAACCACACGCGTTCTCTTTGACGGTCACGGACACAGTACAGCTCTAGTCAAAGAGAACACATGACCATCATTCGATTGCTTGGCATATCAATAGGCGCTCTCCTGATGGTACTGTATCGTCCTGGCGATAACTTTAACACTTCCTCTCGAGACATTCCCCCACGATTCACTTGACATTCACCAGTCCAAGCAGCTGCAGGCACTTCTCATGCTTCGGCCTGGTCAAGGCCTTGGTGAAGATGTCGGCTGGCATGTCCACCGATTCCAGATGCTCCAACTTGAGTAGCCCTGACTCCACGACTTCCCGAATAAGGCGATGACGAACATCTGTATGCTTAGTTCGAGAATGAAAGACCGGATTTGTCACCAGTCTTTGAGCGCTGATATTGTTGTAAAGGGTCAGCTCTTCGAGCTCGACCTCGCCCAACTCAGCTAGGAAGCTTCGAAGGTGTGTGGCCTCCTTGGCAGCCTCGCTCAGGGCCATGTACCAGCCTCTGTAGTGGAAATCGCAACTGTCCTTTGCTTTCGCGAGTACCATGTTCCAGGTCCACCGCTCATGGTGAACAGATATCCGGTGAATGACCGTCTGTCGTCTAGCGACCCAGCGTAGTCCGCATCCACATATCCCATGACGGGAGAGTCCTCCACCTGATATCTGACTTCCAAGTCCAGGGTGCCGTTTAGGTAACGCATTACCCTCTTCGCTGCTTACCAGTGGGACTTTCCGAAAGAGTCATTGTACTGAGCAAGCACACTCACGGCGTGAGCTATGTCCGGGCGTGTTGCCACCGACAGATATAAGAGACACCCTACAACCGATATGGTGTCCTGTCGCCTCACAGATCAGCCTTCGAGAGGTTTGAGCCAGGCGCAATGGGCGTGGAAACAGGATGGCACCCACACACCTTGAATCGACGCAAGATGTTCTCTACATACGTCCTGATTCTTGAAGATAGACCCTTCACTCCCTTTGAATTCTATCCCCATGCAGCGCTTCAGAACATTGTGTCGTTACTGACATACTTAAGGTATACACACGTCTCCTGTGGAAGGAGCTGCTCCCAGGTTCCTTACTTTCTTGTCGAGTCGCTTGTGCCAAGCCAGTCCAGCCAGGGCCTTCTTCATTTGACAGACCTTCGCGCCAGTTGACAGCTCCGTCAGTAGCGACTTGACCTTATTGACCAGATGATTCTGATTCGCATTGGCGATAATGTATTCAAGAGCATAGTTCATTTCTTTATGAGCACATCCTCATCTTACGTCCCTTTGAGGTACGCTGTGGCGAATGGAGACCAGCCAGCGGGGCATAGGTCTCGACATAATCCTTTCCATACCGTTGAGAGTACCCTTTCGCCACAATCCTTTGCCTTCCGACCCTCTAACATTCCCTTCACTCCATTCTTGTTCCTCAGAACGAATTTGCTCCAAATCACACCCCTACCTCCCGGTCTTGGCGCCATCTCTCAGGTTTTCTTCTCTAGTACGGACTTTACCTCGCTCGCCACAGCCTCTAACCATTCCTGGGAGATCAGAAAGAGCTTGCTTGACCGAAGCCTGACCACAGTCTCTGGCTCCTCTGGCGCGAATCTGCCAAAGTCTTCGCCGTCTGACTGGCGCGAAACCTCGGAAATCGTCGCCGTCTGACTCTTCCTCTACTGCTTTCCCTCCGCTGTTCTGACTCGGCATGATGGAAGATCCCGGCCGAGGTTCAACTCTATGAAAGGACTTGCATCGACCTCCACCTCATCCCTTTCCAGCAACCCCGGGCCTTTTTGAGCATGGTGTTCCTCCGTTCGGAAGTCTTCAGACTTTGTGCTGGATTCCGTCAGCGGCTGTGACAGGAACTTGACGTCTCTGGACACTTCGACCTTCCCCTCACTTAGTATGCAGATTCTGAATCACTTTGTCTCTGCACCGTAGCCCACAAAGAAGCCCTTCCTGGAGCGCGGCTAGAGCTAACCTCTTCCGGGTGACCTGTCCACGACGAAGACTTCACAGCCAAAACGCTTGAAGTCTGATACATCTGGTGCTCTTCCGAACGAGAGTTCATAGGCTGTCTTCCCGTTTAGTTTTCGCGAGGTGCATCGGTTGCGGATGAAGTTTGCTGCGTTCACCGCCTCAGCCCAGAGAGATGAGGGCAGCCCTGACTGGATCAACGAACACCTTGCCGTGTCCATCAGCGTCCAGATTGTATGGCGCCGTTTACCTTCGCGAGATGCCGTACCTCTTCTGTAATTCGTCGAACTCTCGGTTCTTGTACTCCAGTCCGTTATCCAACTAGAGGCACTTTATTTTCTTCCCCTGCTGAGTGTCCATGGCGGCCCTGAAGCTGTTAAATTCATTGACAGCTTCGCTTTTGCTTTTCAGGAATTTTACTTCACACCAGCTCGCAAATGGTCGTCAATGAGTGTATAGAAGTATTTGTTCTTCCCATACGATGCCACGCACATTTGTCCACACGTCGGAATGAAACAAGTCATCCGCGACCGACGAACGTTCTGAAGACTTAGGGAACGGAGACAAACCTTCCCCCGCAGACAAACTCTGCATTCGAGATCTTGGTCGATGTTGTTCACGACGATCCCTGGCAGATGCCCATTCTTCACAGCATCACGTAAATCCGGAACGTTCAAATGTCCGAGACGGATGTGCCAGTCTTCAAGGGAATTGCTTTCCGGTCCCTTCCGCACGTCTTCGTCCTCAGCAATCTTCGTGCACTCACCATTCTCTTATGCACGGAAGTAAAGGTCGTTCTCGCGCCTCGCGGTGAGCAGCACCTTCCCGTCGCCAGCTAGAACCTCAGCTTTTGTCTTCTGGAAAAGGACACTGTTCCCCTTGTCCGTTATTTTGCTCACCGACATCAAGTTCGTGCGCAGGTAAGGCACATGCAGTGTGATCACCTTTACTCTTCCACTCACTTATGCCCTCGTTGAAAAAGAACCTTTTCCCCTCGTTTCCGTGCACGCGTTATTGGCCAGAATTAATTTTCCAGGCCCAGTTTCATCGATGGCCTTGAAAGAACTGTCCTTGCACATGTGCGAGGTGCACCCACTATTGATGCACTATGCATTCCGGCCCTCGCTGCTGCCGGTACCGAAACTCACCTCCTGTGTGTTCATAGACACATAGATTCACGTCCCCGGCACCACTAGCGGTCTGCTGAATGTTCAGGTCTTTGTACCCTTCTAGACAACCGACAATTCCTTGCTCTATGGCCGATTTCCGAGCACACACATCACTTCATCCTGGAATCCCTTTCCGACTTCTCGCCATTCATGAGACTACTCGACCTGCCTTCCCAGAACTTCCCGGCGACCATTGCGCTTTGACTTGCACTTCTCCTGGCGTCCTTCCGCGAATCGAACTCTTGGTTTCTCAGGACATCTGGTGTCGGCAAATTATCGCGTGTTGCGATCACGCACCGAAAGTTGTCGAAACTGTCGGGCAAACTTTGCCGCAGGATTACCGCCGTCAGTAAGTCTTGGTTGATGTTCACTTCCATGTCCGACACTTGGCCACTACGTCCAAGAATGCACGAGCGAATTCTCGCGCATCGTCGCCATCTTGCATTCTCATAGAGATTAACTGATTCAAGAGCGCGGCTTTCGGGCTGGACCTTTTGACTGGTAGATTTACTCTTTCTCCACATGGCGCGCGATGTCTCGCATCCCTTGATCTGCTTTATCTCGGTCGGGTTAATGGCGAGGATGATGTCTGACTGTGCCTTCAAGTCTGCTTCCATCCACTGTCCGATGGCGTCGGCGTTGGCACCTGTTGCTTCCAGCTTCACTTTCGTGCCATTCACCGAACCCCAGGAATCGTTCTTTATCAGTATTGCGCGCATCTGTATCTTCCAGGTATCATGGTTTTCCTTATTCAGAGTTTCAAACCTTACGCTGGACATGTTCATTTTCTCGGCGTACGTGTTTTAAAACAAAAAGGGAAGAAAACGATAACCTGACTTCGCGCACGTGCTAAAAGTGCTATCGTGTATCTATTTGCGTTACTCTGTGCCCATAACCTGTTGGAATTATGGACAGCACGCACCTCAATCTATCGACACACATATCTTCCTCTGATTACAGGCGGACTCTGGCGGATTACAACTCGTGACGCACAACACGCTGTTAGCACACACCAAACTACACGCGTTCTCTTCGACGGTCACGGACACAGTACAGCTCTAGTCAAAGAGAACACAAGACCCTCATTCGATTGCTTGGCATATCAATAGGCGCTCACCTGATGGGATTGTATCGCCCTGTCGATAGCTCCAACCAAAATATTTTACGCTATCCGAGGGCAAAATTTAATCACAAAATTTGGAGTCTAAAGAATAATAAAAGTGATTTTGGGATCATTTATTAACTCAAATTTTGATTAAAATAAAAAAAGGGGTGGGTTTCAATGTACACAATTTTAAGTAACAGCATCAAAGTCCTGCAACAGATATTTTCTGGGTTCAACTTTTGAAGTCATGCATTCCAAAACTGACTAAACGTCACTTATACCACTTAGCTTCTCAATGCCTCAAATACATTTTTGAAATAATTCCTTTATAGGTTCCAAAATTGGAATATCTGACAATAAGCAGAAGTCCAGTCAAACAGAAGTCACTTGTTCTTCATCGAGTTTCAGAAATGTTTTCATCAGAAAGCACCTATGTTAGGATTACTATATCTCTAATTTCTTGAATAGAATACATGGAAAACTCATAATAACAAAGTGCATTACATAAACAGAGTATTGCTGGTCTTGATATCACTTGTTGCAGTAACTTGTCAACAATGCCAATTCCTTCCAATTCACTTCTTTCTCAATTTTCCAATATTAGGACAAATTCTTAGCAATATTATTTGTTTAAGCATAATTTTACTTTTAAGTTGAACGTTTTAAATTTAGTTTAGTATAATTTTTATAGAGTTTATATTTTCAATTTTCATTCAACATTTTTTCAATAAAAGGAAGTTTAAACAAAAAAAAAAAAAGTGTACGTTTCAAGTAAAAACTGCTGTTTGTCCTTGAAGGTGACCTGTGCATCTCATATCCTTCCTCCCACCACCTTAAAGTGACACCAAAGCACACACAATTTATAAGTGTCACACTGCACTTCATCAGTCTATTTGTATTTGTGAACCTGGTGACTCCAAAGATGACACTATTAACAGAAAGTTTCCGACCTTTGGAAAAAGATACGAACTTCTTTTTAAAATAAAGAATAAATATCATTCTTAACAGGAAAAACATCATCAACATTTTGTTTTAAGGCTTCTGCACACAAATAGATCTGTTACCTTCACTTTACAGGTGAAGATGCAGAGAAAATCAAAAATTGTTCTGCCTCTTATTTTAAAATTAAAAACTTTTTAATTAAACACTTACCTACATACATGTACCAATAAGCAGGTGATAGAGCAGTAACAACTGCAGCAAGTAACTTCATAAAAAACCCAAAAGCTGATGCCACTGCAGGAGAAAGACGAAGACAAGGGCCAAGTATATGAGTACCAAAAAACAAGCCTGCAAATGAAAATGAATGTAAGAATATACTTGCATCATAATTTGCTCTTTAATATTATACATTTGAAATCAGTTTAAAAAGAATGTTGGATATAACTATGATTCTTTTTGATTGGTATTTATTTTTTCATCTTCTTCCTACAAAATAATTATCCCTGTTTAAACAGTAACGGTTCAGGCCTTATGATGTTTACTATCACAGTAGATAGGGGTCATAATGAATCCACATATTCTTATACAAAAGCTTTTAAATAAGTGTCATATTAAACATATTATTACATCTTTTAATGTTTCTACAAGTGCTTTTAAAATACTATGAGAAATAACAAAAATAAAATCAATACCCATAAAGCAGAACTCAATATTCAAAAATTAATTTGACAGTGAATTTATACATTCAAGAATTATAACTATCATTGGTTATTGCTTCTTTCAGGTTTTCCTGACACCAATAAGCACTAAATTCTTAATCACTGATCTATTCCTGAAATTACAGGAAAACTTCACTTACAAGTTTTTCAGGGAACTGAAGGGGGAAAATGTATAAGTGAGAAAAATGCATAACTGAAATTGAATATTATGAGCAAAAGAAAAATTCAATATTTGTATATTGGTGAGTTCCACTCTTGGATCTTCTCGAAGGATCAGCTACCAACAATACTTTTGATTTATTTAGTCAAAGAACAAAAATAAAAACTATGTGACAAATGGAGGAGAAGTACCATCGGCAGACGATTTACTGAGCTTCAGCATCTCTTCCCTGCTTTTTAACTATAATAGTTGAATGATGAATAAAAGTTTCAAAAAAGCGAAGTTGGCAACTTTTGAAAACTAGACATTTTTGCTCCCGTGTTACAAGAAACTTATTTGCATCGGTAAAGAAACTTTAATTTTTTATATTACTAACAAAATAAGAACACATACCCAGCTCTACTCCTCCCACCACCAGCAACGGTGAGCTCCACAAAACGTGCGCATAACGAAGGTACATTTATGTTCAGAAGCAAAACAGGGCCATTTTCTTAATGGATCAGGAAAACTGGACAAAAACTGGTACATGTCTTTGTTGTTGTTGTTGTTGTTGTTGTTGTTGTTGTTGTTGTTGTTGTTGATGATGTTACAGGTCATTGATCCAGAACCTGAACTATATTACTTGTTACTTAAGACGACACGCGGACCTGGCATAGGCACGCCCGGTGGAAAAGATAGCACTGATATTCACATTTTGTGCAACCAGTCCTTTAGTCCTGTCACACGAACGTTGCGTTGCCACAAGTCAACTGCGTCGACGCGTGTCGATGCTTGCGCACATGAGTTGCCTAACGCGCGTCATAGAATAACATTCTATCTCATGCGAAATGGCACACGAACAGTCTTGGCGGCGTGCGTTGCGTCCACAGCTCAAGTTACAACGTAAGTCAATATAACGCGCGTTTTCTAGCTTTCAACTTGCAACGCCCGCTAGCGCTGTTCCCGAAGGTTTCGCATAAGGTACAGTGTTAATCTACGACGCGCGTTCAGTGACTCGTGTGCGCAGGTATCCACGCAGCTGATGTTATCAGCGTTAGCTGATGCGTGTCTACGCAACGCTCTTGTGACACAGGCCTAAATGTCATTATACATATTTAATTCCCTGGTTTTAATATTTCATTTAAATGTGCTGAATTTGTATCGTGCAATGTTGGTGAAAATTAAGGCGGCTCCACACATGCGGCATTCGGTGAATGCCGAGTAGTGTGGACGGATTGTTTGCGAGTTGCTTCGTCGAGCGCCGAACATCATACAGCAATGCATAACTCGAATACGATGCGTATTACATTCTTAAAACCATATTTTCGGGTCCCTTAGGGCCACAGGTTTTGTTTTTCTACCACCTCATCCAGAAAATTACATTTTTAAAAGTTTTGTTCCAAACTTAACGTTCAAGAAAAATACTGTAAAATCTGTCTCAATCGGAACCTGTACAAGCCGGAAATCTGCCTTTACCGGAAAATTTCTTTGTCCCGTGAAGTTATATAGTATAAATAGTTATTTTACACAGCATAAAATGGAATCTGTCCAACGTGGAAACGGAACGGTTTTTCATTTTTTTATGGGGGGGATCTTTATAAAAACAGAATTCCTGAGAATTTAATGCGATTGGCAGGGACGCGAGATATTCTTAAAGTAATGAGTGCATCTGCAAGTCTGTTTTAAATTCTCTATCCCACGCGACTTAGTCGTGGAAATCGCTCTGTGAAGAAGAGGGATTTCAGCTGTCAGCGAAGAATTCGACCTTGCGGTCACTTGTCTCTCAAAGCGCAGGCCGTAGGGGAATTACTCCCTCCTCCCCACTTCTATTCGCCCTCTCCCTGCTCCACGTTCAAAATCCTAACCCATCGGTCAGACGCATTGCTCAAGGCCATGCGAAGGTATCAGAAAATAATAATACTCTGGAATGTGACGCATTGTTCGTCGGTAGAGTCAGCAAACAGGCCCATTTCAGCCTAGGCAGTGAGGTGGTGTGTATTTTTATAATTTCACAACCAGTTTAACAGTGCGAAAATCATACAACTCTAGCATTCTCTAACATTAGATGAAAAGGTCAAACTTATGAAAGCAAGAGAAACTAGAACCCTACTACCATCAGTTCTTCCCAACGGATCTCAGGACTCATCTGACCAAGGGACGGTTTTCCAGTCGAGTACGGTCCAATTGATATGGCCACGAGCCAGGAGAGGCTCTGCAGGCGATGTCGTGCTGTTAGCAAAGACACTCGAGTCGGTCTTCCGCTGCCACAACCCATTAAAGCCAAATTTCGCAGCACTGTCCTAATAGATAAATTCGTCGTAAGTCCCACATCGATTTCTGCGGTTATTTCACGCACGGCCGGCTAGCACTGACAATTCAACGCAAACGCCGCTGCTCTCGGTCATTAAGTGAAAATCGTCGGCCACTGCGTTGTCCGTGGTGAGATTATGCCTGAAATGAGGTATTCTCGGCACACTCGACACTAGATATCAGAATATCGAATTCCCTTATGATTTCCGAAATGGTATGTCCCACGCGTCTATCTCCAACTACCATTCCGCGTTCAAAGTCTGTTAATTCTCGCCGTGCGGCCATACTAACTTTCATTAAAAATTATCTTTTAAGAATTTAATATAGGTTTAAAATTATAGTATTTCAGTACCCTTTACGTGCACAAATGTGCGCTATTTTTCGGGAGGGTTCAGTTAATTTCATATTCCATTTGCGCCCAGGCCGGATAGTACATAACACCGGAGGTGCAGCATCGCTGCGTCACTACCCTGAGGAAGCCTGCAACATGACAAGCGAAACGTCGGCATCTCAGCCAACGACGCGGCGTCACCTGGTCAGCCAAGAAGTCAGTGATTGGATTAATTTCTTGTTTCATTTTTAACGTGTTGCATTTTTTTAACATTATCTGTAGGAAGCGGATTTCAATGTCTGTTGCTTCAAGGCATAGCTAAGAGAAATTTTTAGACATTTGGTTAGAACTGGATGCTTTGTAGATTAATATGTTGCTGCATATTCGTGGATATTCGGCCGACTTTTCCTGCTGGTGCATATTTGTGTAATTATAGGTGGATATTTTGCTATTTCATTAAAGTAGTAACTTATCTCTAAAAGGTTTCAACTTTTCATACAATCTATTTATTTGTGAGCATTCAACAATTAGAAAGAGCTTGTCTCACATTCAGTATTCTTTCTTCTTTTCTGTAGATGATAAAATATTGAGAAAATGTAGAAAATTTTTTGATATCATATTTTTTTAAAACCAGGAAATGCAAAAAGACATACAATGTACTTCACCAAGGTGAATATGTACTTTAATTATTTCTCCCAAGAAGTAAGGTACATTATATCATGTTTGCACAAAAATATATCTTTTCACTTTAAGCATGCTTCTCCTCAATTTTATCAAAAAATGTTTATGTAGGAAATGAAATATTGTTAATTTTAATTGGATGTTAAAGGGTATATTTCAGAATTTTTAGATCATAAATGCATATTTTTAAAAGCATATTTCAAGATATTTTAGGGCATAAAAATCAACTTCCTAATCATCAGTAACAAATTGAGTATAAGCTATACAAATATATATACATAAGATAGGATCAAGAAATCTACAAAAGCATAATTTTTGAATTTTTTAAAAAACTTACAAAGAGAGAAAGAGAGAGAGAGAGAAAGATAGGGAAAGAGAAAGTTTTTTGTAAAAGACATCCAAAAATAAATACATGGAACATTATATTTTACTTCTCTGCATTTTTAAAACAATTTTAATTATGTTCAAGTTTATGTTGAACATGCACTAAGAATTAATCTCTTCAACCAATAAGATCTAAGTGCTAAATTATTATTATTATTATTATTTTTTTTTTTTTTTTGGGGGGGGGGGAGGAGACACAAAAGATAAACAGTAGGTCAGAACCATCACAGAAACTTAATACATCTGCAGAAACAGAACTGAACTGAGAAAAAATGTAACTCTGCTTGAGAGTTACATTTTTATTGAAATGCCTTATAATTGAAACCTCATTTGAAAAGAACAATGATGCATCACTTCTTTGTAAAATTCCATTTTCCACAATAGTGAGATTATTCCTTTCGATAAGTGAGCAATCATAATTGAAAGAATTAATACAATACAGACTCACCAACAATGTTTATTGCCATTGCAACTGCTGCAAAAATTGAGTATTTATGAAGATCCCATCCAAATTTTTCTCTGGTAAACAAAAATAATACTGAGAGTTCACCTAAAAAGAAAAAAATTATCATTAAAAAACTTACAAAATCAATGAAGGTCACTTTTTATATATAAGTTATAATCTTAATATTAAACAAGCCTATTTTTGGGATGTAAGTTATTATATTTTCTTGAACTCCTGCAAGATGATGACATGTAGACAATAAAACATGACCATTGTAGAGATAAAGATAAAAAGCATAGTTTTTCACCTTGGGATGAATAAAAAGCAATAAATTACTCACCTTCAAATGTACCAATGCAGGTACCCATCACAATAAGAAGGATGAATATTATTGCTCGATTATGATCAGGTCTCTTTTCAATGCAAAACCCAATCATTTCAGCAAAAAAATTATTCTTGAATAATCCTGTAGATACACAGCAACACGGGTATTCTGACTGAAAAATTGATGCAGTTACAGATACATAAATAAAATTTACATATAAAATACGTTCATTACTTAATTCTCTTTACGTAGAAAGGAATAATAACGCTGAATTTTCAACTAACATATCATGATTGACACACGAAAGCTTTACTTAACTCAAGTCTCAAGTAACATTAATTACATAATATGACTGATATCTAAAGCACATCTCAAATATTTACTAACTCACAACAAGGTTGTTTGAGTGCACATGCCTTGTCTAAATCATGAAGGGTATCCACTAGTTGATGATAAGTTGTTGAGTTTTAGTTAAATATACATAAAAATCAGATGCCAAAAATCATGGGGGAGGAAGCTCCCTCTGACTTGGGAAAATGTCAACAGTAGTAAGTTTCTAAGTCTGAGGAAAAAAAGACGTGGTACAAGAAAAATTGATTATATGAATATTCAATGGAAGATTTGAATATGTGATGAGCTTTAATTGCAGTTATATCCATATGCAAAGATGAAGATAGTTTACTTGCTGAATTTGAAACAATCTCCTTGCTAGGTTCTAAAACAAATTTGCAAAAGTGTTGCTTGTAAAACATTGCAAGTTATAACTGTTTCTTTCTCTGACAATAAGCCATATGAATCCGTAGGATTTGAGAATTCATATTGCATAAAAATAAGAAAGGAAAAGTCACTATCTTGTAGAATCACTGCAGACATTAATGGACAATGGTTGGTTGTTGCTGATTTGTTCTTTCTAAGTAAATCAATGGGGTGCTAGTAATTACAGTAACAACTGCAAAGTATTACGAAGAATATTTATACATTTTTGAACTAAGGTGTATTTTGCTTAATATCTTGAATTTAAAAAAAAAGTGAAAAAGAAGCATTGGTAAAGAAATTGCACTTACCTCTCCATTGACAACTGATTCTTGCACAAAGATGCAACAGAATAGCCATGCTAGTATACAACAGAATACACTTGTAGCATATACAGCGATATAACCCCACTGACCAGCAGCATTGTATATGTATGATACAGCTACACTTCCACCAAGCAGCCCTCCAAAGAGAGCTACTTCTACCATACCTAACCTAAAGCAGGGAACACATGAATGTACACATCACAAAAATCCATACATAAAAGTGCTCAAAAAATCCTTATTACATTTTTCTAAATTTGTATTGATCTTTGCAAATAATTTCAATATAATAATATCTGAGTTAGCTGTTCTAATTCTTTTGGAAGCTTATTTCACTGAATAGTTATAATAAGTTGTAGATAACTTGTTTACATTCCTAATAGCAGATAAGCACAATATAATATTCTTCTGAAATGCAATACTCTTAACATTTTTGGATACAGCGGATTATTTCTTGGCCTCAGTAGCATAACAAAATGACTGCTTGGAAAACATTTTTCTGGGCCCCTTTTATAAAACTGTAAAGCTAACATAAGTGCTGTTAGTACCTTAAATAATAAAAATATCCCCCCAAAATGGGCCTCTTTCACCCGGGCCCACCCGCATTGCGGGCCTGAATGTTATGCCACAGCTTAGCCTACTTAGCCTACATGGCACTACTTCTCTACCCATTTCCATTGCAACAATACTTCTGCAATGACAGTTAAATAGACATCATTGTCATATAAATGTTATTTTCAATACTCATTAACATTACACAAAAAGAGATAGATCACAGAATTTAAAGCATAGAACAAAAGAACATATATAGGATGTTGGATTACAGTACTCCCTACAATGCCTTGCTTGTTTAATATAGGATGATCAGGAAATAAAATTTTAGAATCTCTGTAATTTACAATTACTGAACAGCAGAGCACAAGGAAATTACCCAAATTTTTCTGAAGCTCTATGTATAATAATTCTTATTTTACAAATCAGTTAAGATTTTATTAGTGTTTGAAAAAATATATGATAAAATCTGAAGCCAACCCAAGTCAATAAACAATATGTGAAATTTTTGTCTTTTTCTCAATTAATCGATCTATCAATTTCATTTTAAGTGATGTTGCTTTCCTTTGCTTCTTCAACAGCACTTAACAAGAATACTGAAATTTGCATTTTTTGCTTTACTTCACAAACAATTAAAATCAGTTCAAATTGCACGAGAATGTAATAACCAGTACATAACAATGTAACAGGGAAGATCCTGCATGCGAAATAGGCATTCAAGGAACATAATTCATTACTTTCATTTATACAAACATCCTATATATAATTACACATATACACCACATATATATGTATTTATACCAGATTTATGTATTTTTCTACACTGTCAAAAATAACAAGAGAATAAAATGTAAATTTTTTCTTTCTTTCATTGTCTTGAAAGAAAGGTACTGACTTACAAGTTATGGGGTTATGAAGCAAGAAAATACATTTTGTCAGTTTGTATAATCAATAACATACTGCCAAATCTTTCAATTAAATTAATTTTTGTATAAAATAATTCAAAAGTACCTTAATGTTCTTTTGTCTGATTTCGAAACATCACTTATGTAGCTATATATTCCAGAGATAAACGAAATAAAACCTCCTGTCAGAGCTGCTGGCAAACTGGATAGCATAAGTACAACAACTGGCAGCTTGGGAAATAGAGATTCAAACAGCAATATCATGTATGATAAGGTGAAACCTGTGAAACAAATTGTCTATTATTAATAAAGAACATAAATACAAAATCCAAACATGAATGAAACAAATTTTGAGTTACATATGAGCACGAAGATTTGGGATAATTTACAGACAAATTAATACTTAGCAATGATAGAAACTACTGGTGCTTAACCACATAATTTCTCATATTAATTGTAATGGGTATGTAAGACTGTCATTGTTTATAAAATATTACAACTTGTATCCTACCAAATCTTCAATCAATTAAAAAAAAGGCATAGCATATTTGAAATTGCAATGGTTGAAATCAGACTTAAACCATAATTATAACCACACTTTGCCCCATTAGAGGACAACATTTAGAGAAAAACATTTGCCCCAATCTCCTTTTTGACAGGCAACAAATCCCTTCCAATAACCCACTGAATATCTACAAAACAAAACAAACATTTACACTTGAAAGCTTTTGAGATTTTGAAAAAATCTATCCACATAATTTGAAGCATTGTCTCCACAAATACACTGAATTATAAAATAGATCTGTGATGTAAATATTAACATTTGAGAAGTTCCAAAACATTACATAAGAGTAATTTTTTTTTATTACAAATTTTAATTTTAATTTGAAAAATACAGAATATGAAATAATTTCAAGATCTAATATTGAGGAATAGTTTGCAATTTTGGGGAATAGATTTCATAAAAAAACTACCTTCAATAATGTACAATTTACGAATGTAAACTGAAGAATATGTATCATTCAGTTTTCCTATTTTCTTCAAAACAGCCACCTGACGTATTTTCCAGTCATAAAAAAATTATAAAATAAAATTTAAAAAAAAAAAAAAAGCTAATGATTTTACAATTGAAAAGAATAATTTTACTTCATCATATGATGATGAAATAAAATTATTTCTTTCAACATCATTAGCAACGTGTTGCAAGAAGTTCATTAAAAATTGATGAAATTATTCTGGTCATTAATGGGTTAAAAAATCTATATTAATTGGAGCAATCCTCTCCAAATTGGCTGTAAATTCCATTTTCCCATTGGGAACCAAAAGCTTCAACAGAAGTTTCATTGTTATTACTATCTAAGAAAGGCAGGGAGAGGATGCCTTTGGGTCTCTGGAAGGAAGATATCTATGTGAGATGAGGGAGTGACTGATCTGAAAGAGGGTAAAATGATGTAATACACTTACTTCGCAAAATAGTGCATAACATAGCAGTTCAACATTTATGAATAATCTAGATGTGGACAGAATTAGATTAAAGAAGAAGTAGCAGTAGATTTGGGTATGGTAGAGATGTCGGCCACTACAGATTAGAATCAAGAATCTTGGGCTCTTTCTGCAGAAGACAATCTTTCACAATAAAGAGTTCACTGTCATTCAGGGTATCACTGAACCTGTCAGAATCAAACAGGACATTTGGGAACAAACAGAAATTTCACAAGTTGAGAGCAAATTTCCAATACATTAATAAGAAATTGGCAAAAAATTCAAAAGGGCAAAAGGAAAAAAGAAAATAAAATAGGATAATTGTTCTTTTCATTTTTACCTAACTACTTTACTTAACAAGGAAAGATTATAGAGAATTAAAAACAACAGTTGAAGATTCTAACCTTCCACCATCACGCTGAAACTGTCCAAAAAACATGCTATGTTTTGTCAGCAAAAAAGCATGTTCATTCAGATGGCTTTCAAATGAATGTCTCTTTCCTTCGGTGGAAACCAGTAACTTCTATTTTTCCTTTTTTGCCTCAGACAGTCTTAGTATTTTAGATACACTGTGGAATAAATACTGTTCATTTTCTACACGAGTGTTTTGTAATTACTAAAGACCAGATTTTCATGCAATAAAACTCTCTACAACATGCAGTAAAAATACCAAAATGTGCAAAAATTGGCAATATCAAATCTTTGCAAAACAGTGCCATGTAGCCTAAAAAGTGTAGTTAATAGGTTTATTAACATATTTTACATTGTGGATGACGGATTGAACAAGAATGAAATATTAAGATTTTAGTGTTTTAATTATAAATAAGTTTGTATATGCTGTCTAAAAAATCGTATGATGTATTGATGTTTTAAATATTATTCACACACAAAATAAATTAGCACAAAAATACAAAAAGTAAATACAATTCAAAAATACCTTCAAAAACCAAAAAATAATTAAGTTGTCCAAGAAATGTGCTTAATTGTTTTCATTATAATTTACAATTATGTGCATTTCCAAATTAATTTCTGAGAAATTACTACATCATCTATTATCTAATATTTTTCAGACAGTAAAAACTTCATTCTACATTTACATTTGTCTCTGTGCTGAGCCTCACTCTTTCATACGTGTCCATGCAGCCAAAAGCCATCAAACCTGCATTCATTCTCCCTTGTATCTCATAAGGCAACACCTGTTCCAAGAAATTCAATGAATTTGAACTGCAGTGCAGCTTTAACCTTTGCACCCAGATGTACGGTCAAATGTGACTCGCACATGCAGTCTCGTGTTGGTACGTTCAGCGAAGACTGACAAAACAGATATAGCATTCGTTTGGGAAGGTGTCCTCAAACACAGCGTTGACTGAGTGACCGCAACCAAGGGCTGTGGACCGAGTTTGTGAAAACACAATATATCCCTAACTTCTAACTTCTCAATCTCTTTCAGAAATGTTAATTAGACAATAGTCACTTTGAAAGTTATAGACGCTCAGATAGGGCTCTCATAGGGCAACAAAATGCAGAATCATACATATTGGCACTCAGGGTTCACAGAACACATCAATGCACTGCCAGGTTAAGTAATAAACACTTTTTCTTAAAGGAGACCTATAAAATAGGTAAAATAAAACTATTAATCTGGCAAATTCATCCAGTAAAACCCCAACATGTGCAATTTTCATCCAACATTAACCAAAACGTGCAATTTCATGCAAAACAATACATGTAGTAAAACATAGTCCATTTCATGATTAAATTTTCTGTCAAGGTTTCATCCAGTTTCAATTTTGTAAAGAGAAGATGCAGTTAGTTGGAAATCAGGACTTAGGTAATTACCAACTAATGTCTTGTTTTAAAAAGGGATAAAAAATGAATGTGGATAAAGAAAGGAAATATCCTTAAAAAATATGAAAATATGGAAGGAATCATGAAATATAGCTCCAACAGATATCGAGTTCCTGGATAATAATTCCACAATCTATATCTACATGAACCAACAGAATTCTGGCTTCTAATCTTGAAGTTGCAAATATTCTATGAAGTTATCAGTTGGAAAAGTCAGAGAACAACTCAATACAATTTTTCCTCTTAGTTTCTCAAAAGTGTACACTTTACTGAGCAGCTTATATAGATCATGAATAATTATAAGAGAAAAAAATATTAGGAGACATTCAAAAAAAAGTTCAGTTCTCTTGCATTTTTTGTAATAATCATACTATTAATTTCAAGGTATAAATTAATATTAAAAATTAATCAAAAATGAATCTTGTGTTTAATTTAAAAAACTGCTTTAAAATCAGTACTGATCGTGAAGGAGATGAAGAAGAAGACAAGTGAAGTGGTACTCTCTGACAGTCCAGCTGCCAACATCAAACAAATATAGTAAGAATTAGATATTTTATCACGATCCTTAAAGTAAACATGTAATTCAAAATATATTTCATATCTAGAATTATTATTACAGAAGTACCTTGCAGTTGCACATGAACTACACCAGACGTAAACAAAATATAATATTATGTACCTCTTGCTAATAATGTCACAGATATCTGAATTTCCTAACTTTTGAAATTACAAAAATGTATTTCTTTATTCTAACAATTCAAATTTTTAAAAGGTAAAGCTTGTCCCTGAGCATTTCCCTTGAAATCAGAGCATTTCCTTTGAATCAGACATATTCAAATGCATATACAAAATACTCATTTTTAAAGTTGTGTGTGAGAAAGAGACAGAATGTGTGTGTTTGTGTGGTGTGTGTCAGATAGTGTGAGCGAGTGATATTTCGTAAAAGACAGCGAGTGTGAATTAGTGGGAATGAGAGTGTGTGTGTCTGGCAGAGAAATTGAGTCAGAAAAGCTTGTTTTTGCAAACATTTTTTCGCATGACCCCTTACAGCTACACATGCACAGAGAACATTGATGCAAGTAATAGGTTTTGGGCCTAGTGCATTTCTTGGTTTTAACGTAACAAACATTATTGACGACATATACAAGTAAAAAAAAAAAAAAAAAGCAGCTTTACAAAACTGTAAGAGGCCATATAAACCGTCTCCTTTTTTCTGTTTCATATGTCTTGCTGAATGGAAAGATATGAACTTTGGTAATTTAAGTAGTCTGACTAATTACTTTAAAGTATAGACCTATATTTTTACTATAAAGTATACTTTACTATAAGTATTAATAAAGACAATAGAGAACATAAAGCACTCGGGAACAATAAGGAAACAGGGTTTTTATGGAAAGGAACGTGAAACCCAACTCATTAAAGAAAGAAAAAACGAAGAAGACAAAAACCAAGGTAGAACAGCCAGATCAGAAAGATAATCAACAAATGGAAATTACCTCCTGATTCCTGGAAGAACAGAGAAGACTGAAGAAGAAAATTAGGTGTCGGAAGTCTGAAATAGCAATTACGAAACCGGTAAGATGAAGTATATAATTCCCCTCAGAAAAAATTTAATTTCAAGATTATTTTGTTAATTTCCAACTACATTTTATTTCCTACAAAAATGATTTGAAGTTGCCTGATTGACTGGCGCTTCCAAGCCTGTCAACACCAGCCGAGGTGGCTCAGGGCATCAACTGATTTCATTGCAGTGCCTCTGATCGGGAAGTCCTAAGTTCGAGTCCTGACGGTGGCAGGATTTTTGACACTAGCTTCTCAGCTAGGTCAAATTCAGTCGCTGTCTGAAGAAGAATTCTCGCAGCCGACTGATCCGATCATTAGTTTTGTGTGGTTCCTCCAATCAACCTGAGGCAAATACTGGAGCAGTACCCAGTATGGGTGAAAAGGGCGAAAGACTTTGTGTGATCTTTCCTTTCCATTCCATGACCTCTCCTATCCCTACTTACACGAACTACACTACCACACATGCCAGGCAATTGGTCGGGAACTTAGAGCTTGTCCTGGCTGGGGCGGTGCCCTGCTGATGGGAGATACATGGCTGGATAAAACCTGTATTAGTCAACAGTAAGTTGGCACCTATCTCACCATCCAATGGGGGAAGAACACTGCCACCCCCTCATGATCAAACATGCACTACACTTACAGGACTACTGACCTTAGCTATTGAGTGCCCGAAATCACTAATCAACCAACCAACCACGCTTGTCAACTGCTGTGTAACAGAGGAAGCAGGGGGTTCCCCTCTCCAGGTTTCCCCAACAACAGGACACTGCCCCGACCAGGACAAGTTCTAGGCTGTCAACAGTCTCCTGGCCTGTGAGTGCAAGTGTACATGAGTGTATATGAGGGAGAAGAGGGGAAGGATGAGGAAGCAATGATTATGCACCGTCTGATCTGTTAGAATACTACTCTGGTATTCATCTGATACTGTTCAGAGAAACCATAGAAAAATTCTGATCAGAACAGCAAGCCACTAGAATTCTCCTCTAGACAGCGGCAACATTTGACCTAACTATCTAGCTAGTATCTGCTACTGCCGGGACTCAAACTCTCAATCAAGTCATTGCATTGGCAGCAGATCTTGTCCTGAGTCATCTCAGCTAGTATATATAGTAACTATGATCCTCAGTGTATTTCCTATTTTATTGTCATTTATGCCTAACATACAACACTGTTTCAGCAGAGTGCGGTGCAATTAGTCACTTCAGTCATGAAAATCAAGTGAGGTGAACTTGCAAACTTGTAAAGCTACTGAGCAAATGTGGCATTTTAAAATCTTATTTTGAGCTACCACAGGAAGCCAGGACAGAAATAAGAACATTCAAACTATCCACATTAGCCAATGTCTGATGTACACACAAAAACATAAAGGACATAAACCACAATTTCACACCATCAACTAAGAGACAGACAGTGATAGTTACATGGGAGAATGCAAGCAACTGTTTTTAAGAGTCATTTGTCCAAGCACAACAGAGCAATTCCAGGCTAGACAACCTGAGTGAGGCACTGCAATCTACTGAAAATTGCCCCATAAGTTACTAGAAGCTCACAATCAAGGTTTTGCTGATCTTTGTTCTAATTTGCCTTTGTCTACATTGGTCTTTGAGTGTGTGTGTGTGTGTGTGTGTGTGTGAGTTTTGTTTTGTTTTTTTGTTTGTTTTTAGTTTTTCTAGTTTGGACTACCAACTTCTCCATTGATCAGTTCTCCTTGAGAAGTTTATAAGGCTTCTCGTAGTTTTGTAATACTTGTGCATTCCTTTCTGTGTACATTTCGGCTAAATATTGAGAGAGAAAAAACCGAAGTTTTTTGTAACCTGACTACAAAACCAAAGTTTTGGATATGTGCTGGCACTTTATCTTTAATTTACACCACAATCTATAGAAATACCGCGATTAGGTGTACACTACAGGCGACATCGTTATTGACCAGTAATTTTGCATACACTCAACAATCACAACAAACATCAGGATACCAATCCTCTTTCATCACCGAACATCAGGATACCATCAAGGCAGCAATTTTAGGCTTTTCATGAATATTGGAAGTAAATCATTTTCATTAAGAAATAAGTTTTACCTAACATGGGCCACATTATTATCGGTTTCCGACCGTTGACATCACTCCAAGGTCCAATGTAAAATGACAAAAGGGCTGGAATAATGCCTTCAATCAGTGTCTTGCCCAAAGTGAAGTATGTCACTACACGTTGTACTTCTGTCTCTAGTTCATGAGAATTATTGTAGGTTTTGTCTGTAAGCCTCTGGCAAACAGAGTGGTTAAAACCAAGAGAATTTTCACAGGTATGGACCAGAAAAAGATTTGTCGTGACAGTATTACACAGTGTTGAGCCAAAACAGAACAGAAATACTGCAGGTTCAATTGTCACTGGTATATAATAATACCATGATTTTCTCTCATTTTCATCAGTAGAAATTGCATTATAGCTGCTTTCAAAGTCTGTCCGTTGTTGAGCCATTTCAGTTATTATTTATGATCTGAAACAACAAAGAGATAGCACATCTTCAGGAAAAAAAAATAGGAAATACAAAACATACTTGTAACTTGATATTAAATAGCAAAAATATATTTGTAGAACTTGAGAAACTTATTTATAATATCTTGGTAATTATTTTTGGAGCATTTTCCTCCTAAACAAAACAAAAGACAAACTTTACAATAGTTTTGGTTCACTCCTATTCTTTAAATAATGTTAAAAAGTTTTCTGCAAAAATATGATTTGAAAATTATAAAATGTACAAATTTATTTTGATATTCATTCTAAAAGACTATATCAAACGGACCTCTCAGTGATGTGATGCGTCCGGCAAATGATTATGGGCAGCGCAATCCAATGCACAATACCATCAGTATTAAAATAGGATGGAAGCCTAATTCATACCTAGTCACAGTACTATTTTATGCGATGCCATCTTAACAAAATATTAAAAAATATTGTTTAAAAATAATCTAATCAAAACTGAAATGTCATTCTTATATGTTCTTACATTCCCCAGAACATGACAATATACATAAATGTTTCATTGTAGTCATGCATAAAAATAATGATGAAAGAAATAAATGAAGTGATGCCTTTTATACAAAGAAAAAAGAACGTACCATTCACCCTGTCTTCCTTAAAAAATTATCGTCCAATTCTTTTCATTGTCTCTCCATCACAATGATATCAACTATTTCCATTGTTTTCCGGTTATGTCATTCCACTGACAGATACTACAGCAATATTATCTTTCCCTCTCCCCTTCCCTGTGTGCAGAACCCTCTTTCTATGCAATGCAACACACGAGACACCAAGGCTGCATAGCGCGTGACTTCAAAGTTGTTTGATAACATGGTTAACTTTTAAGTAGTGGGGAGAGGGGAGACAGTCGAGAGAGGGGGAAATCTGTGGTCTCGTCGACTCAATGACAGAGCACTGCTGATCAGAGCAATCAGATTCGAGGAGAGGCCCAGAGAGGTCTGAACTCCGGCCGTGGGGATAAGTATGAAAAGCGTCCGCACACTCAGCGACATCGCGCGGTCAATGGGAGGACCTTTACGGCATATTCGGCCATAGAATGTCCAGAATAACGTCACAGGATTTGGCGGGAAACGTCACAGGTTTTGGGTGGCAAACTAGTGTACGCATAAGCGTTTCGTAGAGCATTATTGAATCCGTATGTTTCTGTCTGTATAACGATGCCGATGTCGAGGTTTGGGTTCGTTGTCGCGTTTGTTATTATAATCTTTTCTTCATTCTTTTTTCTTCCTTTTCATTTGCTTAGGTTCACCCTGCACATTTCGTTCAAACATTTGATTTAAAGAAGCGTTATTCAGTCAGGCAAGTCATTTCATTTCGAAAATGATTCGAAATACTAAATATTTTCATGACCGTGACAATGATGCTAAGGTTTACTTTTAAATAAAATTAAATAAATGAAAGATTTGGAATTACCTTTCATTGGATATGTAACATTTCAACGACTTTCGGGTCCTTTAGTGATTCCAGTGGAAGATACCCGTCCGTATTTCATGAACTAGCAGTTCTTTAAAAAAATATTTTAGAAAATTATATTAATTATAATTGAGAGAAATATTAACTACATTCATCTTTAATAATATTAGGGAGAAATCCAGAAGGTTTATAAATAGCTCCAAAAATGTTCGTAATTTTTCACATTTAAACACTAAATCAAAATTTGATGTTATTTAGTGTTAATTATAATAAATACATGGTTATTTAAAAATATAAATATACCATATTACACTTCATCATCAATAAAAAAATTGAAGTTTCCTGTTCTGAATTCAAACTTTGAGGGTTAAATTTCAGTATTAAACCAACGTTTTTAAAATATTACTTGTGTTATTCCTAATGACTTTTTGCGTCACAAAATTCAGAATTTTAAGTTACAAATCGCCATCAATTTAGATTAAGATTAAAAGAATACAAATATTGTCATTTTTTATCAAATGTTATATTTGTAATATATTTTGCTTGCCAAGTTTTAATGAACATTTGGGACTATTTGCTGCGTTACAATTAATACCTATGACTTAATAATCCAGGTGACAGAAGTAAATATTAAAAATATTAGTTCTACAAAAATAGTAGTAGTTTGTATTAATTCTAAAAATAGTACTTGATTTACGTAGTTATATACTACACTACTATACAATACTACTGTATTAGGGCTTATCTTTTACACCAATAGTCTTGAAAATCAACAAAATAATAGTAGTCCATACATATTATTAAACCGTTTGTTCAACACGTTCATGCAATCTATGTAAATGACAACTTATTTTTTGTGAGCGCTAAGTCCGTTTTAGAGCATTGTTTATATTATATTGCAAAAATGTGGAAAATCTACATATGTTTGAAAGTGAAATATCCAAGAATGACATGAAAATGTTTAGATATTTGGACTTTGATTTGAGAATTACGAAGAAGGGTACTTGTAACTGGCCAGCATTGACTTAAAATAACCATCTAACTTTCTCGTTTCAAAGCAGAAATCCACTTTTGCCCGGTTTGTTCCGAGGGTGCTATACGTTTACTTTCCTGATTTATGGGAACAGTAGGGAATCTTAAAATGTTTACCCTTTCCCGCCTCCTTTTGCCCCAGTCCACTATCGCACACATGGTTATCGTGACAATTCTACTTTATTTTAGAGAAAAAATAACATATCACCTCAAAGTATGTCTAAACAAAACAAGGTCGTTTTTAAATCAATATAGGCAGAGGAAAATCTCCGAGGAAGAATGATCTCTACGCGACGTACTGAAAGAAAATCGACACATAAACCATGTTTTAACCATTAGGACGCTGCATCCAGCATCTGACACTTGCCACCCACAGGCGTCAGAAGCTCTAATGTCACATTTTCCAGACGTCTGCGGAACTTCTTGGCCTAATAAAGCCGCGATAAGTTCCTTCAATCACCCCATGTTGGCGCTGACGCTAAGTATGCCCGATTGCCTCACACAATCCAGTAATCAAAATCTTTTCAAACACCTAAAATCGTAAAATCCACAAACAACTGTAAGTGTACCAACCACAGCATCCAAAACAGTAGCACTGCTATAGGACAAATAATAATAATAATAATAATAATAATAATAATAATAATAATAATAATAATAATAATAATAATAATAATAATAATAATAATAATAATAATAATAATAGAGTAACTGCGGACATTTTTCGTACATACCTCCCCTCCCCCAATGGCTCCATTACCGGAGTTTATCTCCTTACAGACTTCAAGCTCATCCCTCTTTGGTTATGGAGCCCAGAACAAATCGTATAACCCTAGGACAAGCCCATAGTATTCTTCCATGGTATAGCCATACAGTTAGAACTTTAAACCTATTAACTGTATGGTATAACTAGGCACAAAATAGCAGTCAGCGGTAGAGAGTATAGAGATGTGCAGAACGTCACGTTTTTGGTGGGATATTGGTTGGTAAGCTTTTGTGTGAGCAATAGCATTAGGAACATTTTGGTTGTATTGTACGGTTGCCGGGGTTTGTGTTTCACACATATATTCGCTGGCGGCTCGTGCCCTCAAAAGTTGGTGGGTGGTTTACCGAGTAATCGCATTAAATGGGGTGGGGGAACTTGGATCCCGAGATTGATATACAATGAATTCATATGTACGTTTCAGAAATTCACAGTACCACTGTAAATTTCACGTTTTTCTTCGAAACATTCCCGTTTCCACAACATCAGTTATTATTTAAAATTATAAAGAACATACAAACTTACAAGAAAACTAAAATACGATTTTCGTCTGATATATCATCAGTTTACAGTATCTTCAGGAAAGAATCAGAGACACCTTGCGGAGAGGCTGGAACTACAAACTGTGAACTCGCTGGAGGCTATAGCTATCTGTCGGGCGCGTTGATAACCTTGTCGCGGCGTGTCTTCATGACGTTGACTACGCCCTTAGGGCGCCTTCCCACGGCGCGACCGCGGCGCGCTTCCTTCAAGGAGCAGAGCCCTTCCGACGCAGCCACCGCCGGAGCCACGGCCGCACCGCCGCCCGCCGTAGAAGGGGGTGGGGTCTGGAGGGGTAGGTTTCGCCGACCCTCCGGCGACGACGAACAAAGGGACCGGAGCAGGTAGAACGCTGCGGCAGCGGCGCAGTGGGAAGGCGCCCATTTAAAGCTGTGTTCTGCTAGCGGTGGCGCGTGGCCCCTCCTCCGCTTCGCGTAGCTGGAGTTCGGCGTCGGCTGCCGCAGCAGCCGCCACCCGCTGCACGTGGGAACGTGGGAAGGCCTCCATTCAAACCAATGCTCTGCTACGCGCCGCGCTGCTGCGAAGCGGGCCGCGGCCGCGCCGTGGGAAGGGACCCTAACGTCATGAAGACATTCCCCCGCAAAGCCCCACCTACTCGTCTCTGACAGCCACTGGTTCTTCGCTTATATTCCAACGGTTTAATTTATTGTATCTGAATTGAAGTTAATACAAGAAAATTCTGATGCGATTATTACTTACGAGAGTAATAATAAATGAGACACTGTAATGGTAAATGCACCTACGTACATGTGAAGTACGCATTGCTTAAGAAGAGCAATGAATATTTCTTTCAAACTGTACGTGAAAGAAATATTACCCTTCATGCTTAAATTAAGGGTCGCGCCGGGAGCAGGCACCCTGGCTACGGTCAGGGATGATTAGGCTCCCCGAACCGCTGTCAACGCTAACACGATCCAGGCGTGGAAACAGGGACGTTTGGGAACTCGTGAGTTTTCAAAAGAGCAAAAGTCCTCTGACAGTTATGTCGATTTATGGCGTCCAGGGCGTGCCGAGTTCTGGCGGGGGGGGGCGGCGTAATGGCCTCGTTAAACTCTCTGTTTCTCATATAAGGATCCTCTAGCGTTGAGAGGCGGGAGAGACAGCCTAAAGACTTTGCTGTGTGCACTTCACGCTGCTCTGCAGCTCTCTATTTTCTTATATTAAACTTTCATACTTCATCGGACTTGGTCTCTGTAATTGAAACCTCGCTCACCACCACGCTCCTCCAGGGAACTTAGCTTCCCTGCGAACCCAACTTTTATTGCATCCTGTACTGGAAGCAATTGTAATTGCCTGCAATCGCTGCTAGTAGCACTACACCTGCAGCGAAAGGCATTACATGGTGGCAGCGGCTTGGATTGAGGAGCACAGCGAATTCAAGTACTTTCTGCTGACGGCCGGGCTGGAGAGACTTCGCGCCTGTACCGAGGTGGGCCGGAGCCTTTCTCGAGGGAACAACGCTCCAGAGGAATCCACAAGGCGCCATGGTACCCGTTCACCGCCTGCAGAAGCCGAGTCCGTGGTTTGGAGGCCAGCACCAGCAGCCGCTGACGAGCCCGAGGGACGTCTTCGGTGATTAGCCGTTGGCAGCCTGCGCCGCGAGAGGGTCCTCTACCCTGAGGGGAGCTGCGAAGCCATCACCGGAGGCCCGAACTGCGCATCTTCAAGCCACCCTACATCTTTTTCCTGGTAAGAGGTTAATCCAGCCATGGCAGACAATGATATTGGCGATAATGAGGAAAATTATATATCAGTTATACAGGCAGTGAAATTAATATCGCGTAACTTTGATGGAAATCCCCGACATCTTAGAGAATTTATAGAAGGAGTTGAGGCAGCAACGGAAGTAGTACACCCCAATAAACGATCATTGCTTTTGAAATTCATTGAATCAAAAATTACTGGCAATGCTAAAGATAGGTTATTAGCACGAACACAACGCGAAACTTGGGAACAGGTTAGAGCGATATTAGAGGAAAACTTCTCTGTACGGCGTACGTTAGAATATTACGCGGGCGTATTATTCACGTCGAAGCAGGGATCAAATGAAACAGTAGCACAATGGGGTTCGCGAGTAGATAGTATGGCTATATATCTGAGAAGAGAAGTAAAAGGCAGGTTGGAAAAATTAGAACAGAAAGATATTGCGCGTTACGTAGAAGGAGGTCTGCAGTTAATAGGAGAATTCTTAAAGGGAACGTTTATTGCGGGACTGAAAGATGAAAGGATAAGGTATATTGTTAAAGCTAAAGGAGAAGAGGAATCTTTAGCACAAATAGTTGAAACCGCTTTACAAGAAGACAGCGAAGTGAAATCGCAAAGGTATAAGAATAATCAGGGGCAATGGAATTCGCGATACGAGAATACGCGATATGATTCTAGGAGGCAACAAAGTACGCATATTAAAAGTGAAGTTAATGTTACTGCTGTAAATACTGTGAAATGTTATAAATGTCAGGAACTGGGTCATATATCTAGGGTTTGCAATAATGAACCGAAATGCGCCAAATGTGGTAGGCGAAATCATGAAACTAGGAATTGCAAACAGGGAAACAGGCAGTAGAGTTGCTTGAGCAGCCGCAAGTAACTCTACAAAATGGCTGCGTAGGTGATATGGATACTGGGGGAAATCACAGCTGTGAAAGAGATTCGCGTGATAAAGATACTGTAAGGAATAGCTCTTGTGATAGAGATTCACGTGATATAGTTACTGTGATGAATCCTGGATGCGGCAAGGAGTCGCAGGAGGTGAACTGTGTAAAACAAGGGGACGCCTTTGATAAAACCAGTTACATAAAAAGTGATTTGGGACCATACGAGGTTTATGTATTGTGTCCGGAAATTAAGGGAGGCTTAGGAATAGCCTTAATTGATACAGGGGCCCAGGTATCATTGGTAAGGGAATCCTCATTAGTCAAAAATATTGCCCAAAGCGATGATGTAATTGAGATTCAAGGTATTAGTGGAAAAAATATCAAGGTAAAAGGTATGGTAAATTTAACTCTGAATAATTGCAGTGAGTCAATAGAATCCAAATATTATGTTGTAAATAAATTTCCTAGAAATATTGATGTTATATTAGGACAAGATTGGCTTTTAAAGAATAATTATGTGTTTACTAAAAATATTGCAATACCACCTTTCAGTGAGTCAGTAGTTCAATTCCCGACCACAGAAAAAGGAGTGAGATATGTAGAGCAACAATTATTGCAGCCAGGAATAGTCTGTGCGGCAACTTTAACGAATTGTGATAAAACGTTTCCGTGTCTTATTGTAAATGTCACGCCCGAAACGTTAATAGTACGAGAAACACCATTATTAAAGAAACCTCCGACTCAGTTAAATAATGCTACTGATAGGACGAATGAAGACGCGTTCACGAAGCGGAGAATAGAATTATTATATGATAACTTGAGATTGCATCATATAGAGGAAGGAGCTAAAGATATTAGAGATATATGCAGTGAATTTGTAGATGTTTTCAAATTACCAGGAGACAAACTGACTAGTACGACAGCGGCAAAACATTACATTCCCACACCCTCTATTCCTAAAGGTAGACCAATTACTTTAAAGAATTATAGGTTACCTCAGGCTCATCAGGAGGAAATTCAGAGGCAAGTAGAACAAATGCTAAATGACGGAATAATTACTCATAGTAAGAGCGAATGGAATTTTCCTTTGCTTGTAGTTCCAAAAAAGATCGATGCGACTGGCAAAAAGAAGTGGCGAATTTGCGTGGATTTTAGACGACTTAATGACGTAACAGTAGGAGATAGCTATCCTCTTCCAAATATTCAGGATATTTTGGATAAAATAGGAAGATCGCGTTACTTTTCTGCTCTAGATTGTGCCAGTGGGTATTTACAAGTGCCAATCGAACCAGAGGATCAATGCAAAACTGCATTTAGTACGGCTAGCGGCCATTATGAATACACGCGTATGCCTTTTGGTCTAAAATCAGCTCCTGCTACGTTTCAACGCATGATGAACTCTATTCTGCACGAGTCAATTGGTGACAGATGCTTTTGCTACATGGACGATGTGTTGATAATGGGAGAAACATTAGCCGAGCATAACAAAAAGCTAAGGGAAGTACTCGGGCAACTCAGAAAACATAATATCAAAATTGAACCCGACAAATGTGAATTTTTGAAGGTAGAATTAAACTACTTAGGACATGTGGTGACAACAAAAGGAGTAAAACCTGATCCGCGAAAAGTTCAATCAGTTACAGAATTTCCCAGACCAGGAAACCCGAAGGACATAAAGTCATTTTTAGGTTTAGCAGGTTATTACAGGAAGTTTATCGATGAGTTTAGTACAATAGCAAGACCTTTGACAGAGTTATTAAAGAAGGATGTCGAGTGGCAGTGGACAGAAAAGGAACAGAAGAGTTTTGATTTACTGAGACAAAAGTTAACTGAAGCACCCCTTTTACAATATCCCGACTTTACCAAGCCTTTCATATTGACGACTGACGCTAGTGGATATGCAATTGGAGCAATACTTTCACAAGGAAAATTAGGTGAGGATAAGCCAATAGCTTACGCCAGTAGAACCCTGAACAAGGCAGACATTAATTACAGTACGGTGGAAAAAGAGTGTTTGTCAATCGTCTGGGCTTGTAAACACTTTCGACCTTATTAATTGGATTGTTGGTGCCGGCTTTCGACCTTATTTACTAGGGTGGTTGGCTTTCGACCTTATTTACTAGGGAGAAAATTTACAGTCGTTACGGATCACAAAGGATTAATATGGATCTTTAATGTGAAAGATCCGAGTTCAAGATTATTGAGATGGACATTATTGCTAGAAGAATACGATTATGAAATTAAATACAGAGCAGGGATTAAAAATTGTAATGCTGATTGTTTAAGTAGATATCCTGTAGAATGTATGCAATTTAATGTAGAGCAAATAAGCAATGAGAGGAAATTAGCAATTATTAAAGAAATGCATAATTGCCCGGTAGGTGGTCACCAGGGAATTCAAAGAACTACAGAAAGGATAAAATTATATACAAGTTGGATGGGAATGGAGAAGGACGTAGCCGACTATATTAGGAATTGCAAGGTGTGTCAAATGAATAAAGACCTCCATCACAAAGTAAAACAGCAATTAGAAGTCACTGATACTCAGGACGAACCGTTTTGTAAACTTTATCTCGATGTGGTAGGTCCCCTTCCAGTTACGGAAGACAATTTTAGATATATTTTAACTTGCCAAGACAATTTAAGTAAATATGTTATCGCTATTCCTATTAAGAATCAAACTGTGGAAGAAATAACAGATGCGTTTGTGAACAAGGTAATATTAATATACGGTATTCCAAACTCTATAGTCACTGATCAAGGGAGTAATTTTATGTCTGATGTATTTAAAAGAATATGCAAGTTGTTTAAGATTGAAAAAATCAATACCGCAGCGTATCATCCGGAGAGTAATGGAGCATTAGAACGGACTCATAAAACGCTTGTAACGTACTTACGTTGTTTTTGTGATCCAAAGTCTTTTGATTGGAATACGTGGTTACCGTTTGCGTGTTTTTCTTACAATACTACTCCGCATAGTATCACTAAGTTCACACCCTATGAGATATTATACGGTAGGAGATGTAATATTCCAGGGATTTTACAAAGTACTCCGCAACCTTTGTACAACTATGATGATATAATACAGAATGTTAAATTTAAAATGCAGAATTGTCATAAAATTGCTAAGGAAAGATTGATACAATTCAGGGAAAATCAAAGAGAGAAAACAAAAGCCAATCCTGTAAAGTTTAAGGTAAATGATTTAGTATTATTAAGAATTGAAGCTAGGCATAAGTTAGAACCATTATGGAAAGGTCCTTATGAAGTAAAGATGATGAAGGAACCTAATGCAATTATTCAAGAGGTGGGTAAACGTAAGCATCAGGAAGTACATACCAACAGACTGAAACCATACTTTTCTTCCGTTTCAAGGAACGAAACGAAGCATGAGGGCACTTAGGAATTGGGTAATATTAATGGCGTTATTATGGTGGTGGGAAATGGCAAATGGACAGGAAGTGAAGCAGCTACAATCGCAAACCGGGATTTATTTTGATGAAGCTGGAAATATCTCTTTTTACCCAATGCGATGGAAAGTAGTAAGCTATATAAATTTAGAACCAATTAAGGAGCTTTGGAAGAGTACGAAAGAACATCACAGAAAGGTAGCAGAATATTGTAATAAAGTATCAGAAGCAAATTGGTATCATCTGACAGACTGTGGAGCTTTTCAGCAATACATGAGATCTAAAACGTATTATATTGATAATTTGAGAGATTTAGTAAGCGAATATATGGTAGATTCAAAGAATGTCGAATCTTTCAATAAAAGAGCGGTAAGAACAAAGAGAGGAGTATTAAATTTGGTGGGAGAAGTAGCAAAGGTACTTTTTGGAACTCTAACACAATCGGATGCAGAGTAATATAATAAGCATATTTCAGTATTAGAAAAAGAGCAAAGCGAATTTTTACACATTTCCAAAGATCAAATGATGGTAATAAAATCGACATTAAGTTCTGTTAACTTAACAATTCAAAGAGTAAATCAAAATGAGAAAACATTAAAACAAAATTTGAATAAATTAGCTAATTATACTGATAACAAAGTTAATGCATTAGAAGTGGAGATAGAAAATATCAGTCAGATCAATGAGCAAATAAGAATATTGCAAAGAGGTATCGAGGAATGTCAGCATTCGTTTGAAATTTTGCTAGATGCTTTTGTCCATGCAGAGCAGGGAACGCTGCAGCCACAACTCATTACTACTGCTAAGATCAAAAAGGTAATGGAGAGCCAGGCACTGCCAAATGGTTTGGATTATCCTCCTTTTCCCCTTCCTGAACTCCAAAAGATAATGATTCCCCATGTGTACGCTTTAAAGCAATATTTGGTGTATGTATTAGAAATTCCTCTTCTCTCCCCCAATATCTATCATCTCTATAAGATCCTACCTATTCCCGTGTCCAAAGGAACTAACACATATGTATTTTTAAGTTCAAGCAAAGAGTTTATTTTTAGTGATTTCATGAGGCAACATTATGGTAAAATGTCAAATGATGAGTTGTCAAAATGTTTTCAAACTAGTATGTTAAACTATGTATGTAAGGAAGATGTACCAATTTATACTTTTATTCCCGGGATGGATTGCGAAGCGTCACTTCTTCATCCATCTACTACTATTATGCCAAATAATTGTGAGACTAGAATAATTCGTTTGGAAAGAACTTTTTGGATACCTCTTTTTCTAAGTAACCAGTGGTTGTTTGTAACTCCAAGGCAAGAAAGATTGACTGTTCTGTGTGGAGATACATCCATCACAAGGAGATCATCACATTACAATTCAAAAGGAAGGAAAGTTATGTTTGAACCAGAGATGTAAAGCTTTTTCTACGTATGTAACTTTGGTTGCTACATCAACTCTGGAGAGTAATTTCACTAATGATTTCTTGCCAATTGTACCGATCAATTATGATTGTTGCTTTGACAGTGACAAGGTCAAAACTTTTGCAGATTTAGAATTAGATATTCCTTTAGTTAATATTATGTCCTCAGTTGATGATTTGAAAATTGCTAGTGTTAAGGTTGATGAGGTAAAGAAACTATGATGTAAGAAAGAAACTATGATATAAGAAAGAACTATGAGGTAAGAAAGGAACTATGTATGTAAGAAAGAAACTATGATGTAAGAAAGAAACTATGTATGTAAGAAAGAAACTATATACGTAAGGAAGAAACTATATACGTAAGAAAGAAACTATATATGTAAGGAAGAATCCATGTATGTCAAGAAGTGTTAAAGTTGATGAGGTAGAGAAATTAATTGAGGAACAAGGAAGAAAGAATTATACTTATTGGTACGCTAATGTAATAACAGGTAGTTCAGTTTTTAGTATATTTATTGTTGTAACATTTTCATGTTGTGTGTGTTTTTGTTGTGTGAAAAAATGTAGAAATTGTACTTATTGGTTATGGGACAGATGTTCGCCAAAGAATTAATGGAAAGAAACAAGAGAAAGATTCTTATTAATTATTCAGGAGCAGAGAGAATTGTGTTATCAAACAACTGGTACTCGTGACGAGCAGTCTTCTACTGCAGAAATAAATTCCACAATATCTCCTGCTCACTCATCAAAATTTATCAGTATAACTGAAGTTGATGGCGAGAAACATCTATCCATATCCACACGAACGAGAAGCTCAAGTAAAGCTTTTCGTTAGAAAAGTTTTCATCTGTTGATCAAAACTTTTTTTAAGGGGGGAGGTGTAATGGTAAATGCACCTACGTACATGTGAAGTACGCATTGCTTAAGAAGAGCAATGAATATTTCTTTCAAACTGTACGTGAAAGAAATATTACCCTTCATGCTTAAATTAAGGGTCGCGCCGGGAGCAGGCACCCTGGCTACGGTCAGGGATGATTAGGCTCCCCGAACCGCTGTCAACGCTAACACGATCCAGGCGTGGAAACAGGGACGTTTGGGAACTCGTGAGTTTTCAAAAGAGCAAAAGTCCTCTGACAGTTATGTCGATTTATGGCGTCCAGGGCGTGCCGAGTTCTGGCGGGGGGGGGGCGGCGTAATGGCCTCGTTAAACTCTCTGTTTCTCATATAAGGATCCTCTAGCGTTGAGAGGCGGGAGAGACAGCCTAAAGACTTTGCTGTGTGCACTTCACGCTGCTCTGCAGCTCTCTATTTTCTTATATTAAACTTTCATACTTCATCGGACTTGGTCTCTGTAATTGAAACCTCGCTCACCACCACGCTCCTCCAGGGAACTTAGCTTCCCTGCGAACCCAACTTTTATTGCATCCTGTACTGGAAGCAATTGTAATTGCCTGCAATCGCTGCTAGTAGCACTACACCTGCAGCGAAAGGCATTACATGGTGGCAGCGGCTTGGATTGAGGAGCACAGCGAATTCAAGTACTTTCTGCTGACGGCCGGGCTGGAGAGACTTCGCGCCTGTACCGAGGTGGGCCGGAGCCTTTCTCGAGGGAACAACGCTCCAGAGGAATCCACAAGGCGCCATGGTACCCGTTCACCGCCTGCAGAAGCCGAGTCCGTGGTTTGGAGGCCAGCACCAGCAGCCGCTGACGAGCCCGAGGGACGTCTTCGGTGATTAGCCGTTGGCAGCCTGCGCCGCGAGAGGGTCCTCTACCCTGAGGGGAGCTGCGAAGCCATCACCGGAGGCCCGAACTGCGCATCTTCAAGCCACCCTACATCTTTTTCCTGGTAAGAGGTTAATCCAGCCATGGCAGACAATGATATTGGCGATAATGAGGAAAATTATATATCAGTTATACAGGCAGTGAAATTAATATCGCGTAACTTTGATGGAAATCCCCGACATCTTAGAGAATTTATAGAAGGAGTTGAGGCAGCAACGGAAGTAGTACACCCCAATAAACGATCATTGCTTTTGAAATTCATTGAATCAAAAATTACTGGCAATGCTAAAGATAGGTTATTAGCACGAACACAACGCGAAACTTGGGAACAGGTTAGAGCGATATTAGAGGAAAACTTCTCTGTACGGCGTACGTTAGAATATTACGCGGGCGTATTATTCACGTCGAAGCAGGGATCAAATGAAACAGTAGCACAATGGGGTTCGCGAGTAGATAGTATGGCTATATATCTGAGAAGAGAAGTAAAAGGCAGGTTGGAAAAATTAGAACAGAAAGATATTGCGCGTTACGTAGAAGGAGGTCTGCAGTTAATAGGAGAATTCTTAAAGGGAACGTTTATTGCGGGACTGAAAGATGAAAGGATAAGGTATATTGTTAAAGCTAAAGGAGAAGAGGAATCTTTAGCACAAATAGTTGAAACCGCTTTACAAGAAGACAGCGAAGTGAAATCGCAAAGGTATAAGAATAATCAGGGGCAATGGAATTCGCGATACGAGAATACGCGATATGATTCTAGGAGGCAACAAAGTACGCATATTAAAAGTGAAGTTAATGTTACTGCTGTAAATACTGTGAAATGTTATAAATGTCAGGAACTGGGTCATATATCTAGGGTTTGCAATAATGAACCGAAATGCGCCAAATGTGGTAGGCGAAATCATGAAACTAGGAATTGCAAACAGGGAAACAGGCAGTAGAGTTGCTTGAGCAGCCGCAAGTAACTCTACAAAATGGCTGCGTAGGTGATATGGATACTGGGGGAAATCACAGCTGTGAAAGAGATTCGCGTGATAAAGATACTGTAAGGAATAGCTCTTGTGATAGAGATTCACGTGATATAGTTACTGTGATGAATCCTGGATGCGGCAAGGAGTCGCAGGAGGTGAACTGTGTAAAACAAGGGGACGCCTTTGATAAAACCAGTTACATAAAAAGTGATTTGGGACCATACGAGGTTTATGTATTGTGTCCGGAAATTAAGGGAGGCTTAGGAATAGCCTTAATTGATACAGGGGCCCAGGTATCATTGGTAAGGGAATCCTCATTAGTCAAAAATATTGCTTTCATACTTCTTCGGACTTGGTCTCTGTAATTGAAACCTCGCTCACCACCACGCTCCTCCAGGGAACTTAGCTTCCCTGCGAACCCAACTTTTATTGCATCCTGTACTGGAAGCAATTGTAATTGCCTGCAATCGCTGCTAGTAGCACTACACCTGCAGCGAAAGGCATTACAACACACACACACACGCACACGCGCGCGCGCGCCCACACGCATGCCTGGATTTCTGGCGAAACGCGACGGAACGGCGTTCCGGTACCTTGGGAAAAAATTATATTAAATTATATCATAAATATAAATACATGCCTATTTCTATTAAATTAATAATTAATTTGGGGCCCATTGCTGGACCTAACATTTCATAAATCAAGCACTGTCCATATCTATAATAGATCTAAATATTTGCTTCCTTTCAGTTTGTTTAGGCTGTATCAAGAAATAGAATTCAATGACTTAGCGAAAAAAGTTTTCAATGCTACAAAAACATCGGCACGAATAAAACGGTTTTTAAAATGGGTTTAGGGTCACCACAAAGTCCCTAACCCCTAATTTTCCGGCTTTTATCGCTTTTTTAAAGAAATAAAAAGTATATATTATTTAATGGAATTTTTATCAACGGATGTTTGGTTGGGGTGGTGCCCAAGTTATTCCGACAACAATTTTGTGATCATGTAACATTACTTATTTGATTCAGTGTGCCACATCAGTCCAAGTATGTAATTTTTCTTTAAAACCAAAGGAGGCACTTTTCCACTTCCGATATCTCCGTAAATTTTTATTCAAAATACTTTTAATTTAGATAAGGTTAAAACTAGAAATCTCTACTTCAATAACTTTTCTTTTTAACAATTTAAATATTTAATTGCAAAGGGCAAAACATCTGTCTGTCAGTCTGTGCGTCGGTCCGTCTTAGGTCAACGCTAGCGTCAAAACCCTAAACCGTTCGACCGAATTTCTCTAAAATTGATATTCTCCAATCAATGTGGCTAAGGCCGCGGCTTCTTGAATTTGAAACCCATATTTTAATTTTGGGGGTTTCTTTTCTTGAAGCCCCTGGGACATTTTAAAATTTTTCTCAAAAACAGCAAGACATTTTTTTATTAAATTTTGTCATCAGATAGCGTAAAATATGCTTAAAAGAATGAAGAAAGTCTGAATTTCGTTGAAATCCTTAATTTTTCGAAAATTCCAAACGTTCAATTTTTTCGGCGTCTTCTGCCACTAAAATTGGGAAGACAGATTTTTTGCTTAATAAAGTCAGTTTTCTAAAGAGGGGTCTTTAAATAAGGTCAGGTACAATATTTCAACGACCTTCACACTATACAACAACAAAATGTAACAAAAAAGGTTGGTGCCATTATTTGGAAAATTTTGGAAATGTCCCAGGGGCTTCATGTAAAGTACCCCTTAAAGTTAAAATATATATATATCAAATTCAAGGAGCCGTCACATCAGCCGAATCAATGGGGGAATATAAATTTTTGAAAAAATCGGATGAACGGTTTATCCGCTTGCGTTGTTCACAGGAGAGACGGCCAGAAGTTTTGCCGTCAATCGATTTTTTGGTATGAAGATCCCACAAAACACGGTTTCTGGCTACACCACGTGTCCCTTATCCCACGTATATTCCATTAAATTTAGTATCTAGATTTATCCACTTTTTCGTTACCAGGGCCCGGAGTTTTCCTGTCGAAAATGCACTTTGTTCCGCAGCATTACATAACTTTCTAAATATTGTTAAAATTGACGTATTATTGTGGCAATCTTCATTTCTTATAGAAAACTTTATTTTTAGAGTCCAGCCAGTCAACCCGCCGACCCGCCCTAATATATGTACAGGGTCTTTATTCTAACTCGCAACCCATATATGAGAATACAACTACTTGTTTTGGCAATTTGGCAACGCGTGAAATACCTTTGGTTTCCATTCGCCTTTAGCGACTCACTCCCCGTCGCAGTCGCATGTCCGCAGATTTTGGGGTGGGAGAACGGGGATATTTTAATTGGAAGAAAGAGAAAGCACTTATTCCGTCCCTGAGCAGTCATTCGTTTTGTTGTGAGCGTTTCGTAGGCGAGGACGCTTCCAACAGCGATAATAAAAAACACAGTGCAAGTGCAAGTGACAGTGACTATGTTAAAGGTTCTACACCAGATTTAGCCAGTGCACCACCCACAGACGGTAAACGCCATAATACATACAGCAATGACAGAAACGCAGCCCACAAATACACAAACACATAACAAAATTAATCATTCTGCTCTACCTGCAGAAATCAAAAACACAATATGCGTGAAAAACAGGACCAGAAGACTATAAACCCACAAATAAAAGCAGAACTAAATATATTAACTAACATAGTTAAGAAATAAATAAAATATCATATAAATCTCAAATTCCAAAACAAGACGCAATCTTTAACAGCACAAAACAACTCTATTTGGAAATTCACCAAACAAATACTAAAAAAGAAAACAATAATTCCACCCATCAACTCACCGAAAGGCAAGTTATTCACCCCCACCGACAAGGCTGAGGAAATAGCCAATTACTTTGAGTCGACTTTCACACTCAACCAATCTAAACCTCACCCGGAACACAACACAATAATACAGTCAATAAACCTCCCAAACTACGGCTACTAAAAAAAAAGCTCCAGGTCATGATAATATCAATAATTCAATACTAAAACATTTACCATCCCCCACAATTGCATACTTAACAAATATATACAATTCGTGCTTAAGAACAAATCTTTTTCCATCCACTTGGAAGCATGCCATCGTTTTTCCTGTTCCGAAACCAAATAAAAATTCAGCCAACACTGACAGTTATCGCCCGATAAGCCTTCTACTATCGCTGTCTAAAATTTTCGAAAAAATAATACTCCAACGTCTTAAAAAGCACCTACAAATAATAAAAGCAATCCCAAGAGAGCAGTTTGGATTCACTGATCATATGTCCACACAACATCAACTCCTCAGAATCACCGAACATCTCAACAAAGCATTTCAGAAAATAATCATACAATACTCATATCACTCGACATAACGCAGGCATTTGATATAGTCTGGCACCAGGCACTAATATATAAATTAAAGAAAATAGGCACTCCACACTTCATCACTTCAGTAATTCAAAACTATTTATACAACAGAACCTTTGCAGTAACAATCAACAACTATAAAACAAATCCCAGGTTAATCAAAGCAGGATTACCACAAGGATCCCCCCTATCATCCACACTGTTTAATCTCTATGTAGCAGACATCCCCATAGATGAAACAGTAAAAACAGTACGGTTTGCAGATAACACACACTTATCTTCTCTTCCAGACACTAATCAGTATTAAAAACCACATACAATCTAAACCAAATAGACAGTTGGTCATCCAAATTAAAAATAAAATTAAACCCAAACAAAACTGCAGCTAAAATATTCTCTTTAAGACCATACACTTCACCAACCCCACTAACATTAAATAATGAGCCCATCCCATGGTACCCACCAAATAAACCCATAAAATATCTTGGACTGCACATGGACACCAAAATGAACTGGAAAAAGCACATAGAAATCAAAATAATACAAACTAAAAACAAACTGCATCAATTAAAAACTCTAATAGAAATAAATACCTCCCATACAAAATAGCAATAATTTTATTCAAAACAATAATGAGACCTACTCTTCTCTACGCCTGCCCAATATGAATAAATGTTGAAAAAAACAAACATCAACAAAATTCAAATAGTACAGAACCAATTCCTCCATACAATCACGAATGCACCCTGGTTCATATCTAATCATGAATTACATAATGAATTCAACCTCGATCCCATCATGCACCACATCACCTACCTTTCGCACAATTTCTTCTCAAATATACACCATATCCAAACTTTATCTTCATTCAAACTTTGCAAAAAACCCATCTATCCCACTCGCATAAAAAATATATATCCATTCCACATATTTTGTAAATTGTTCTCAGATCTAGAATAGTTCCTATGAGGTGCCATTATGGTTTCCTCAACCTCTGTAGTAGTATTAAGTTAGGATAAGTTTAGAATAAGTTAAGTTATAATTCATCAATACATATGTAAAGTTATCAAAAACTGAACTATGTACAAAACAATCAAATAAATAAATACATAAATAAGTAAATAAATAAATAAATAAATAAAGGAATTAAATAAATAAAACTCTTCTGAGACGGCGCTGTCAAAATTGCATCAGCAGTGCAATGTTTCTCTTAGCAGTGCATATGTTGCAACGAAGAAATTGAAAATGCGCTCTTACAAGTGGCAGATCGTTCAAGAACTAAAAACACCAGACAGGTAAGCGCATATGAATTTCGGCCATTGGTTTAGGAGCTTTATACTATTAGGGATTCACGTTCTTGACACCTTGTTTTTTAGTGATGAATCTTGGTTTCACGTGGACAGAAATGTAAACAAACAGAATTATCGGTTTTGGTGCACATCAAAACCAGATGCAACTCTTTAAAAACCTCGTCATTTTCTGAAAGTTGGGGTTTGATGTACCTTATCTCGTCGCCGGATTATCGGACCATTTTTTTTCACGAAGACTTCGAAAATGTATAAAGACATTATTGAAAACTTTGTATCTCTTTTAGAAGAAGGCGAGAGGTACTGCTGGTTTCAGCAAGATGGCGCCCCATGTCACATGGCGAACAATAGTATGAATTTCATAGAGTACTTTTTTGGAGAACTAATTGTTTCAAAAGTTTTGTGGCCTGCTGGTTCCCCAGATCTTACTTCATTGAACTTTTTTCTTTGAGGTTTTCTGCAGAGTAAAGTTTATGCAAATAAACCAACTTCCCTTGAAGATTTACGACGCAACATCACGGAGGCTAATAGGCAAATTGAAGAAGTCACCCTTGAACGTGTTGCAGCCACTATACTGAAAAGAGCAAACGCCTGTCTCTTGGCAAATGGTGGTCACTTTGAGAATTTACTCTAAGATCAGGTACAGTAAGGTTATTGTTATTTTAACAAAATAATATTTTATAATTTTCATTAAATATTGCCAATAATGATTAAGTTATTTTATTAACTTTATTAAGATTTTCCAATTTGTTTAATTTCCAGATTCCATAATTATAATAATTATATTATTGTTATAAATAATGAAGAGTTTGGCGGTGATGCTTCACGAGATATCGTTCTTATTTCTCTCTGAGTCGGCTTTTATTAAATAATAATTATTGTTACGTTGCTGGTAATAAATAGTCAAATCAGTCATTATTTCCCTCGACATCTTCAGTATTATAGTTTTGTTTCTTAAGCACACTCGACAGAATCGCTTAAAGAGACGTTTTGTGTGCTCGCTCATGCCTCTGCCCACCCCACCCCACCAATCCTGCGCAGCGCGAAAAGATTCTGGTGCGAGCGCCGCGTACCTACGCGCCTATGCCTTTGGATGAGAAAAACAGAAAGAGGAAAGTTGCTGCAGCTTATAATCTGACGCTCACTTCCTCCTCTACTGTCTTGAAAGGAGGCAAAGATACGCGGTTGCCAAATTGCCAAAACAAGAACAGGTCATAGGTTGCGAGTTAAGCTGAAGGCCCTGTATATATATATATATATATATATATATATATATATATATATATATATATATATATATATATATATATATATATATATATATATATACATACACATTACAGATATGCATTAGATGGGCAATACGTTAAGATACCGTAGTTTCGTATGCATTCATAAGGCGATATATTGGATGACCTTTATTCTGGATGTTCAATTTATATGTCTTGCCTATTTGTATAATGTGCTGCAAATAATACGAGCAGTTACAAATAATGCGTGAAAGTATGTGCTGATATAACAATGCTATTAATGTAGTTTCAAATGCAACTTAATAGTCTTTTCATCTGCAATGAATAGACCAGGCAAAAAAAGAATAAAATGATGTATCATTTATTAATAATTTAAAAGTAGATTAAGAGTAAAGAAAATTCCGAAGGGTCATTTGATATAATATGCAATGGTTGGTACGGATAATATTTCCTTTTAGCAGTCCTTGTAGCGATCGCCTTCGGAGTACGTGCCTTCACGCGACGAGATCTTGGACGAGGAGGGCAAGTAGGGAGGGGGGAAGGGGCCAAGAAATCTGAAACTTTTGCCATTTTAAAAACTTCAGATATAACAATGAAATTCGATTTTGTGCCTCTTTTAAGAATTTTTCCCTCTGTTCTAGCAAAAAGAAACAAATTGGAGCCATTTTGTATAACATTTTCAAAATGTTTCAGGGGGCTTAAGTAAAGTACCCCCAAATACTAATATATTCATTTCGAATTCTCAGGGTCTCGAGATGGGAGAGATTCATAGAGGAATATTCATTTTGAGAAAAATCCTGACAGTCATACAAATAGACGTACAGTCAGACCTATAGACGTGCCGGCAGATAGTGAAACAGCCGACCCTCCGACAGATAGAAAACACCTTGCAATCACTTACCAATATTGCTCAAAGATTTGCAGTGGAGTACTACAAGTAAATCGCTTCGCGGTTACTCTGGTCACTAGATGTCTTGAATGTCTCTAGACTCGCAGTTCAAGTTTTCGTTCAAGCTTAGCGTGTCTCTTGCGTATGACTATATTGTGACAATCAGAGGCACACGTCATATCTTTAAAGCTGTGGTAGTATTCCGTAAGTTTTCTTTATCGCAGTCATTTCAACATTCGTAACAAGAGGTTGCAACCTTGTATCATGCGCATGTGGGTGTGTGGCCAATAATTTCCCGATATGGCACGCTAACCAGCAGCTAGGTGTTGTATTTTCTTTTTTTTAATATTACGTACGCTATTATATTTTAACCTCGCTGAATGAGGACCACATGTGCATGAATAAGAGACATACAGGTTATGTTTAGTTAAGTAAAAATATACAGTGTTTGAGTAACCAGCCAGTCATTGCAGACGGTTGAAGATACCCGTCCGAAATCCTAATCAAACATACCTAGGCGTCATCTTGATTCATTTATTCAGCTTTCTTTACAGCTACAGATAGCTGTCAAACAGCATCACGCCTACTTCTTATACATCTCCCTACGTTTCCCTGTGAAACTAAATCATCAATGCACGTAATACTTTCTCCTCCCTACCGTCTCCTAATCCTGCGTTAGCATCCTTCTTCCTCTCTTAGATTCTATATCCTCATAATTTCTCCTTCACGTCCTTCGTCACATAACATTTCTCCATATTTGCCTTTACTCTCCCTATTCATTATCCCGAAACCCTCAATCACATGTTCCTATGCTTCTGCATCGCCTTCACAAATTCGTATTGTAGTACCTATGTTGGCTAGACATAACCTTTTAGAAAGTGTTCACTTTTGTACTTTCTTTTAACTTTCTCGCTACTGCTTGCACCGCGAAAAAAACAACGAATTCTCGACACAAAAACTTTTATTGCCGGCCACCGGTAACAAAAGAATAGACAAATCTTATTCATACCTATAGTAAATTACTTTCTCTAACACATTGAAGAGTTTTATGTTTTTGATATCGAAATTAGGTTCGAAATTCAAAGAACCCGCATCACCTAAAAAAAATGGACATTTTGTATTTTCCTAATCCAATATGCTCTCAAAAATTGGTAATCATATATTTTATGTAGATTATATGTGTCTGATTCCATTACCTTCATAACTCATTCGATTTTTGCAAATAAAGTGTTTTATTTTCAGGATTATATTACAGATTACAACTGTAAGCAAAGGGATGCTGTTTACGTTTTGCACTACTGTAATTACAAATTTTTGTATTGTATGAAAATATGAACCAACCATTCAGTGAGTCACTTTTGACAAAAATTACAGATTCGTAAATATATAGGCAAAGCAATGGTGAGATTCCAAGTTCAATGAAGAGAGGCTTGCAGGACTCCCGTGGATGTCATTTTGTTTTCATTCATACACTCTTTTCTTCAATAGAGAAATGAGGGTACTATAATTACTTACTATAAGAGCTTCCTCAGAATATTATAAATGTAAATATAAATATATGTGCCATATATGTACATTCGCAAAATACACGAAACAAGCTGCATGAAGACTCACTGAATGAGAAAGAATTCTGAATACGTAACTTAATTTAATTTAGGGTTAAATCACAATTTGAATATTCCATATGAGGTTTGAGTACATTAAGAGACTCATACATTTTAATGCCTTTACATTTTCAATTTTCAATTCTGGAATAATTTACAAATCTTTTTAATGTTCAATTCCGGAATAGCCTTTTGAATCAAACATTTTCAATGGCGCAAGCGATTGCCAATTTGAAATATAAAATTGCACTGAAACCGCTTTCCTTCATTTACAATTAATTTGTTGTTACGAAATAATTGGAGACATTTGAGATAGTACTATTTATTGTTTCTTTTTTTTCAAAGAACATTCGTGTCATCAGCAAACAGAACTGTTCTTCCGTTTTTAATGAACGAGGGCAAATCATTTACTTATAAAAGAAAGAGTATAGGACTAAGATCGAACCCAGAGGCCCCCTTGCTCAATTGGCAGAAAATTGGGAAGTTTAGTAAATAATGTTCTTTCGTGTCGTACGATATTTCTATTCTTTGGGATCGATATTTAAGGTTCGAGGATATGGAATCTAGGGAAACACAACGAATTCCATATGAAGGTACGAAGGTTGCCTTTTATGTTTCGGGATTTGGCAACCTTGGTGTTGAAATCTGGCAACTGACAGCTCTATCGTAAAGTTGAATGTTTTGAGGTTATACGTACTCTGAACGTTTTGATATACGAGCGCTATTTGTGTTGTTTAGAGTAACTTAAAAGATTTATCTTGGCCCAAAAATTCAATTAAATCGTGAACATTTTCGTGCGATTATTTTTTACAACTTTCGACGTAGATTAACTCAGCAACAGTGCATGGATGAACTTAATTCAATTTTTGGCGATGAAGCTCCATCAAGGACCAGTGTTTATCGATGGTATGGTGAATTCAATCGTGGCCGTAGTTCACTCCAAGACGAATTTCGCGAAGGTCGTCCAAAATCATTTGTTGTTCCGAAAACCATTGATGCTGTGCGTGAACTGATATTGCAAGATCGTCATGTGACCTATCGTGAGATTGAGACAATCTTAGGCATTAGTGGGACCAGCATACATTCAATATTGCATGAACATTTGACTGTCAAAAAACTCTGTTCGCGTTGGATCCCAAACAATTTGTCAATCGCTCAAAAAAAGGCTCGAGTGATTGGTCGAAAGAAATGCTCAAAAAATACGATCGTGTTGCTTCGAAACACGTCTATGACATCGTGACAGGTGATGATTCGTGGATTTACGCGTATGAGCCCGAAAGTAAACAGCAGTCTACTGTATGGGTGTTTCAAGATGAGCAAAATCCAACAAAAGTTGTTCGCGCACGAAGCACTTCCAAACATATGGTCGCCTGTCTTTTCGGAAAAAATTGAACATGTCGGAACCGTACCACTAGAACAACGCAGAACAGTCAATTCTGAGTGGTGCACAACGATTTGTTTGCCAGCTGTCTTCCAAGAAATCAGGAAAACCAATCGCCGAAGACAGATCACTCTTCACCACGACAATGCGAGCTTTCACACATCGGCTCAAACAACTGCATTTTTGAGCACCCAAAACATCGATTTGATGAGTCATCCGCCGTATAGTCCTGACTTGGCACCGAATGACTTCTTTTTATTCCCGTACGTAAAAAATAAACTGAGAGGTCAACGTTTTTCGACACCTGAAGAAGCGGTTGCTGCATTCAGAATGCATGTTTTGGAGATACCTCAATCAGAGTGGCAAAAGTGCTTCGACAATTGCTTCAAACGCATGCAAAAATGTATAGATCTTCATGGGGAATATTTTGAAAAACAATAACGTGATTTTCGATGATTAATATTTGTTTTGTTCTCTAATCCTGAAATATAAAAGGCAACCCTCGTATGCTATGGTCAATGATTACAAACTCGTTTGAAAGTTCTAAAAAACATTCTAGTATGCGTTTCATTTTCATCCATTTGTAAAGCAAAATACCCCATAAAAGAAAAAATTGGCCGATTCAGTACATTTTAATTTTATAACTGTTGAGCGTCTGAAAACGCTTTGTTTTTTCCTGAGTAGAGTTCCTGTTTGTATACAGAATAGTCTCTCAATTAATTTTGTGAAAACTGACAAAAGACAAATTCACCGTTAATTTAGAATTTCATTTCTTGTTGCCTTTTAAAAAAAAATATCTAGAAGCATAAAGATACATTGAAAATGTGAGTTAACAGGCCTGTAAAGGAAGAAGAAGCACAAGTTTTTAATTAACAATAGGAAATTCATCAAAACTAGCGGAATATTTAATTTTTAGATTAATGACTATTCTGAGGATTTCACAGGAAGTAGTTTCGGAAACAAACATCGCGTCGAACATTTTTAGGGAAACATAACACTGAATCGTGTGGTTTTAGCCCCCTCGTGAGAACAGTTATTCCGGTGAAGTGTTGGAGTGACTTACTACTTTTATCGTAAGTTGTGAAATAGAAGCATAATCTGAAAAATATTCTAAATTTTGAGTTGTTTTTGCAATATTACTTTAGGATGTTGACATTTCTCAAGGTGTCAAACTTCAAATTCGAATTCAGTCTTTCCAAAAACTATATGGAACCAATGAGAAAATATTCCAGTTTCTTTTCCTGGACCTAGTGACTGCACCAGAAAGTATTAGAATAAGAACGGACTACTAGGCAGCTGCCTAGCGTCCTTACCTCAGAGATGGCACAAGATGACTATTTTAATAGTTGGAACAGCTTTTTATTTTATTTATTGAATTTATATTTTAAAATATCTCAATTACTGGTGTGGCGTCATATCTGTCGCCTTGCGCAAACGCGACAAAATATTAGCCACGTGCAGTTCATGCTCATAGACAGCGCAGGCGGGGAGAGACGCCGGACCGAACAATGGCAAATCTAGGGAGCCGGGAAGGGAGGGGGTGCCGTGTCGTGGGTGGCCACTCGTGAACCCCATAAACCACTTGAGGCAAACTTGTGAACCCCGTAGACTGGCTAGCTTTGGAAACGCGTTGGCGGAAACAGCGAAATGACGCAGTTCCGTCAGCCGGCCTAGAAGGTAATATAAACGGACCCCGGAACTAAACTCATTCTTCTGATTCTTGGGCGCGTTGGTAGAAAGTCGTGTGGGTTGTGTGCGGCGCTGCATTTCAATGCATAGGCTACTGAGGCAGGGAACTGAAGCCGGCGTGCTACGTCGAGACGGGAGGTGCGACATACTCGCTTGTATGCTCACGTAGGCTACTGGTGCATCACACCGAATAAGATATCTAATTATCAGGCCAGCGGTGGTGGTGACCAGGAACATTACTTCTAGTAACGGGTCAATATTGTTTATTGTAATTATTGTACATCGTATTCAGGTGTTGGAGCATATTTCAAATAATACTTAATAAATTACAAACCGTTCACGTCTGTGATTTATTGCCCCGGCAAAGACGCCACACTGGAATAATAACTGTAAATAACTACAAATTATAAAGAATTAAGAAGAATTATATAACAAATAAATCAATTACGAGTACTTTTAACAAATATAAATCTTCTTTGCTCCGGTCAGTTACATTAGAGGCAAATCAACAAAAGCCAAATTCGATCTTGAATGCTACTCAACCTCCCAGGACGCACGAGCTCCGTTTTCCCAAGCCTCTTGAGCTGAACTGTCGTCGCCTGATTTTCGATTAAAAGAACCATTTGAGGATTATTATGTAGAATAGAATGAATCTTTCGTTTTATTCACTAATAATTATTTTACCAAAAACTTGCTATTCGAGAATCGAAATATTTTAAATTATTTATAATATTCACGTGCATTTAAAAGTGTTTGCGTAATTGTAACAATTCAACAAAATTCAAAATATCCGGGGATTGATTGATTAATTGATGTTTCCCGGCACGTTATCTGCTATGTCATTAGTCCCGCTTGAGTAGAGAATGTTTTATTCCAGGAGGTGGCGGTGATTCCTTCCCCGCTGGTTGGCGAGAACCGGTGCCGACCTACACTTCGGCTTGTGGGGTTACCCCATTCAGGTATCTCTCTCCAACGGAACACCGCCCCAGGTGGAATACGCTCGGTTATTCTGGCTGATTTACCGTCGTGTGATGTGCTGTAGAGTAGAGTGCGCGCGCGCGTGTATGTGTGTGTGTGTGTGCGCGCGCGCTCAAGGAGAAAATAGAAGGACGGAAGATCTCGTGCGGTCCGTGGCCATTTTGGTTACGGTACTGCTCTGCCATTCGCCCAGTCTTCTTCGGAGAAACCCCAGAAAACTACCTATCAGTCTCCTACCGAAAGTCTCCTCCAGTTAAATATTTCATATTTGCTTCTTTTGGTTTAATTTTTATCGCTCAATTAACAATTAAGACCCCAAGTAAGTTGATTCTTGAAGTCAGGCCTTCCGATTAGTGAGAGGATGATTCATGCTTACTGTTCATGTCAGTGACGAGAACATCATTTACCCTTCTTCTGTCTAAATTGCTGTTGTGTATTTGTCCTCAAGCTTTTTCAGCGAAGCTCCATTTCTATTGAAAAGGGACAAGGCATTTGCAGGATGGGAGGAAGACGAGAGTGAGGGGAGTAAACAGAAAATGGAGCGAGGGGGAGAAGAAAAAGAATGGAGCAGAGCGGGCATATGACATAGGGAGTGACGCAGAAGGAAGTTGGTACGGGACAGGAGCAAACACGAGCGAAGGAGCAAAGCGACAGAAGCGAAGCGGGAAGAGCGAGGCGGAAGACGCAGGGCAATAGGGTGGGGTGGGAGGAGAGGGAGAGAAGACGAAGCGGAGCGGGGGGGGGGACAGGTCGAGAGATGAGATGCAGGAGAAACAGGGCCATTCATTGAAGACCATTACAGACAGAATACATCATCTACATAAAATAGATAACTGGCCAATATTATGGAAAATCAAACTAAACACAACTAAATCAACTGCTAAAATATTCTCACTACAATATTCCTAAGTGTTAAAATATTCTCTGCTACAATATTCTCTCCACTTTTTTGTAAGACCATTTGTTTATGCCTCTTCCCTACATGTAAATAAAAATACGATTCCATGGATCACAAAACCAAACGGTTAAATATCTCGCTGAACTTCGACATGAGACTCAATTGAAAATCATACGTAACACAAAAATAACAAAAAGCAAAAATTAAAATAGCTTAGCTAAACACCTTATCAACTTCAAAAGCTTAAGTAACGCTATTACACTTTACAAATCCATTATCAGATCCTTAATGCTCTTTATGAACCAACTCATCAATCACCAACATTTGTAAACTCTAAACCATACAAAATACATTGTTCTGACTAGCAACACATGCCCCGTATTTCATTTCAAACGCTCAATTCCATAAAGAGTTAAATATATCACTTATCTTCAAACACATTGCCCTCCTCTCTAATAATTTATTTTCCAATCTAAATTCAGTAAACATTACAGTCCACTACAACCTGGCCTCATTAAAAGTCTTCCAAGAAGTATTAAAAAAAGATTCCCTTTTGAAGAATTCCTAAACATTTCTCCGGTAACGGTTAACAGAAGGGGCTCTTTTAGTTACCTACACCTTGTGTAGTGTAGTTCAGATTATAAATTATAATGTAAGCCATCACATATGAATGGGTGAAAACCAAAACGGTAAGAGTGACATTTTATAATATCCATTCTGAGAAAAACGTGTTTATTTTAGGCTATATTTCAGAGGCAAAGTATTTTAGAGGTTTTAATGAACAATTGAAATTGATTTTAATGTTGAAAGAAAGCACCACGATTTTACAGTAAAATTGACTTAAATAAACAGATTTCTCGGAATTTATAAAATGTCACTTATACAGTCCTGGTTTTCACCCACTCATATGACGTACGATTATTGAGCTATTATTGAACTGGACTATATAATTTTCCATCTACCAAAAATAAATAAAAAAAAATTAAAAAAGGAACCGGGCGGGAAGATCTGTCCACACCGAAGGTTTCAGGAAAGCGGAACAGGGGATGAAGTTGGGAGAAGCAAAGCAGCAGAGAGGTGGGGGAGGGGCGGAGCGGGGCGAGGCGGAGCGGGGAAGGAAGGGCGGGGCGGAGCGGGGCGGGGTAGGGAGGGGCAGGACGGAGCGGGGCGGAGGAGGAAGGGGAGTGGAGAGGGGCGGGGCGGGGAGAGGAGGGACGGGGAGGGGCGGGGAGAGCGGGGCCAGCGAGCGCCAACTCCGGGGAGCTGCTGCCTAATGCACGAGCGTGACCGCGCCCGCGCTTTCGGCGTCGGCGAACAAAGGGACGAAAAGGCGCGGAATTGGTTTCCTTGGTTTACGGCCGCGTTTACGATCTTAAATAAATTTCGGGTTAGAAAATGCAATTTGGTGTAGACCCGCGTCAACAAGCTGCCGGGCTGGGCAAGACGGGGGCGGGTAGAAGTCGTACTCGCCACATCCTGGGGGAGCACATAGCAAGGGGCGGGGGGTCCTGGGCCCGCCACTGTCCCGTTTCGATTCTCTAAATTCGATTGTCGACATAATTGAACGACAGTTTTTTACTGGTCAGTTCTTTGCTGTTTGATGGTGTAGTTACAAATTTTGAATTCTCGTCAAAGTTCGTCACTCTTGCCACTGCATGTTAAGAACTGTATGATTTACATAAAATGTTAAAAATAGCTGTAAAATAAATATTACAACTTACGTAGGTTCTTTGAATGAGAGTCTTGATCAGGCCTCCCCGAATGAAAATTCAGCGATGAAATTAATCGGCTTGCTTTCACTTTTCCCGTCAGCTCTGCATAAAGATTAGCGATTCCATAGTGGTGCTTCTCTATTCTCAACCCTTTCCCCGAAGCAGTTAGCAGAAGACCTAATGGCCTGAGCCTTGCAATTAAAACCTTTTTTATAGGTATTTTATCCAGCCGACAGCCGGATATCCAATAAGTCCCGATGGGATGCATATTCGACCATACACACACGCGCGCGCGCTCTTGCGGACTCGTCTGATCTGGGGTGAGCAGAACGCGAGGCCCCCGCCACAACACATGCCCTAAGCAGGAGCCGAACCCGCGACCGTTCGGACCATCGTGGCGCTCAATCGCCTCAGCCATCCACGTCGGCCTAAAACCTTAATCAAGATTATTATTATTATTATTATTATTATTATTAATTGCATATTGACCATTTCTGACCACGTTACACAATTAACGTGTGTAATTTTCCCAGGATCAGCTTTTCAGCTGTATCTCTCAGTACGGCAAGGTTGTTACTCCTTGAAGTGTGAATTATGAGATGATAGGATGATGATGATGATGATGATGATGATGATGAGGGGTGAAGAGACAATCACAAACACAACCATGTCTACACAGGACTCGCACCTGCAGCCTCCTCGGCGCAGATGACGGCCGCAGTAACTGTATATGCAAATTTGTTCAGCAACATTTGTGTAAGAACTTGACTAAACTCCCAGACTGAGAAGACTGAGAAGTGCAAGGCATTGCTTTATTGGGAACAGCTCACATTTTGCGCGAAGTGTTGTGTAGGTATCCGTAGTCCCTGGTTGCAAACAGACTTTTTAAACAACTAACTAATCACATCTTTAGTAGGGAATTGGAGTGTTAATAATAATAATAATAATAATAATAATAATAATAATAATAATAATAATAATATAATATTAATAGCCGATACGATGGCCGAAATCGCTAAGGCAGCAGTGCAGTGGCGATCTCAGACCAAAGGATCGCGGGTTCGAGTTCCGCCTCGGGGCATGGTTATGTTGTGAATATCTCTGGATGTGTGTGTGTGACCTACCCCGAAAGTCAAGACTGAGCCCCAGTGAGATGCACGTATCGCGCGGCTTCATAATGGCCGATTCGTGAAACAAAATAATGCAGAGGAGTTGAACAATATTTTGGGACAAATATTTAACGAAATTCATTATAACTTAATGAAATACATTTTTAAGACACATCTATAGTCTTTCACGGAATCCGCGACTTCCTACGCCTCTTCCTCCACTTCTTCTTCCGTCTCTTCCTCTGCCTCCTCCTCCGCCTTATTCTCCGCCTCTTCCTTCGCCTCTTCCTTCGCCTCTTCCTTCGCCTCTTCCTTCGCCTCTTCCTTCGCCTCTTCCTTCGCCTCTTCCTTCGCCTCTTCCTTCGCCTCTTCCTTCGCCTCTTCCTCCGCCTCTTCCTCCGCCTCTTCCTCCGCCACTTCCTTCGCCTCTTCGTTCGCGTCTTTCTCCGCTTCCTCCGCCTCTTCCTCCGCCACTTCCTTCGCCTCTTCGTTCGCGTCTTTCTCCGCTTCCTCCGCCTCTTCCTCCGCGTGGTTCTCCGTATATTTCTCTACGTCTTTCTCTACTTCTTTCTCTGCGTCTCCTCTGCGTTTTCCTCTGCGTCTTCCTCATCGTCCTTTTCTTCGATCTCTTCGGCCTCCTCTTCGTCTTTTTCTTTGTCTATCTCTTCATCTTTTTCTGTGTCTTTGTCTTTCTTCTAATCTTTCTCTTGGAAAAATGTGTTTAAGTACTGGAGTTTAATCAACGCCTCGTACATAGATCCATTTAGGTTGGTTGTTTTAATTCCCGACATACAAGATCGTAGTTCCAAAACACGAAAAACTCGTTTTTGGAAATTTCTTATAATCTTATGGCGTATTCGAAAACTAATTATCAATTTCCCATCAGAAGACTGAGACGCTTCTAACGTCACTTCGTAAGTCACGATTGGGCTCGGTAAGTGGTCTAACCGTGAGTGACGAAACAGCACATCCGCACAAACGCACAGCCCCATCTCCGCACACTCGAGGAGTTACTCGAATACTACTAAGGGATTCCAAAAAACTTTTCTGTATGAACAATCATCCTTATTGTGTATTGAACAGGTTACAAATAAAAAAAGTAATGTAATGATGTTTTACAATATAAAAATCATAGTTGTTAGTGTTGGATTCGTAAACGAAAGAATCGTAGAAGTTTAAAAATAATTACTTATAAATTAAAAATTAAAGCCTACTTTACTGAAATTTACTTGTTCTGATTTTTTCATTTTAATAAATTAAATTTTGAACAACGTAGCAGACGGTTACGTAAATAAACAATTAAAATGAAACATTTAATACTCACAGTTGAATGTATACGTACACGAACAATGCACTTTTCAAGAAAGTTCAATAAACCAATCACTACACTTCTCTCTCTCTCTCTCTCTCTCTCTCTCTCTCTCTATATATATATATATATATATATATATATATACATATATATATATATATATATATATATATATATATATATATACATTTAGTTAATTGTGAATTGGACTAAATGTGAATTGGACGTCTGACGGTCCATCAAAAAAACTTTTTTGAATTGTGAAAGCATCACTCACGGACTTCCCTGAAGGGATTTATCCCTTAATCTAATTTGCAGGTGTTATTACACAATATTGAACACTATTCTTTATATGATGGAAGTCATTCTCTCTGAATATTAGTCATAAACCATCCAAGAACAAAATAAAATACAGGGGAACCCTACAAGTCAGAACAGATGGCGTTGCCAGTCGGAGCAAGATGTCAATATTATCATGGAGCTATGAATATTATACATTCATGTCAAGAAGTCAGAGAATAAGTAATGAAAGATTCCGTGCTCAAGCCCAATAGATGCGAAGAAAAAAATGAAATGAAATGGTTCAAATTTTTACAAGATTTTTTTCTTTTCGAATGGGCCACTACGGACTTTAATCAACTTTCTGTCTTTCTTCTTTTCTTTGCTTCCATGTCTCTTTCGTTATGGCCCGATGTTTCTCTTTCCTCTCCTCAGTCCAAATGGTCCCTATCTTCTTATTTTGGCTTGTTCTCAAATCACGGGAATTTTTTGAGATTGGTACTCATTGAAGACCGCTCAGTAATATATGATAGATTACTTTTGAGCTCCTCCAAGTCTTTTCCAACTTCTTTTAACCACGTATTAGTCATCTTTAATTTTTTTGAAATAATGAAAGTCTTCCAGTTAATTTTTGTGAATGTGATTCTTCTTTTTCTCATCGTGTCCGTAATTTTCTCGATATGTTTGTACAGTTTTTTGTTACGGCGTCGATTTCCAATTTTAATTGAGCTCAAAATTTTATTGAGAATTTTGGTTCGGTAATTTCCAGATCCTGTAATAACATTTTCGTATTTAGGGTTAGATATTCCGCTACATTCAATGCCTCTGGTATAACTACTATTGAGTAATGCGGAAGTTTTGCGTTGATGGAAATTGATTTCTCTTATAAGATATTATTATTAATATTATAAGATATTATTATTATTTATTGTCAAATGTTGCCGCCTCCAAAAAGCGGCGCCCGGGACGGGCCGCCCCTGCTGTTCCCACTACTCCAAGCCACTGGGCTCAGGAGAACCGCGTTAACAGTACTCTTACACAGCGATAATACTTTGGCCGGAACGATTGAAACCACTTGCAATCCGTACCATAGATGGCTGGCATGTGTTCGAGAGTTTGCATTTCCAATCTTCTTCGTCACTTATCAGACACCACCATTGTCATTATTCACCCAAATTATTTGTTGCGATGCAAAGGAACACCCACGTCGATCGCGGAAAATTGTTTCCGATTGAGCGAGATGCTGGTTTCAGTGAAATATACTGCACTTAAAAATAATCTCGTATTACGTTCTCGGTACCGCTTGCGCAGTAGAAAGATATGTAATGTTGCGCGAAAAAAAGGCGAATTTTCGGCAGAAAACTCTAATTTCAGGATCCTGACAACGAAAAAGTGGATAAATCCAGATGCTTAATTTAGAAAATAATTCTCCAACACGTGATGTAGTCTGAATCCATATTTTGTGCGTCTTTGATACCGAAAAATCGAGTGACGACAGAAGTCTGACTGTCCGTCCGCCGGTCCGTCTTTCAGTCAGTCAGTCAGTCAGTCCGTCCGTCCATCCGTCCGTCCGTCCGTCCGTCCGTTCGTTCGTCCGTTCGTCTGGCAGTGTACAACGCTAGCGGCTAAACCATTCAGCCGATTTTCTCCAAAATTGATATTCCCCATTCGAACTGGCTGATGACGTGGCCCCTTGAATTGGAAACCGACATTTTAATTTAGGGGTGGGGGTACTTTACCTGAAGCCCGTGAACATTTTCAAAACAATGGCTACGTCGTTTTTGATTAAATTTTGTTGTTGGGTTGTGTGAAGGATGTTTAAGAGAATGGTACAGGTCTCATTTTCGTTGCAATTTTTCGAAAATTCCAAAAATTGAAGTTTTTTCGGCGTCTTCCCACAACTTTAATTATGAAGATAGAAATTTTTACCTTAAAGAAATCTGTTCCTGAAAAATAGATTTTAAAATAAAGTCACGTACAAGTTTTCGAAAATTCGAGTACTTTTCGCGTAATTTTGCGTGAAAGTACGGGCGAGAAAGTCCCTAGTATTTGAGCATCATTAGTTTACTGATGCGTAATCCGATCTTCAAAAAAAAATTACCGGCGATCAATAATTAATAAATTAAAATTTAAACTGCAATAGAACCATGTTGTAAGGGGGCCTGGCAAAAAGATATATCTCTTACGGGTGGGAACTCTCATAAGTAAGAAATACTGATATACGTTCCTACATCTTCACGCTTATGTCGCATTTTGACTGTTCTGGACTTGATATGTATTTGTCAAGTACTTTCGACATTACCATTTCTGTCCTTTTTTATCCATCACAATTGCAATTCTCACTCTTGTGTTTTCAAATTTAGAGATGGTTTTCCACGCCAACGGAGCACTATTCACAAGAGAATCAACACCAAAATCACCATGGTGAAAAGTTCAATTCAATGAACGCAATGCGTGCAGATGGTGATTCTTTCGCCCTGTCAAATCATGGACAGGTCACACTCTTCCCGCGCGACTTTAACGATGCATCTTCAAATCAGCATGAACGTGATCCGCACGCCATAGCTCCTCCCACAAATCAACACATAGGGAAAATGGCAGGAAATTTTCACTTTCAAAATATAAGCTAAGCTAGGTTATTTATGAATGAGTATATCCGTGGATGGGAATCCCTTCCTTGGCAACCATTGTCAAGGATGCGAGAGGATAAATCAGACATCCGGCTTGCCGCGTGAGAAAATTTGTCAGTTCGACTTCTGCCTTTCTCTACCGTATTCGGGGGGGGGGGGGTCCTTTGGAACCAATTTTCTATCGTAGGCACGAATCTCTTATAAGTGGATCTTTTACACGAAGAAAATGTTGGAAATTTAAACATTGGGATTCGTGACAAGACGAAATTTCTTTTATAAATAAATTTATAAGTGGTTCCCTATCTACGTACGAATACACTAAATAACTAATGGTGCTACATTATCACATATTTCCCGCATTATTTCTAACTTTTTCAATTTTCAAAAATTCAGAATGACACGCAAATGAGATCTGCAGCAATATTTTAAGCGTCCCCTGTTATATCAGTGGAAAACTAGTGGTGCTAAAACAGCACCAAGTTTCTCGTCCGTACTTTCACGCAAAATTATGCTAAAATTACTCAAATTTTTGAAACATTGTATGCGACCTTATTTCAAACCTCATCTTTAGGAAACAGATTTCATTAAGGAAAAAATCTTTCTCTTCATAAGTGTACTTATAAGAAGAAGCCGAATAAATTTAGAATTTTTGCAATTTCAAAAAATCACGTTTTTAACGCAAGTGAGATCTGCACCATTCTCAACAAAATTTAATGAAAGCCGATGGAGCCATTTTTTTTGGAAATTTTGAAAATGTCTCAGGGGCTTCACGTTAAGTACCCCAGAAAATTAAAATATCGGTTTCAAATTCAAGAGGCCGCGACATCAGCCAGATCGATTCGAGAATATCAATTGTGGAGAAAATCGACTGAACGATTAATCGCTAACCGTTCACCCCGGAAGGCATAAAGAGCGTTTAAAAGGTCTCATGTTTTGTTATAATCCCTGATTTTTCGAAAATTGCAAAAATTCTCAATTTTTTCGGCGTCTTCCTACAATTACAATTATGACAATAGATATATTTCCCTTAATGAAATCTGTTCCCTAAATATAGAGTTTGAAATAAAATCACGTACAATTTTTCAAACATTGTACTTTTGTACTTTTACCGTAATTTTGCGTGAAAGTACAGGCGAGAAAGTTTGCGCTGTTTTAGCACCACTGGTTTTCCACGGATATAACAGGGAATGCTTAAAATATTGTCGCAGATCTCATTTGCGTTGAACCCTGAATTTTTGAAAATTGAAAAAGTTTTAATCATGTACACTTTCGCAATCCACAATCGCGCTTGTCACAATCATGTAGAATTTCGAATATTTGAGTACTTTTCGCGTAAGTTCGCGTGAAGGTACGGGCGAGAAAGTACGTGGTGCTTTACCACCACTAGTTTACGTTATTACAAATTCCAGTAGATGTAATATTCAGAAGTATGTTTCACAATTAATACTTCGTAATTTACAGAGGTGCGTCTAGTTCTCGCACACGGAGACCGGCTCATGCTAGGCTCCACGTTCGTAGATATGAAGAAAAAACTCGTTGCGGGCTGGAGCTAACTCAATTTGAAGAACTCGTGTTGCAAGAATTGGGGTAATGAGTGATTCATGGAAATGAGAATGGCAGTCGACTCGAAATACCTCTTTATTTTTTGCTTCAGTTTTGAACTAGTGCAATGTCCGGTCGCCTCGATGAACAAAACTTCATCCAAGGAGGACGTAGGAACCTTGGTCCATGTGGTTGGCAAGAAGAGATGCTACGCTATGGTGAAGAAGGTAAAGGGAGGGTGCGGGGCACTGGCGCGGAAAGACTCGTGGGGGAAAAGGTGAAGATTCATTCAATTTATTTAATATTTCAGGAGAATGTGGGCTTTGTTTATACGTGTTAAGTCCAGTAGATTCATTATTTTGCTTTCTGCCTGCCTTGGATTCATGGGCGGGGGGCTGAGCACTCTCGTTCCATCTCTCTTGAGGGTGCTGTGGAAGAAAAATTGTAGCATACATAGGCGGAAATTCGGGGGCTAGGTAAAATTCTGATAATACGTTCTTATTCTTCAATTTGTTTATTTCAATTTAATTTCACTAATTGGTAAGACAAGGCGTTTTGACGTTTTGTGAAGAGTAATATGTTTTTTAACAAAATGAAAATTATCGATAGCTCAAATCCCATTTACTAAATGCACTAATTGTTGCAATTTCAATGATACAAACGACATATCCTACATAATTACCATTGTTATGGTACAAAAATGTAGTAAACCTATACCATCCTCTTACCCTAATTGAATTTACGTATATTTCATAGTTTGCTTCAAATTGTTATTTTGAAAATGTAATTACAAGATTAAATGTTTGAAATGGCATTAAACCTTTTTCAGCACTACACTCCTGTGTTTGAGCTATTTGTGCACTCACCGCCTCATTTTCAGTTATTCATTTACAGCCAAAGCTGCGTATACTGCAAAGAGCTTCAAAAAATGTAGACAGGCTCCCAGAATGACATTACATTCTACGATCGAGATGAGCCTTTTCCAAATCTACGTTGCCCATTCGTTAATTTTACAAAGAACATTCCCAATTGATATCTAAATATTTTACGTAGAATTGTGCTTCGGCGATGATCTGGAACAAGCATTGACTTATGGGTTGAGTTCACGAAGTACTGAATTTTGAGCATGATTTAGAATTCAGACTTCAAAAGTATTGATACATAAATAAAGTGATTTGAAGAATATCTTAACTTAATATTTTTAAACAATTTGCACATTTCAGCGTTTCATCTAAACATAAATGTGTAAGATTTACCTTATCTCTGAAAATGACAGTTTTTTTACATAAATGAGGAAGTTGATGTATAATTAGACAATTTCATTTCGAGGACGATGTTACATTTTTGAAGCCTACTCATAAGCCTGGTAAACAATCGCTCAGATGTTAGATACCAAGGGATTCAATAAAAGAGAAAATGTTCACTTCATAACCCTCGTCCTTTTAGAACCACATATTTTAAAGGGTTATTCCAACTATTCAGCATAATTCAAATGTAGGACAATAATTGAAGGGTTCAGCAGAACAATGTGCTATCCCACATATATGTAGTTCTGAGATAACGAGGGTTTTACCTGAACTTCCCTCATATAACGCAATATATTTGAAAACGTTTAAACACTTACATATAAGTCTATACCGGATTTAAATGACATACTATGTTAAAATAAAATTTTTTTAAGCTTTGAATATTGCTAATAATTAAATTTCACAAAAAATGTGCCCTTTGTTCTCCTGAGCTCAGATGGACCTGCTAAATTAAATGATAATATCATTTCAGAAGCCACATAATCCTGCATTATATACTAGAATACTAGAGAGAATGAAAGAAAAATAGTTGGTCATTTTTAAATGAAAGAATAATATACTAAAATGCTTTTAACAAATTTATTATAATAGGATTTGCTTATTTCGGTATAGCAACCTAAGTGGAGGCGACCAAAATGTTCGGAGAACTCTGCACCAGTTTTCGTAAATCTGGGTAGTTTACATCCAGAGGAGAGTACTGAGAGGCAACATGCTTCATGTATCGCTTCGAAATCGAGCAAGAGGACCATTGCACATAACAATTAGTCCAAGAGGAAGGCGGACTTTCTCCTTCCAACGCGCGGGGAACGAACTCTTCCTCTCTCGCAGAATAACGCAGCGGCCGCGCGACCAAGGTCCTTCATTTGTAATTCCGAGACCTTCCGCCGACATTCCTGCGGTTTCCAATCCGAGGGAATGTAGACAAAACACAAAGAGCGCGCGCGAGCGTGCTCGCTGGCTCGGCCGCGGCCTTGAGGCGCAGCCTGGAAGCGATGGGCGCCACCGGGGCAGGGGAGGGGCAGGCGCGCACACGCGGTTCCGAGGCTGCTTCCCAGAGGTCAGCACTGAGTCCGTTGAGGTGACTTCCGCCAGCGCATCTATCGGAAGCCGCCGGCGTTGTGCTGCGCTCTGTGTGTGCACTAGCATGTGGCTTTCCACGCGACATAGTCGCCCATAAAGTGCGTTGAAATTGAATTCTAAGAAATTGCATACAAGTGCAACTGAAAGTCGATTGTTCTGCATATCTTCCGACGAATACTTATAACGGACTTATACGGAACTAGTGCTGAAGCCCTGACTACGGCTCACAGTCGGGACGTCTGGTTTCTGGAAAACGAATCTTGAATTGTTTGTACTCTGCACTGTGGGTAATACGATTCTGTACATAATTTTTAATATGATTTATTTACTAGTGGACTGCAGCAGCAAAAATGCTGCTAAGTAAAACCACACAAAAATGTTTTGCAAAAAGTAGATCTTACACTCCCTCTAGAAAAAATAAAATACTCTCTAATGACACTACAATAAATTTAAATATGTTAATAAATATAGACTTTACGTATACTGCAATAATATAGTATATTATGCACTCTACAATACAACATCTCTTTACATATCAAGAATATCAAAAAGTTGCAGTTCCATAGCGTAACACACGAATAGCACTGTAAGATTTCAAGGCGGGCATTTTCTTTGGAGTCTGGCGTCACCTGTGTCGTAAGTAGTGATGAATTGGGTATGAGAATTTAGTCGGCACGCGCTGAACGAGAATATGCGGAATAGCACAATCAATTACATGCATTTTTCAGACAAAACCCAAACTGCTTCATCGTTTTTGCATTTTTCTCGAGTTTCTGGGTAACCAACAAAAACATAAGACACTTCTCACATGGTCGATCAGTGTCTGCTCGCACTAAAAATTAGTAATATAGATCACTAATGCAGATAGTACTCTAATTTGGTGAGAGTTGAAACTCTTGTATTCTGCTTCTATTGCCGCTTATTTCACGATAATTTCAGATTCACATTATTTATTTTTTAAGGTGTATTTTCTCGTTTCATCACTTTTAGTATATGATTGTATTCCCTTGTTATGTAAAAGTTTAGAATAGTTCAATTGCACAATGGGACGCTGGGAGATTTTGCGAATGTGTTTCTGGATGGGATTTTAAACACAATTTTTTAATACAACTGTCCCTAACTAGACAATTACTATAATGAGAGAGAGAAATAAGTTAACAAATCAAATATTACATATTTGTATTTATTGACATAGAAGTAAAAAAAATACGAACATCATCAAAATGAGATGAAAATTAAAACCATAAAAATAAAACAACGGATGGCTGTGTCACTGAGCGGAATATTAGAACCTTGAAGTACACAGTAGTAAAATACGAAATTATAAACGGGGTCTTCAGAGACTTCGCTTAGTTTTCTTTTCATCGTTGTCTTGCCCATTTGGCGTCACAGGAGAGCGCATGGCATCACACCTCGCAAACCCTTTTGCACGACGACGGTCGAAAACTGATTACTTGGTTCACTGGGCACAAGAAGACTCCATTGAAGGCTTGGGAGCGGGGCACGCTGGGGAGCTGAGAGGAGTGGAGCACGAGTCACTTGCGCTAGGCCTCCGCCTCCGCCTGCGCCTCTACCTCCGCCTCTACCACCGCCTCTATCACCGCCTCTACCTCCGCCTCTACCTCCGCCTCTACGTCCGCCTCTACCTCCGCCTCTACCTCCGCCTCTACCTCCGCCTCTACCTCCGCCTCTACCTCCGCCTCTACCTCCGCCTCTACCTCCGCCTCTACCTCCGCCTCTACCTCCGCCTCTACCTCCGCCTCTACCTCCGCCTCTACCTCCGCCTCTACCTGAGCCACCTTCTCCTCCACCTACGCCGTCACCGTCACCGTCGCCCCTGCTTCCGCCTCCTCCTCCTTCGCTTTCGCCTTCGCCTCCGCCTCCACATCAACCTACACCTACACCTACGCCTTCGCCTGCCTATAGGGAACTGTAGATATGAACTAATAAGAATGAGGAACGAATGTCACACGACCTTGGGCGAGTAATGAATAGCAAAATGTAATTATCAGTAGCAAACAAGAAATATGTAGTCAGATTAGATCTACAGAAGAGGGAAACTAGGACAAAAATGATAATAAAACCAGGCAAATCAAACGTAATTAGTATATTGCTTGCAATTTTCTGCTAAGTCGATAACAACCCTGACATTCAACTTCTCAGTGGTCTTGGTTTATTAGTGAGGTGTTGGCAGATAACTTGTATAAAAGGTATTGTCTCCACCAAACTTTTTATTTATTTCATAAGCCAAACACCAAATTTCGCTGCACTGTTCTAACGATTTCGTGCGTCGTACTTCCCATAGTTCTTTCTGCTGTTATTTCACGCAGTATTGCTTGTCTGATAGCAATGACAACTCTATGAAAATGCCGCAAAACTCAGTTATTAAATTAAGGCTGTTGGCCATTGCGTTGTCCGTGGTAACAGGTTATGCCTAAAATTACGTATTCTCGGCACATTCTTTACACTGTGGATCTTAGAATATAGAATTTTCTGACAATTTCCGAAATGGAATATCCCATGCACCTAGCACCAACCAACATTTCGTGTTAAAAATGTGTTAATTCCCTTCGTATCACCATAATCAACTCAGAAACCTTTCCCATAAATCACTACGGTACAAATGAAATCCCTGTCAATGCCGTGCCCTTTTATACCTTTAGTACGTGATACTACTGCCATCTGTACATTTGTATATTGCTACACCATGATTTTGTCACTTGAGTGTAGTTCTTTGCTCTGTTAAATGATATGATACAATTTCCGTTAACATCACACAAACAAGCAAAAGTTTGCGACAACTTTATAAACGACTCTGTTCGACCATACGTCTTTACCAGCTTCGAAGAGAAGTGGAAGAGGAGTAATAGTGAGAAAGCAAATTGTCTCGTAAGAGAGCGTAATTCGGATTTTGAGAAACTGTACTGAGATCTACACTGCAGAACTCAACTTCTCCCTGTAAGTCTATTTCCGGATGAAGCGTTGTCGATGTGGATAGTACTCTATCCCAAAGTAGCAATAACCAAAACAGACAAGCTCAAAAACATGGAGATGCGGGAAGCTATGGTGAAGTTAGGGCAATAGTCTTCACAGTACATTAGCTCTCTTATGAACCCGGGAGTGCAGTGTGCATGAATCACCATTCAAGTACTTGTCACGCCATCAGTCACTGTACTTTTAGGTATGTTTATACTTAGGGGATGGATTTTAATGAAATGTCAATTTAATCTTTTCATTTCAGAACAATGATTTTTAGTTTACACATTAATGTTAGGCTATGGCGAAAGGAAATGGATAATTTTTATACGACTTTTTTTGTATTGTTTGTCGAACAATACAAACACGTTCACTTGAACAAAAGGAAGAAGCCTAGATTATATCAATAATCTATCCAACATCTAGAGTTGTTTATCCGAACTGGTTTAGATCAATTTGTAATGTCATATTTCTTTGCTTTTAGGGCATTGAAAAATATTTAAGAGCATTTTATTGATAATTTTTGGCGATGTTTCAGATCATCAAAATCCGCCCCTTATTTATAATATTTCAAGCTTCTCAATTCAGAAAGCTTTATGCATGCATACTATAGGATCAAAAGTAGCTGGACATGTCCAAAATAGTTTTATTGTGTGGTCGTGTTTTTAATGGAGGGGGCTTGCACCCCTCCTTGTTTTGTATGACACTATCACGGCACAGGCGGATATTGATGTTTTAAACACCTTCTGGCATCCGACTGTTGAAGAGCAATTCGTACATCATACCTCTCCTCAGTGCAGCACTCCGTGAAGAATGGGCTTGCCATTCCCAAGAAATCTTCCAGCACCTGATAGAAAGCATGACTGCGAGAGTGGAAGCTGCCATTAAGGCTAAGGGTGTGCCAACACCCTTAGCCTTAGTGAATTCCAAAATTAGCGACGGAGGTCACCACGAACTATTAAGTCATTTTCAGCCACGTATCCTGATACTTTTGATCACATAGTCTGACTGACCGCTTATCTTTCAACTGCCTCCGGTGCTTTCCGAGAAATTGAGGCAAAGGAAATGAGACGCGGTATGGGGTCACGACGCGCTTCCTTTTGCTATCGCTTCTTGCCACGCAGCAGTGAACGAACCAAACACACAGTAAGCAGTTTTACTTCCAATCACCTATCATTGTTTTCCCTCCGGTTTAAATAGGACCTTTCTATTTTTTTTATTTTAAAATAAAATATACTTATGCCGATCAGATGGCCGAGATCGCTAAGGCAGTAGTGCCGGAGTGGTCTCGGACCAGAAGATCGCGGGTTCGAATCCCGCCTCGGGCATGGGTGTATTTGTGTGTTTGTGTATGTCTATATGTGTTGTCCTTTCACCCCCATTATCATCATATCATAATTTCATCTCCCATACCCCCAGGGCTAACAACCTTGGGGTTAAAAACCGGATCCAGCTTAAATGCTGGTCCCCCCAAAGAATTGTCGCAAGCACCTGCCTCCGTGAGAATGAATAAAAACTGGGCCACGGTAAAGGCAGAGTGCTTGCCTGCGTGGTCCTAGTTGGCCGATCAACGAAAAAAAAAAAAAAAAAAAAAAAAAAAAAAAAAAAAAAAATAATACTTATGTGAAACAAACACAAACTATTCTTCAGTTGCGTAGTATACTTACATTATGGTAATATATTTATCTTACAACACTATAGCTATAACACATTGTAAAATATTTACTTTATGTTATTTATTTTATTATATTTTTAGTATTTTAAAATGTTTTCTTGGTACAGAAGAGTTTCTTACCTACATGTGACGAAAAAACAGAAAAATTACATAATTATGTTCAATGTGTGTAGTCTATATACGTTCAATGAACATATGAAGTTCATTTTCAATGTTTGTTTGAAAAACACGTTCAAAGAAACTTGTAAATCTCTTGTTGGTTCTAAACTAATCTCACAAACTTTAAAATGAACACGTGTTTATTAACGAAACAAAACATTGTATTACTTCTGGTTTCTTCTCCTTTTTACGCAAATCGTTGCTCGTTCCCCTTAAGTCGTTACGAAAAGTCACCTACTGCGATGCAAAGAAGACGCAAGAGGTGCAGGAGCAGCAGGTAGCCCGACTGCCATGCGCGTCGTGCGGATAGGCTATGCGCAGGGGCTCCGTCCGTAGAGAGCGCTCCAGGCGGCGTGTGGTCAGCAGGGGGCAGAAGATCTCACAACGGGGCTTTTAGTAATTACAACATTGAGACTGTGTAATTGAAAATAGCAGTTGCACAATTGTTTAAATTAAAAGCGGCTTGTGCCATACATGTATATCAATACCCGAATTACGTTTCGTCAAAATCATATTTTGAATTTATTTTGTGCTTCTGGCTAAACGATCAATCTCGTTTTACAGGTTCTTATAACTTTTTTATTGATCGTGGGTCCACAATAAATTGCCTACCTAAGAATTGTATAATCATTTCTTTACGGTGGCACAAAAGTTAGTTGCAACAGAATATCACTCATATTGGTTTCTTATAAATTGGAGTGTCAGAACCATTCTCGAAATTCATTAGAGTAGATCATATTCAACTAGGGAAATTACATTACATAACACAATACACAATTTTCTACATAATAAAGTAAATATCATTCACACACATTTTATATGCACATTTTTTTTGCATACACAATAGAATAACCAAAATGCAAATCTTGCAAGGATTTCGATTAATACAGGATATCGTATCACAACAAAAACCGACGCCGATAGACAAAAATAACTCTTTTTTTAATTCAGCAACTGATACTTAGCTAAGGACCGTTCACAACCTTTGTGACATAGTGGTGTTGACCAGAGTATTTAGTAATATTGTAGAAGGTGTCTGAAGCATTTTCCTCCTAGCGTGTGTTTTTCTCTCATAGTTTGGGGTCTTCAGCTCCTTTGTGCGGAAATCGCCGGCATTGGCTCTTCGTACTGTCAGGAGGCGCGGAGGCGAAACTTATTGGGAGGTCCTTTTACGAAATTCTTACGTTTCACCAGCTCAACTAGGGAATCGAATGAACTAGTGACTCCAATACCCATCCAATTACGTTTCACCCTTCTTGCCTTTAGAGGATTACTGTATACTGTTGGCGGAAGGATTTTTCAATTTTCTTTATCTCTCGACAGAATTTATGAGAAAAACATAACTAACTAATAAAAGTATGCTTCACTTGGAATAAAATAAAAAGCACACATTTCAAACTTTATTTCTACATCCTCGTACATAACGTTTTCGTATACACTTTTAAGAGAGTTATTATCGTCATTAGACGGGTGTAGAGCAAATTATGGACGCTGTAGAAGTTTGCACAGAGAGGAGATATTTGAGGTTTAAAACCGAGTTCGTTATTTGGGTAATCAGCTGTGTGTCGTGCAATCCTTTTCCGAATATCACCTTCGTATAAAAAATATAAATAAGAAAACACCTTTTCTTGGGGCATCATACTCTCAAGTATTCATACATCTTTGGTTACAACACATTTGTTTCAATTGTTTTTATCGAACGGCGGAATTAATAGTCGAATGACAAACTGTTAATATTTTTGAGGAGGCCGGCCCTTAACCCTTCGTTCCTCTTTTTGGTTGCGTTAAGTCGATATACTCGTAACAATACAGTCTGGCAAAAAAATTGAAGAATACTTTATTTAACAGTTGTGTTTTATTTTAACGCACTATTCACATTACAGCACAATTAATTACATCTCATCTTTTTAATTTTCAATAAATTTCTTTGTTTTATATTATTTATTTATGGCTATATTTGATTGCTGCAGTCATGCATACTGAATTGACTTACTTCAAACGTGTTTCTGAGCATGTAGAACCTACACTTTACGAGTCGATATGCATGCGGCATCAGATACCAATATATTACGCACACGCGATTTACCATAGTCCCCACATAGCTTACGGCTTTGATAGAGTTTGCGCTGGACCCAGTACTTTTGACGGGAAGACGTCCAATGGATGAGTGCAGAGTGGTGCAGCTTTACCAACACACTCCCACTAAATAATATTACAAATTTCATGGGTGATGCAGGAAGGTCAATGGTCAATGATCCTGCCTCCATTTCTCGGAGAGGGGAGGTGTGGCGCCACCATCCGCAAGTGCGCTTGACTCTTGAGGGCTAATAAAAGGGCCGTGACTCGGTGGCAAGTACTCGGTGACTCGGTGGCTCGCCGCTTTCACACACGGCCTCAGCGCCAGGTCCCTTCACACACAGCCACCGACCAGCACCACTGAAAAGCGCCGGGTACCTTCACATACAGCCACGGACCAGCGCTACTGTGAAGTGCCGGGTCCCTTCACACACAGCCACCGACCACTGAGCGTGGGAAAGGAAGGATTAGTGAGTCACCGCTGTGGGCACCGGTGGCGAGATGGCACTCATGTAAGCAGTTTAGCTCACTTGCGGTTCCGAGTAGCCTAGTGTGAACGCTGCAATTTAGAACTCTGTTCTCCTGGGGGTTGGGTGGAAATATGTGTAACTGGTCACCGGAGAGCGCCACTGGCTAGTTGCAAAATGAGAGCAGGTTCCCCCAGGGACGCAGACCCACTTAAGCCGATTTCCTCATGGCGGAGTGGGTCACAGCGGGAATCACCGCAAGATGGACCGCATTTTTTCTTTCCTACTCAGTTAACTCCGGTACGAGCGCTGACGAAGTGAGTACGAGTTAGAAACGTTATGTTACGCCATTCTGATGGAGCAGAAGAGAGAAAGAATCGATTATATGAAGAAAATAGCAAGACATGTACAATTTGCTCTAAAGAAGCAGAAACGGCGACACGTCACCCTGAGCTCTAACGTGCGCAGATCTAATGGGCGTTGTAGTTCGCAGAAACTCACGATGAGTCACCCTCCATCACGTCACGGACCTGCGTCTACGTTAGCGACTAACCAAACTGCCACAGCAGCGCCACTGCGCCACTCGTGTGAATACCTTCATTTCTAAACCAACCCTTTGCCACCAGACGCGCCACTCCGAAGCGCTGCTGAGTGGCTCCAGGATTGATTGGTTGTTAGTGATTACGGGCGCCTCAATTGCTAAAGTCATTAGTCCCGTAAGTGTAGAGCATGTTTTTCCTCGAGTTTCTCGAGAGGTGGTGGTAATCTTCCCCCTCTGGATGGCGAGATCAGGCGCCGACCTAACGTCGGCTAGCAGGAATTCCCCCAAACAGGTATCTCCCACCGCCAAGGGACCACTTAAACCGGGACAAATTCTAACCACCCGACTGGTTTCTCGGCATCTGTGATAATGTAGTGCTTGTGAGTGTGTAAGTAAGGGACAAGAATACGACAAGGAAGAGGAAGGAAAGACCGCGCGCGGTCCGTGGCCTGTTTGTTAGAGTACTGCTCCGGCAATCGCCTGATGTTAGAGAAGCCACGGAAAACTACCGATCACAGCAGCTGGACGCTAGAATTCTCCTCCAGACAGCGATTGAGTTCGACCTCGCCGGCAAAGGTGTAGAAAATCCTGCCACCGTCGGGACACGAACCTGGGACCTCCGGGTCAGAGGCACTGCAGTGACATCAGTTGATGGCCTGAGCTACCTCTCCCGGTGAGTGGCTCCGTGGGAAGGCGGCCTGAGAGGGAACTCAGAGTGTCGGCGGGAGGGCGGCGCCACCTGCGCTCCTCTGCGTCCGCTCGCGGGCGCGCGTGAGCCACGTGCGAGCGCGCCGCGCCGCTGGGCTGCGCTGAGCGGCCGCCGGGCGGCCGCGGCGGGAGAGAGCGGAGGCTGGCCAGTGGGCCCGCCAGATGGCAGCGGCCGCGCCGCGCCCACTTGTGCCCCTCGCGCCCCAGGCGACAATCGATGCAACGGAGCGCCCCCCCCCTCCCCGCTCTGCACCTCGCCTTCCTCCCCCGCCCGTGCCTCGCCGCTCTTACCCCCGGCATTAAGGGTTTCCTTTTTCTCTTCCCTTTAACTGCCGTTATTCAAGACAGGAAGAGCTGTGTTTAACTCAACGATTAACGAACCAACGTGAATATCAAATAAAGTTATTCAAAATAATCTTTAAATTTGTTTATTATTGATGGTTACCGGCGGATGGGCTGCTGTGATCATTGGTCCCGTTAGTGTAGTCAATGTTTTGTTCCGGGAGGTGGTTGTTCCTCCCCCCACTTGATGATGAACACAAGTCGCCTTAAGGGTGATTTCCTTCCTGAATGTCATGGGACAAGTTCTAAGCTCCTGTGTTTTTGTAGTGCATAAGTGTGTGTGTAATATATATATATATATATATATATATATATATATATATATATATATAATGTGTGTGTGTGTGTGTGAAATATGTGTGTGTATAAGACGATAGGACAAGGAAGGGAAAGAAATCGCGCGTGGTTCATGGCCCGTTTGGTAGGGCTCCGGCATTCGCATGTTATTGTTCGGAGGCACCAAAGAAAACTACCGACGAAAGCAGCCGCGATCTAGGATTCTCCTCCAGACAGCAGCTGAATTCGGCCTAGCCATCTAGTAGACCTAGAGTCGAAAATCCGCCCGGGTTGTGACTCGTACGCTAAGACCTCCCAAAAAGAATCGCTGCACAATCAGCAACAATGTTCGCTCTGAGGTAATCGCAGCCGGTTGTTTGTTTCTTAAGTGTAAAATTGACTCAATTTATGTTCTTTTGTGGAAAATAATATGTTTCCTGACTGTTCATGGCAGGAACATATCAAAAATCTACCAGCAGTTTTTGAACTGATAACTTGCTAACCCTTCGTATCCATTGTTTTGAACATTTATATTTGTATCCATTTATTTACTCGTACGGTTCCAATATTCCTATTTTCCATCGAGAGACAATGTAACTTTTTAAACGTTCGTATTTTAAAACGACGATAGTACGTGGTATTTACAGACTCGTCAACTACTGACAAATTCTTAATACAAATATGATTAACATTCAAGCAATACTGTATATAATAACAAGCATATACTATACAGAAATGAGTCATTTCAGATAAAAACAGTCTTGGCCATTTTTTTACTTCTTCGACGTTCTGGAGATTTAGCTTGACTCGGAGCGCTGAGGATTTTCGCTAAGTATTGTCGAACAAAACTATACTACTTTGTTTCGGATACAAACGCTGTGAATTGATACGACTGGTGAGCATACTAAGATCTGGTGAGGATACTAGCATACCAGCTCTGAATCAGGCGTCGCCCTGCAACCGTCGGCCCTGCAAAGGCCGTCACAATTTCAGTATACACGCTATTCGCTAACGAGGTAAATGATTTTTTCAGACTTCAACAGCTATTCGAGTCTTGGCAATCTACGTAAAATTACGATGACATACAAGCTGTGACGAAATTGGAAAATTACAAATACTTTGTACGGGAATCAACGCTTCTGATGCCAAAATTATAAAGGAATTATTTACTAGTTGGGAAGGGAGGGAAACACTCGTATTTTTTTATTAAGAACACTGGTGTTTGTTGTTGGTTTTCACTTGAAATATATATTTCTAGGAAATCACTACAATATAAGCCACTTATTGTTTCTAAAACGTTCACACGTCAAAATAAAATGTTTGCTGCTCATTTATGCGTTTCGGGGCAAGTAATGGGCCGTAATGTTTGGTATAGTTTTACGTGTAACTGTTGCGAAATACATTTTTATTTACGAATACATTGAATCGTTTTCAATATTTGTAATGAAATTTTTTAGTTATTTCATTGTAATAGATAGATTTTCAAACGGATAAAACTGTAATGCAACTCTAGTGAGAGTTTTTGAGTTACTTCGTATTACAAAAATGTGAAAAACAATATTGGCAATGCGGATGTCGATGTACATCCAACTGTGTACAAACGGAAATATCTTTGACTGTTTATAATCTTGATATTGTAACAAGTCGAAATTAGAGATGATACTTCGTACGTTTTTGTCATCAATACATGTATATGCACGGTCTTTTGGGATGGGAACGCAGATAGGCAATGGAGACGATAGAAATAAGAGGAATGAAATCAACAATCAGATGGGAAGTGGTCATTCTGAAATTAGGACGTACTGTGAATAGAGTTTACGTCAGAGCTCAATGAGAAATTTGGATGTGAGAAGGATAATGTGATATTGACTGCATATTCGATTGAAAACAATATTAAGGAAAAGAGGATGGACTGGAATATTTGAGAGAGTAGATGATGAAGTGTACAGAGAGTTGAAGATAAAAAAATAACTTTGTATTTTTAATGATAAAAAAGAAAAGGTAAACATAGGTACGGTTTTGGAAATTTGCTCTATTAGATAAATGTGATATTATTCTTTCAGTTTGCCAACAATATTATGTAAATATCTGAAAATGCATGTGTAACACATTTTATTAAATTATTGTAAAATATTGCCAAAAGATGTACCTGAAGAGGTGAAAAAATGTTTCGCGAACGTCGTATGTGTTACACAAGTAATTTAATAACATCCAAATTTATGTGTTTTAATTGACTTTTTCAGTTTCAATCTATACCAATGATTGTCTTAAATTAGAAGATATAGAAAATAAATATTATGTACGTTTTTTTTGTTTATGTTGGGTTATTATCACGAATAAATCTCTTTTAATTTGAAATTGAAAGTGTTTTGGATTTGATACTTCAAAAAGTTGCCATATTCAAATCTAGAGTGCATGCCGTAGAATCATTGGCCCTAAATAAATATCTAAATAGAAACTTTTAGTTTCTCCTCATTAACTTAATTTATAAATGAAAAATATTATATCAGTTTAATAACAAACCTGATGCAATTCCTTGTATCTCGCATTCTGGGATTATGAGTTATTGCAAGCAAATTGTTAAACCTCATATCCTAAGAAGTAATAAAAAATAAAAGAGATTTCACAAGAGAGGTAAATTTAAAGTGGTAATTAACAAAATTTGTTTATATATAAAATGAGATAGTATCATAAAAAAGTCAAACTTCTTTGACATCTGATCCACTAGTGGAATATAGTTTTCAAATATTACAGCGTTTTATAGCAGTCTTCTTACTCGCCGCAAGAAACAACCTTCTGTTTGTTTAATAATCTTTTATGCGACGGCAGGGATTTGTGTAAACTCTGGAATAATACAGCTCTTTCTCAATCCTACCACATTATACAAAAAAATTAATTTCGAGATTTCGCAACGAAGTACAACCTGAATGGAGGAATATTAACCAAGGAGGGTCGAGCACATCAAGTTTCTTTCCCGTTACGTCCACGGAAGAAACGAATGTCATGTACGCTATGTTGTTTCTTTTCAAACGTGCGTCCCTCGACTCCCTATCCTTAAATTTCAGATTTGATTTCATACTCACGGTAATTCATAAACAGAGAGGTTACACTAATCTGAAAACCAGTTAAATTTCAATTATAGGTTTCGCATGAATTCCTCTCTAACGGTTGATAATGCCAAGTAGTTTGAAAGAGCCACGATCATCGGAAGCAAAATATGAAGCATTACAACTTCGCTAGCTCTCAGAGATTCCTGATTTTTTATTCTCTGTTTTTCACTTCTTAGAGACAATGTGGCAGATATTTTATTTTTTTAAAATTAAATGACCCTGAAATAATTACAAACAGTTTATTATTGTTTCGTCCTTTTGCTGAGTATGCATTGCAAATGAAGCTAGAGGTGCTCCAAAAGTACATTTTGTCTTGCAAAAATTGTAATATTTTAAGAGTCTGAATATTAGTTCATTCTTATGACTTGTACAATTGAGTTTTAATAATTTAACTTACACAAAATTTACTAATGTAGTTTTATTGGTACTATTTATTTTAACTTATTTGTATGTACCTGAGGAAAACAAGACATTGATCAGTAAAACATTGTACTTTATAATATTTCTTTAAATACAAGTACGTAATGTAATAAACATATTATGCATTATTTTGACTTTCTATAATTAAAGGCTACAATAACTCATTAAATTTTAGCTCTAGGGAGTGACACGATGTTCAAGTGTTTTGATAAATCTGTGAACGAAAGAAAACAACTTTCGTCTGCCCGCATCAGCTACTGATGATATATTAATTATTAAGTGAGGTGTATACCTGAATAAAAATGAAATTAAAAGTCAGTACGGCCGTGTAAACAAGTGTATGACAAGATATGCTAAAAGAGATATTATCGTTTATGTCATAAGTTTTATTATATTGAACCTTTATACCACATCCATTTTGTAAAAAAAACGCATATTTCAATGCAGAATAATAAGTGTATGTATTGCCTTTTTTTGCACTTTCTGCGCACGTGACGGTGGCCAACATCAGCTTCTTACAGCAATATCTTTCTCAGACTCCAATCCAGATCAGTCACCCAATATCATTCCGACAACAGAAACAAACGATTTTATGCTAAACCCTAAATAACTGCAGTAAATATTGACAACGTAAATAAATCGATTTTCAAATTACATCTGTTTTGAATTTATAAAATTATTTTCGGCCGTGTCTCCAAGTGTATTTTAAGTCCATTCTTAAATTTTTCTTTTATTTTAAATTAATACTTACAACCAAACAAAACCATAATTAGTCTTTTCATAATTCATGTCTTCAAACAGAGATTAAACAGTTCTAGAAGCCCCGGAAAGCAGTAAAGCAGAAGGTCTGATAAAACGTTTCATTTTTGCTGTCAAATCGTATTCAAAAACTGTTCCAACTTCGTATGTTAGTTAAAAAAAATTATAAATGAATATTATTATAACCAATTTCTGCACATCATACAGACAGGCAAGGATAATTTCACAAATAATTTGAACACCCAGAATTAAATGCCATCCAATAGATCCCATTATGAATGCATTCGAAACTACGATATTATTACCTAAATTTGTTCAACGAATTATCACCCTGACCGGGATTCGAACCCATTCTTCGAACGAATTTAATTATTAAAATACATTTGTTACTCAATAACAAGGTCACAACTTTGTATTCTTTACGGCTAGGGAACATATTTCCGAGCGTAAACGCAACCAAAAGGTGGCAGGATGGTGACAATTATAGATATAATTACCTTATGCCTAGCTGTATAAATATTTTCAGACTTTTCAAATATTGAATATACAATTTTATTGAAGGTAGTAACATTAACGTTATGTAAATAAAGCAGCCTTACCCTATTTCTCCCATCACGTCGCCGTTGAACAATGAGCTTCTGAAATATCCTTCGCTGCATTTTTGTTTCATATTACATTTAATTCGCATTTTTAAGAGAGAAAACATAATTTGGCTAATTTCATTTAAATTTTTTATATACTGAGGCTATATACAACGGACGTATTATACAGTATATCGAGACGTTTCTGAAAAAATAATTGTTTAAAATTTAAAAATTCCCTGTTGGACGTCAAATTACGCATTATATACTAATATTCTTGAAAAATTGAACATGACCTTATTTGAAGAGCGTTTTTTATGATCACACTTCATTAATAAAAAATCTTCATAACTGTAGTTGCGAGAAGACGCGGAAAAATTTGGAAATTTTGCAATTTACGAAAAATCAGTAATTTCAACGAAAGAGACCTGTACGATCCTGTTATGCGTCCTTTACGCTATCCAAGGTTTAAATTTAATAAAAATATTTGGTCATTTTTGGGAAAAAATTGTTTAAACATAATTAAGTGACATACATTACATGTGAAATTAAAGGAAAACTATTTAAATTTTGGAAAAATTGTATATGATCTTATTTCAAAATGTCTTTAAAGAATATATTTCTGTAAGAAAGAAATTTCTGAACTTTAAAATTTTAGTGTAGGAAGACGCCAAAAATATTTGAATTGTTCAATTTTCAAGAAATCACGGATTTTAGCGAAAATGAGTCCTGCACCATCCTTTCTATTACACTATCTGGCAACAAAATTTAATAAAAAATTTAGTGCAATTCAAAAACAATTGTCAGTGTCGGCTCCTTGTGGTAGGCAAGGTACAGGCACAGTCTACCCTGATGAATATGTATTAGTTTAATACATTTAATAAAAAAATACTTGATTCTTACAATTTTAATATGGTGTAAGTATTATTCATCTGTAAATATGTAATGAATATTTCATTATCGTGGCATGAGCCATTTCCATTCCAAGCGTTTCCCCCTTGTTTTGCTTCTGGACGTAAATGTAGCTTCACTATGCAAGTTTTTTGATCTCTTCTTTTGCTTGTAATGGTAGGAGTAGAGGTAAGGGTGAGTTACTATTTTGTTAGCAATGCAGAAAAATCAAACCTGCTGTTCGTTTACCGTTGCAAATAACGCGTGTCTGCGTTAGTTAGTAAAATCTCTAAAATGTCTATTTTTTCAAATATTGCTAATCTCGCACTTTTTCAAAATTAATTTTTATTTATTTATTTTAAACTTTTACATATATTTCAACTATTTATAGTTAAAATTATGGTAAGGGATTCTGGAACTCAAGAAAACGTGGTCAGATGATCTCCTCCATACGTCACATATTTTTATTGTTTTTTTTTTTTTTTTTTTTTTTTTTTTTTTTTTACTAAATAAATCTAAACCTAAACTTCCGTGCGCCATGCGATGTGAGGTCTCTTCATGCAGAGACATGCGTCCGCTTGCACCTCTCAGGGTAGGCTCGCCCTGGCGCTGCCTCGCTTCGCACTGCATTCAGAGAAAAGGCCTTGTAGTGAGTAGAAAAGAAGTGTACTGAAAGAAGTGTACTGGAAGTGAAAGAAAAGTAGTGTACTGGATCTACTATCAACCCCTTACACCTGACATACACGTTGTGCCTGCTTGGCATATACTCATACGCCTGGACACGTAGGCCAGCAAAGTTTCTTGCTGCCTGCCCGCACGGGAGACTCCGATTTCCACTCATATACACGCCGCATAACGCGTGTGTTTACGGTTTTGTTGATGCGTTAACAAGCGGAAAAAGTGATTATTATTTAGGAAGCCATCTATCGCCACCCAAAATACATTTTTACGGTGGTAGCAAATAGTAGAACTGTTTACAAGGAATATCAAAAGCTATCTTTTTACGAGAAAGGACCCCACCACACTTCCACGCGAGGGTTCACGGAGTCGGTCGGTAATTGGTTGATTGATTAATTACTTCAGGATTGTGAACTGAGAAGGTCATTAGTCCCGTAAGTGTAGCGCATGTTTTTATCGCGTGAGGAGGCGGAGATATTCCTCAGCTGGGTGGTGAGATACAGAGTCGACCTACACGTAGCTCCGTCGGCTTGCGGGGGTTTTCCCCAACCAGATATCTCCCACCAGCGGGGCAGCGCCAGAACCTGGAACCAAGCTCTAAGCTCCTCATTGATCTCCCGACATGTGTGATAGTGTAGTGCGTGTAAGTATGGGTAAGTGAGGGGTGAGGATAGGACAAGGAATGGGAAGGAAATATTGCGGGCAGTCCACGGCCCGTTTGTTAGAGTATTGCTCTGGCATTCGCCAGATGTTAATCGTAGAAACCACGAAAAACTACCGATTTTTAGAATCATCCAGGAAGCGGCTGAATTTGACCTAGCTCTCCTGCTTCTTCTTCTTCTGCACTTCAGGGATTAGGCGTTTGCCTGTCCCGCGTTCACACACATCAAACTATCTTCTGTGTGGTCTCCCTACACTTCTTCTTCCTGTTGGGTTGTACTGCAGCACTTGTTTAGGTAGCCTGTTGTGCTCCGATACTAGCTCTCCAGCTAGTGTCGAAAATACTGCCACCGTCGGGACTCGAACCCTACGCTGATTGGTTGATTGCTAGTGATTCCCGGCGCGTCAACTGCTAAGGCCATTAGCCACGTAAGCATCGTGCATGGTGTTTGCTCGGGAGGTGATATTGTCCCGCTGGATGGCGAGATCCGGCGGCTACTTACCGTCGACTAACAAGGCACCCCACCAGCTAGGACAAGCTCCCGACCGATCTCCCGGCGTGTGTGGTAGTGTAGTGCATGTAAGTGTTGGTCTGTGTAAGGAGTAGGATAGGACAAGGAATGGGAAGAAAATATCGCACGCGGTCCTTGGCCCGTTTGTTAGGTTCCTTCTCCGGCATTCGCCTGGTATTGATCGGAGAAACCACGGAAAACCATGGAAAACCGCCGAGAGCAGCCGGCCGCTAGAATTCCTCTCCAGGCAGCGTCAGAACTCGACGTAGCTATCTGGCTAGAAAATCCTGTGATCGTCGGGACTCGAACCCCAAGCCCTCCCGATCAGAGGCACTGCAGTGACATCAGCTGATGCGCTGAGCCCCTTGACAGTGGGTCGGCCGGAGAGATTGGGGATTGGGGATGGTGATAAGGATGAGAAGACAAGAGGCTGCCACGCGCAGCAGAGATTGACGATGGGGCGGTCTCAGGGGGACATGCTGCGTCTTCGCGAGCACTCGCTCGCAACACTTTCTAATCAACTCCAGGGACTAACGGACTCTCTGCGCTTTGCTTCCATTGGAGCACGGTCAAAGTGGGTTTAACAGTCGGCACGTCGTACAACGATGCCAGCCAGCAATCGCACTCTGAACACAAAGGCTAACAAATAAATGTTAGGAACGTTTAGACCATGTCGAAGATGATTCCTTCTGTCCAACGAGCATGAAGTGGATCTACACGCATAACATTTGCCCCTGGATTTGGGGAATTTGTCATGCCCTGATGATAGAGAAGTAATCTAAATCTAACTGCGTCATAACGTGGCCTGCTAAACACCAGTGCATGATGGGGTTGCCTGCCAAACAGAGACAGGATGTTATTGCCAATAACTTATTGGTAAAGTATCCTTTAGTTGAAAGAGAATCACACACTTGTTCTTCCAATATGTATTTATTCACTCTATAAAAAAATCGTTGTGTTCGCTTCATGAGGTAAACACAAAACAATATAAGAATAAATAACACAGCCACACACCAAAAAAATTATGTTTGCCTGGGGATCAGACCATGTTTTCTATATACATACATACATTTATTAGAACTGCAATTGGGTATAAACCGGTGGCAGTTAATGACAATAATTGCAAAAATTACAACACTTACATTTATAATAATAATACTAAGAATGATAATAATAACAATAATAATAATAATACTAAGAATGATAATAATAACAATAATAATAATAATAATAATAATAATAATAATAATAATAATAATAATAATAATAATAATAATAATAATAATAATAATAATAATAATAATAATACCGTACATTACAGTACAAGACAAAAAACAGCATTGAAAAGAGCATTGATCGCGTTCACCGCACTTCACTTCACTACACTACACTTTTTTGCTTTGAATTACACTGACCAGCACTTCACAGCACTTCACCGCACTACACAGCACATACTCATTTAATTTCTTGTTCTAATTTGTTTCTAAAACTTCGGACACTGCGTGGAAAAGCTTTGAAAACTGCTGCAGGTAAACTGTTCCAATCTCTAATTGTTTTGTTACAAAAGGAAAACTTCCCAAGATCTGAATTTTGTTTCCTTGCTCGAATTTTGTGGGTGTGATCGCTTCGGCCGAAATAATTTGGTTTTTCTAGTCTAATCTGAATTTCCTTCCAAGCTGATTGACCTACGTACGATTTATAAAGAGCGCAAAGCCTCGCCTTTGTTCTTCTCGTTTCTAGAGATTCCCATGACTTTTTTGTTGCGTTACTTCTATAGGTAAACTTATTCGCTTTTCTCTGTATTCTATCTAGATTTTTCCGGTGCGCCTTTCTGTAGGGATCCCAACACGCAACTCCGTATTCCATGAGAGGGCGAACCAGCGTAAGATATGCTAATTCTTTGGCGTTTGCAGAACTTTTCTTTAGTATTCGCATTACAAAATGCAAAGACCTCCACGTTTTACTGTCTGATTTATATGCATCTCCCACCCTAATTTACTATCTAGATGAATGGCTAAATACTTGCATGATGAGACTCTTGGGATGATAACCTCACCTAGACGATAGTTTGGTTCCTCATAATTTCGTCCCCGCCCGAACGTTATTGTTTTGCTTTTAGATCCATTAATTCCCATGTCATTTTTTTTCAGCCCAATCACGTAAATGCTCTAAATCCTGCTGTAATATTTGTTCGTCAGCGCTATCTTTGATTTTTCGGTATATAACACAATCGTCTGCAAATAAACGCACCTTTGATTGTATGTTCACATGGAGATCGTTCACATACGCTAAGATGAGTAATGGCCCTAACACACTTCCCTGTGGAACCCCTGAAGTAACATTCCCCGTAGTCGAAAACTGATTGCCAATTCGAACTTTTTGTTTCCTGTCCCTAAGAAATTCGCTTATCCACCTCACAACTCTAGTATCAACTCCTGAGGTTAATACTTTCCTAATAAGTAAATTATGTGGTACCACGTCGAATGCTTTCGCGAAGTCGTTTACTACTGCATCCACCCTCCCACCCGCGTCAACTACGTCAGCTAGATCTTGAAAAAGAGAAACAATTTGACTTTCGCACGAATGTTCACTTCTAAACCCATGCTGTCAGTGGAAAATCCAGTTCACCTTCTCCCATTCGCGACGAATGTACCGGCTATTAAATGCTCCATTATTTTGCATACTACTGATGTGAGGGATACAGGTCTATAATTACATACTTTCGTTTTATCAGCATTTTTGAAAATTGGAACCACTATAGCTGCCTTCCAATCGTCTGGTAAACTTGCATTATTAATGGAAATATTGAATAATCTTAACAAGTAGGGCAATATCGCCTCACCACGGAGTTTAATAAAATCTGTCGAGATACCGTCTGGCCCGCGTGATTTACCGTTTTCCAGTGATTTTATATGATTGCGGAGTTCCCATGCGTGGAGTTTAAATTGGTTTTCTACTGGAAAATAATGAACTTGCTCCTGCGCCCGTTCTGGTTTGAATACCGACACGAAATACGCGTTGAACGCATTTGCTTTTGCTTGGTCGTCGTGCAGTGGCTCGTTATCTGCGACTCGAATTTCCTGAATTTCTTCCTTATTCCCCCGGCGTCTGCGGTCATATTTGTAAAAGCTTGACCAATTATTTCGTCCCGTCTCCAACATGTTTCTTAAAAATAATTCATGAGCAATTTTCTTTTCTTTTTCTAATTCCTTGTAGTATTTTTTAAACGTTATCATGTCTGCAATGCTGCGTTGTCTCCTATTAAATGCTAGCCTAACTTTTCTCTTTAAACGTCATATTGTCCCGTTAAAATATTCAGGATCAGAATTACTTTTCAGTATTTTGCAAGGAACGTACGTATCTAAAGCGGTTTCTACGATTGTTTTAAAAGCTCCCCATTGCTCCTCTATTCCTCCGTCTGTTCTTAGAAAATTATCGTATTTTTCTCTTAAGAAACTATGTAGTCCTTCAATGTTCGCTTTTCTATATTGCCTGACTATCGTTCCTTTTGCCTTAGGTCGCTTAATTACATTTACCTGCACTTCTACCATCATTGCTTTGTGGTCGCTAATTCCCTGAAAGACTTCGCAGGAAAGGAACATTTCTGCTGGATAAACAAGGAAAATGTCCAAAATTGCTCCCTGCCGCGTGGGTTTGTCGACTACCTGCGTTAATCCCTGCTCCCATACCAGACGATTGACGCGCGTTTGAAGTTTCCTGTCGCACACCTCTCCTTTCCAGTTAGCGTCGGGAAGGTTTAAGTCGCCAGCGAGAAGAATAGACCGACCGTTTCTGTTTTCCAGCCTATCACCGATTTCATCTAAAATCGATTTCATCTAATATGTTTGGGAGGAAGCTAAATCCAGTGTCCACTGTACTCCATCAAATCAGGTTTTTGACTTATCCTAAAAAACATAAAAATTGAAAGATATTTCCAACCAAGAGGTCAGACCACGTTTTTTGTATTATTTTGGGGTCGCTGAAACCTAATCTGAAGTCCATTTCACTTCATCACATCATATTTTTACACAACCTCAAACAATTTTAAAAACCTATTTCCGCTTGGAGAGAAGGCGTCAACGACATAGGCAATCTGCCATACAACATCGTGATGAGTGCTGTCCCGTCAGAGGCCAATGCCATCTTCTTTATCAACTATAATTGATCTGAATTAGAAAGTATGATGTCATGAAGTTAAATGAAATTCAGATTCGGTTCCAACGACCCCAAAAACAGGCAGGTAACATGGTCTGACTCCTCGGTTAAAAATATTTTAAACATTTTTATTCTTTTTGAGGCTAAGTCAAAAATTTGGCACTTCAGTAATATTCAAAGTTAAAATGTTACCTACAAAAATTTCAACTTTTAACTAGAACAATTATATGAAGTAATCTCGATTATATCGTTCCACTTAGAGATTGTATGTTTCAAAACGTGTAGTACTTTCTTTCGTTAAAAAGAATATTGAGATATCATTATTTGGTATATTTAATTAATATATTTGTTCCGAAGGAGCTACAAAATGTTCGATTCTCCGAAATGTCTGAAATCGGCCCGCTGTTCCCGAACATTCCCCTTCCTTCTCCGCCTTGAGATCGATGAGACACACACACACGCATACGCATGTTCACGCACCCACGTCGTGTGTGTCCTGGGAGAGGAATCCTGAGGTTCTATTTTGAATGTTCATGAAAACATGCAAGGACTTCGATTCGCAAAAAGGCAGTACAGTTTAAATTGCGAGATACACGTTGATTCTCCTTTAATACGTTTAATTAAATATAAAATGCTAAGCTATTGTAGCTTGTTTATTTTCTTGTAATTCGAGAGAGAAGGCGGGTCTGCAAATAAATTCCATTGTTACTGCGGGTCATCAGTTCATTTTAGTAGACTTCATGGCCTGCTTTCACAGTAAGTGAATACAAGCCTTTACTAACGTATGTTCAAAGAAGGGATGAACCCTTTTCCGGGAGGACAAGAGGTTGGTCCCTGGCATTCAGCACAGGCTCCAACGTTGTGTTTACCGGCGCCTCCTCGCAACGCCTCTCTCCCAAGCGGTCTCGTGTTGGCCCCCAGAGGACGCTCTTCAACCGGAAGCAACGAAGCAAAAATGCCTATTTATATCGCGAGCGAGCGCGCGGGAGGGCGGGCGGGCGGCGCGTGGCCGGCGGCGCGAGCGTCGCGGCGCAGTGCGAAGGGGCGCGGGCAAGGAGCGCTGGTGCGGCGCTGCGCGGCGCTGCACCGCAGCCCCGCCGCCCCCCACCGCCGCCGCCGCAGATCAATCTCCCGCGCGCCCGCCGCCCCGCGCCGCGCCTGTCCGAGCCCCGGCCGGGGGCGCGGGGGAGCGGCGGCCGGCCACCTTGGCCGCCCCTTGGCCGCCGCCGCCGCCGTCAGGGAAGGGGCTCCGTATTGATCTGTGCGATGCTGACGGGTTGCTAGGAGGCGGCGGGCGGCGCGGGACGGGGCCGGGGGCCTCTGCCGGACACGGCGTGCCCCGCCGCCCCCGCCCGCCCCCGAGCGCCCGCCGCCTGTGCGCCCGCTCCAGCGCGCTGCGCGGCGCGGCGCGGCGCGGCGCGGCGCGGCCCGGAGCGCTGGCCAAGGCGCGGGCGCCGGCGTCCGAGCGCCGGCCGGGGCGACGGGCCGAGCGGTGGAAAGGGCGGGGGGGGGCAGGGGAGAGGGGTTTCTCCGGGCGGAGGTCGCCGCCGCCGCCGCCGACGAGGGTGGGCCGCGAACTCGGGGCGACGCAAACGCGCTCCCGCGCGCCCATCGCGCACCTCACCACTGCACCCTGCTGCCCGCACCGCCCGCTTCAAGAAGTCGCCAGGAATCCAGATCCACGGCGCACTCTCAGCGTTGAGCAGGATGCATTGTTTCGGCAGGTTCAAAGGCTATTTCTGCTGAATCCCACTCAGTACAGCAATACCGGCGCATAAACGCCATCCATCAAGAGAAGGCATTCTATTTATTTTCACATTGAATAGATCTAGAATCTAACAAATTATTTATTGTTTTGTAATACGTGTGAAAGCGAAGGGTTGTATTCTTGCCAATAATATTTTCATTTGAATGTGTTTTATGATATAAAATATTATTTGAGACCGTCTTGGAAGTGTCTCATACTTACACAGTATTAGATCATAAAGGTTCAACATTTTACACCACCCTGAAAACGTACCGAATACTACCGGTTCTAGTAGTAAAAGTACAATAATTAGAAAACAAAATACGTATCATCGAAGGGAAACATAAGAAGCACGTTTTCATGATCGTCAATTAAATTTGTATATCATACGGACAAATAGTTTTAAAATTGATGCCTCGAATAAAATATTGCACATCACACCGCAAAAGTGACTTTACACAACAGGACGCGACTCCTGAACTTGGCCTAATGACCTCGTCTCTCCCGTCTCGTCATCGAAATATCCACTTTCTTGGCTTACAATCTAAATTACTATTTTCAGCTTGGATTTTAATAATGGGAAATTTGCATTCTCGGGAGTAACTCAATTCTTGTGATATCTCACCTGCGAAATCCATCGCGTGCGTCCTACGCGCCACGTCCTTCCAAAATTAAAACGATGGAGGTCACCGTTGGGGAACAAGCATCATGATGAATATTTATTGCAACTCTGAGGATATAATCGTCGTCTCCATTTCTTTTCGAGTCAAATCTTTCGATGTTAATCTCACGTATTCTCCTTTCCAGAGAAAGATATGACTACTTCTTTTCTTCTACTAGTTTCATATATTAGTTATTTTTATTTTACATACTTCCCATGCTTCATAATCGGAAGCCACAGAGACAAGACTTTGCTCGATCATGAGGCTCATTTGAAACGGAGAGACCTACCAAGGAATCGTCACAGTCGGTTACAACGATACATCTCCGCATACCTATATATTTTATTTTCCTAAATAATGAAAGCAGATGAGAAAACAATTTTGCCATTTAAGAAATGGTTCCTCGTCACCCAATTAGTTGCCCTCTTGACAGAAGTCTGGCACTGCCGAATAGTGAACCAACGACTCCAATCGCTAACGCTTTGAAGAACTAGGAGTCCCTGAGGTGAATGAATCTGTTCAAACTTTTCCCTCCTTTCTTCAACCCTCTCCGCCTCTCCTCCCTATCAGCCCTCTCTCAGACCATCCCTCCTCTCCTCGCCTCTTCCTCTTTCCTCCTTTCTTCTCATCCTCTGTCTCTATCACTCCCTCTTTCTCTCATCACAAACACACACACTCACACGCACAAACACAGAGGAATATATATATATATATATATATATATATATATATATATATATATATATATATATATATATGCAAACCACTCACCACATTATGATTCAACGTTGGAAGGACACAGGATTCACATTCTTATCACTGCAAGTTGACGTTCAAACGGATTCCCGCATTTCCCTCGCAATGTTTCCCTCTACTTGCATGTCCTTTTTATTTCAGTAACCCCTCCATTATTTCCCCAATCATCGTGCTAGATAGAAGCACACGCCCCTGTGCCAACTTCCCATTTGAATAAGAATTTGAATGGTCCGTCGTCCGCTGTCCGGCGAGGGCGGCGAACGGACGTGGGGCGGAGGAGAGGACGAGCGAGCGAAGGCGCAGGGGCGGTGCGTCGCCCCGCGCGGCGACGTCTTCCCGGATGGAGGGGCCGGCGGGGCGGGGGCGGGGGCGAGGAGAGCGGAGTTGGGGGGGGGGGGAGGCGGGGAGAGCGAGGTCGACGTGTTTCGCATTCGCCCCCTCGGGCGCGTTGCTGCAAGCCGAGACCCGAGAGCTCCCGCCCTTCCCGGTTGCTTGCACGGGTGGACGAACGCATTCGCAGCAACCAAAGTAAGCGTCGGGCCGGAGACAGAGGGGGCTGTTGTCACTTGTGACTTTTCTAACGACAGGAAGGAAATTCTCTGTCACACTTTTTTCAAAATTTTTTCAGACAAAACTGTTTCAAAACCCTATTGCAATTTTCATTACTTTTGAAAATATTACAACGTTTAGCCGCGAAGCTCTGTCGCTTTTACAGCTTTTGTTTCACGGAAACGTGTTAACTGCCCAACGCCTTATCAACTTCTAAAACTTTTTTTAGATGCAGAAATAAGGTAGACATTTCTCCCACTTCGCGGGGTGTCGGTATTTTCACGGGCAGCGTTTGCTTCTTCAAAGCAAAGCAAGTGGCGCTCTATCGCGCGCAAAATCCAGCCCCTGGGCCTTGCCCCTACGCGGTGGCTCGCAAGGGCGGAGCAATGGGGCGAAGGCCCCGCGGGCGCGGGGGCCGGGGCCGAAGGCGGGGGCGGGGGCGGGAGGCGGGCAGCGCCACGTGCGCTGGCGCCCGCTCGATATCCGCAGCCTCCGCGTCGCCTCGCGTTGAGCTCTCCGGCGACGGCGGTCGCCTTGGCCCAGGAGCCACAGGGCGCTCTCAGGGCGGTCGCAGGGCGCGCGCGGCCTAGGCGCTGCCGCGGGGTTCGGGCCCTCCCGCCCCGCCCTGCCCCCTCCGCCCCGAGCCACGCGGACGCGGACAGCCGAGAGATAAGGGCAACGACTTACAAGCGACTTCCTTCTTTAGTCAAAAGCTTCGCCCTTTCGGAGCCTTAGTTAATGTATTCATTTAGTGCATATAAAAGACTTGTGGAGTTCTCAACTACTTCATTACTTCAATAATTTTAAAATGCAACCACATTTTTTTAAAAAAAAGAACGAAAATCGTTGATCGGATATGTTCGAGGATACGATCCCCCCAAAACAAACATAAAAGCGACGTAAGTGAAAACTCCTCCGAACACCTACCCTTAGAAAGGTCGCACACCCCGGCGTAGGGACATTTGGCGGCGCTGTGTTGGCAGCGACGCTCAAATATTTGGCGCTCCGCCCTGCCCTCCCCCTCCCCCCTTCCACGTCTTTCGCTTGCTCGTCTGTCCGTCCGTCCGTCCGACCGTCCGTCGGCCCGTGCGTCGGGGCGAACGCTGCAAGGCGCCTCTCGGCCTCTCGCCGCCTCCTTCGTCGCCGCGCCCCGCCACGTGCCACCCCGCGCCCCGCCCACGCCGCCCGGGCCGCGCACTGGCCCTCCGAGCGCCGCTCGCCACCGCAGCGCTGCGGCCCCGCCTCCGCGTGCCTCTACTCCCCACACGCGGAGCTCACTAGAACGACTACTGCACTTCCTGCAATACGCAGCGCTTAATCCAATCAATGCGAGGGTCATAAATCATAGTTCATTTTTTCAAATATATACATTGTTTCGTCGCCTGAGATGCCTCAGTATAAGATTGCATTCACCTCTGCAGCATTGATGACCAGGAGATCCTATTGTTCAAATCCCGACATTGGAGGATTTGCGACACTACTTACATTGGTAAGTGGAACTGAACATCTGTAGAGAATTATAGTGGCAGGCTGCTCTGATCCGTAGTGTTCTGTAGTTTCTTGAATTTCACATGAATTTTAGCGCTAAATTTTACAAACGGGCCCTGAAACGCGCACTTTCTTTTCTGCCTTATCCTCTCCCCTTTCCTTATAAATTTACACTTACCCTTACATGCACTACCTTGCCACACAAACATCGGGTAGTCGACAGCTTTTCTCAGATATGTCGGTGCGTCGCCGAGGCAATACCTGGAAAGGGGTCCCCTTGAGACGACATGGTTAACAAGGTCGAAACGAGCAGGGGAGGAACTACCTTTCGGGATTCAACTCGCACAACATTTATGAGACTAGTGACCATAGTAATTGGCGCACCCGAAAACACGCAATCAAGCAATCTTTTACATCCATTCTTTCTATAAATGGTTTGCATAGATCATCTGAGACACTACGTATTAAAAGCCATTAAGGAATACAGTACTCTACAGAATCGCCATGCGAGAGAACATTCTGTTTCGAAATAGGCTGCACTTTTGCAGGGTGATTTCATCACCATGGAATTTCAATAGACTTAAACAACAAGCGTGTGTCGTAAACTTTCAGAATGAAATGGCTCGTTCTAGGGAAATACTGAGTAGTGACGTAGCTTAACGTTCCACCGTTTGCCCGCCCATCATAATCACTCTCTACCACGTAAAATGTTGAACTTCTATTAAAATTAATTTCATCTAAAGTTACATCCCAATAATAGATGCAAATTGCACCCCCGTTCGTTATTTTCAAGCCATCAAATATATAACGAAGTTTTTCTAAGAAGGAAGCTTTTTGACAGGTCAGGAAACAAATAAACGTCATGTAGGGAGACCGCATTGCAAGATATTGTGATGAAGCCATATAAAAACGAGGTAAATGTAAACGAACGCACTGACAAATTGAGCGCATGGGCATAACCTGCAGTTACGTTGCCAGCAATTGAGAAGCAGTAGCTGCCAAAGCGGTCCCTTCTTGTAGTAATCTCTGTTTATCTTCCATCGTAGACATTTGCAGGGAGTCTAGCGCAAGGAGAGATGCGCGCTTGGGTGGAGTGGGCGGCCGCGGGGGCGCATCTGCCGGCGACCCCCCCGCCCCCGGTGCCCCGCCCCCTCGCGCCGCCGCGGGCGAGGCGCCTCGGCGCGGCGCCCCGCGCTGCATTATTCACTGAGGGAATCTGTAAACAACGCGCGGGATTTCGTTCGCCCAGCGCTGGCTGCTTCCTCGATAATTTGAATGGACGTGTCCTCCGCCTAGTATGTCGCCTGAGACCGTTCGACGCAAAGAAGTCGAAGGCTACGCCCTGTCCATCTCGTATTCCGCAGATTTATTATTCATGGCCGTTGTAAACTTCTTTACGTCACCTCTAAGGATTGTTTTAAATATTCTGTTGTTCAGCCCTATAGTAATTTGCTTCGCTTAATTGTATTTTTTATCTCTTAATTTAATGGCCAAAAAGGAATGGTGAGGAACATAAAGATGAGTAATGATGGGTTGATTTGCAAATAAATACGTTTTCATTAAGAGAATATGTGGTAAGAATTAATCCGAAACGGAGAAAAGGAAAATGTTTGGGAAGTTGATGAAGGACGAGCAACAGTGAATTTCCAATAATTGATTGACTGATTGTTAGTGATTCCGGGCGTGTCAACGGCTAAGATCATTAGTCCCGAAAGTGTAGTGCATATTTTTTTCTCGGGTGATGACGGTGATATTCAGCTGGAAGACGAGATCCGGCGCAGACATACCGTCGGTAAGCGAGGTTTTCCTCGTCCAGGCATCTCCCACCAGCGGGGAACCGCCCCAGCCGGGACAAGCTCTGAGCTCCAGAAAGAGTTCCCGGCATGTGTGGTAGTGTAGTGCATGTTAGTGTAAGTGTGTGTAAGCAAGGGTGAAAATATGGCAAGGAAAAGGAAGGAAAGATCGCGCGCACACCTTGGTTTGTTGGGGTACTGCTCCGGCAATCGCCTGGTGTTTATCGGAGAAACCACAGAAAAGAACCGATCAGAGGAGCTGGCCGCAAGAATTCTCCTCCAGACAGCTACTGGACTCGACCTATCTGACAAGCTAGTGCCGAACATCCTGTCAACATCTAACCTAGGACCTCCCGGTCAGAGGCAATGAAATGACATCAGTTGATGCACTGAGCCACCGCTCCCGGTATGAATTTCCACGTAAAGGGTGATGGCGATGAACATTTTGCATGGGTGGGAGGGAGGTCTTCACTTGCTCGATTTGCCCACCGACTTGGAATGTCGGGGCAGAGCGGGAGGCGGGGAGCGGGGACTGGGGGCAGGCGCGCAGGCTGCGCCGCCGAGCACCGCCGCGACGCGGGCAGGCGCCCCGCCTCGCCCCCTCCTTCTCCTCCTCCCCCTCCCTCTTCACTCCACACGCTACCACTCGCCTCAGCCACCATCTCCGACCCCCACCTCCTCCAGCGCTCCCGCGCCGCCTCTATCCTCGCACCTGCACCCGTATTCCAACGGCCCGTATTCTACTCCGAGGGGGCATCGAATTGTGGAGACCGTTGAGTTAGAAACAGCTGAACAAGTTCTCGCAATTCCGGAGGACTGTGCAATGCAAGATGGGAAACTAGTTACTATTCGGAAGCTCTCAACCCTGAATTCTCCCTAAAAGCCTTTCAAACAGAGCATGAATTGAGCATCAATTATCTGTTTCCTTAGAGCGCAAATATTATTCTGACTCTGCATATTGGATACTTGTTTAAATAGTTTAAATATATACGAACCTTGCTTTGAACACTTTCTACAAACTTTGTCACTAGTGTAAAACAAGAATCACATCGAATTAAACAAAACAGCAATTCCCCCTTTAAGATGAGTAGGCGCTGCAGAGTACGTCGCCTAAACGAGTAGTGGCGCCAATCGCGGGCGCTCCCGAGGGGCGAGCGGCGGCGGGCGGCGTGGCGGTCGCACGCCCGCGCATGCGCACCGGCCCCGCGTGCCCCACATATCGGCGCACGTGAACAGCGCGCGGAGGGTAAACAAACATCACCTGAATGGTATCGCCGTGTCGCGGCCGGGTGGGGGGCGGGGCCGGGGCGGGAGGGGCGGGATCGGGTTGGGGGCGCGGCCTCGAGCCCGGGGCGCGGCGCCGGGGCCAAGGCCGCGGCCTTGGAGCGCGCGGCGCCGGGAGGGGGAGGGGGAGGAGGAGGGGGAGGGCGGAAGAGCGCGCCGCGGCGGCGATATTAAAGCGCTCGCAACTTTTCTCCCTCTCCCTCGCCCGCGCCTTTCCCCTGGCAGCCGCGCGGGCGCTCGAAACGGAGCGCGGCACGACGGGGCGCGGCGGGACTGGGCGGGGAGGGGGGGCGGGGCAGGAGGCGGGACGGGACGGGACCCGGGCGCGCTGGCCGCAGGGGGCCCCCGCCGCCCTCGACCAACTTCCGGGGTGAAAAGCCTTTTGGCTTTTACGGAGCGAAAGGCTGCACCGCGCCTCGCCGTGCCGTTGTGACGTCATGGCGCACCTTTTCCCCAATGCAGGGCGCTCAGCAGGCACCCCACCCCTATACGTTTTGCATTCACATGGCTTACCATTAGAATTTTGCACCAATTAATGAAGTTTGTTTAATGCGTTTACCACATCTAATGGAACGCAGAAACGGTGCTGTATATGGTAGACAAATCAAAAACTAATTTATTGCAATATGGACTCCCAATATTTACAATAATGTTTTCGTCAAGTTAAAACCCAGAAAATTGTTTCCATAAAATCTATGAGAGAATTTATTTCTTCGAATTCCTTCATATATAGTCCAAATAACAAATGATTACATCTTCAGGCTTCATATATTTGTGGTTTTAAAAACATGTAATGAACTGAACAAGAGAAAGCTTTCTTTTGATACAAGTACCCCTTTTACATCAACCAACGCAGCGTCTCGAGTTTCACAGCCACTCCATCTGCCCTTAGCCGAGCTCCCTAACTGCCGAGAGAAGAGGTGCACTTCTCGCTCTTTTCTTCGGAGTGGCGTCGTGCCTTAAAGAGTTTCGAGAAACACGTAGTTACACCGGCTTGAAATTTAGCTCAATTTAATGTTATTTTTAATCTTTACGCTATGGTTGATTATTTGTAAATTGTGTTCTTTACTATAAATTATTTTATTATTTACTGTTAACTTCAGATGAATTGAAAATGCGTATCTGGTCAGTAAGTATTGCATTTCAGCCACTAAAATGCCCATATGTTGCATTACAGAATCCTGAGACCGATATGCAAATCCTGAGCCTCAAGGGGCTTCTGCAACCACTTGTCACTAATCTCACGAAGCAAGAGATCATACCGATCAACGCAATCGCAGGTATGGTCTAGAGTTATTTGAGATGTCGACTTTTTAACCATAATCTTGTATCCCTGGCGTCTCTAACCCAACCACATACTCATTCGCAGTACCTCCAGAACCATATTACGCGCGGAAGGGTCATAACAGTGCAATTTACGATATTTATCTGAGATAAGCGGACACAAATGTTTTTAAGAATAGCATAAAAACGTCAAAATAAGAAAGGTCGATGAGACGAGAAATCAAATGAACCAAAGGGAAATCGTTCGAAATTAAGATTTAATTTATCTGGCTGTTAACGTTCCTTAATCCTTTATCGTCGGTCCAAACCGACGTGAACAAAATAGTTTCGAAATGTGATAGATTTACTTATTTTCTATTTTATTTCCTTTTGAGCTGTTCATTTGTGAAACGGGAAAGAACACACATGGGGGAAAAAAACGAAGAAAGGGGTGGAGAGCCACAGGGGCCTGGACCGAGGCCTGGGCGAGCGGCCCGTGGCTCGTTGGCCCCCCTGCGCCAGCCCTCGCCACATGTCCCGCGCGCAGCATCGATTGGGGCCAGCTCTCGCCTCTCGCCCTCGCCTTGCCTCGCCTGCCAGCCTCGCCTCGCCCGCGCCCTCGCTCGCGCCCTCGCTCGCGCCTCCGCCCGCGTCCGCGTTCGCGTCCGCCTGGCTTCTCGCGCGGCTCCTCCGCTGCGCCTCCGAGACGGCCGAGGGCGGCGCGGGCGGCGCGGGGCGCTGGCCGTCCGGCCGCGGTGGCCGCTGCCGCCGCCGCCGCCGCCGCCACCGTCCAATCGATGGCCATGCAAATCAGCCGTTGCTAGGCGACCGGGCGTCACGCGCCGCCGCCGCCCCCGCCACCCCCAACGCCGCCCCCGGTGCCGCCGCCGCCGCCGAATTTGGGCGGAATTGGACCGCTGCCTCGGAGACGCTGCGTCCGCCCGGAGGACGAGGAGAAAGAGGAGGAGGACGAGGAGCCGAGGACGGGCTGCCCACACGCGCCCTCGCCGTCGCGCTCGGCCGGCGCGGGTGACGGCAACGCCCCCATGCCCACCCCACCCCCGTCCCCCACCCCCGCGGTCGTGCCTGCCCGCCGCCCGCCCGGCAGCGCCCAGCGCCCAAGACGCCCCTGCCCGCAGCTGCCTCCGCGCCGACGCACCCGGGATTTCCCTTCGTGCTGCGCCAACTGGGGAACTGAACCAAACCCTCGCTCCCTCTGAATATTCCGAACTCACGCTTTCTTGCCGTCAAATGCTTATTCTAGCGCACTATTCAATTATGCCCTGCATCTGTGGTTCTAATACATTTACTGCATTTTGGGAAAGATGTTCGCTACGCCGTGAATGCTTTACCACCCCACTTTCCTTTACTTCCACCTTTCACATACAGTATAGCGATTTCTGGATTTTTTCATTAAGCCTGTTTTACACGGTCATTTTTTCACCATTTTTCTGTTCAGAAAATGGATGGAAAAGGAACGTTCATTTCTAGATGCTACTGTTCAGATATCGAAAATGACTGAACCAGAACGACTGTTTTACTTGGTAATTTCGTTTTCCACACGCAATCGGAATTAAGATATTTCCTCTGGACACCGCAAAAAACACTGAAGATCAAACAGTTGAACATGTTTTATTTCTCTCTACCTTGTCACTTGACATTACAATTCAACACATAAGAACGCTGTCGAAACTGTATAAAAGGAACAAATTGTGTCGCAGGCATAGCAATCTAGAGAAAATTTCGAAAAGTAACGCCAAGAGCGCGGTAGTCAAACATTATAAAACCTATACCGAAAAATAAAGCATAAGTATTTTTTCATACAAATTACATCCTGTCTAGTCCTTCACTTTTCTGTATAGACGAAAAATGATGAAAAAATGAGCATGCAAAACAAGATTTACACACTACTATGTCCATCCAGTTTTATCCGCTCACGAGCGGGATGTTTAAAGAATGGCGTTCCGAGTGTAGACCTACGTCCATCACCCAAGGCACCTTAAACGGCTCAAGTTTGAGGCAAGTTGCAAAGCCCAGAGGCCAGCGACGCGTCGTCGTCGCGAACCTAGCTCGGCCTCCGCCCTGCACGCACGCGGCCGGCAGCCCGCGTTCCTCACGGCGCTGGACGGAGAAAGGGGTGCACGGGAGGGCCCACCCGAACTGCCCCACCCCACCCCGCTCCGGTCCGGTCCGCTCCGCTCCGCCCCGCCCGTTTCGCCTCGCTCCTCGCCGCCCTACACCTTCCTTTTCCGCCCAACTCCGCCCCGCCCCGCCAGCTCCGCTCCGCCCGCCCCGCCCCGTCCTGCTCCGCCCACTCCACCACGCCCGCACCGCCCCGCCCCGTCCTGCCCCGCCCGCTCCATCACGCCCCTACCCCGTCCCGTCCCATCCCGTCCCATCCCGTCCCATCCCATCCCGTCCCGCCCCGTCCCGTCCCGCCCCGTCCCGTCCCGCCCCGTCCCGTCCCGTCCCGTCCCGTCCCGTCCCGTCCCGTCCCGCCCCGCCCACCCATCCCCGCCCCGTCCCGCCCCGCCCCGCCCCGCCCCGCCCCACCCACCCCCACGGCGCCGCGTAGGCACCTGCCCTCCCGGCCACCGCCGCAAGCAGCTCCAGCGGCAGCGCGGCGAATGCGCTCCGTCATCAAATGCGCTAACGGCCGCATCGATTTGCCCAAGCGCCCCGCCCCCGCCCGCCCGTTGCACGTTGCCCGCCCCCACCGCCACCCATCCCCCATACATCGCCCCGCCCAGCGGCCGCAGCCCGCGCCACATGAGAAGCCGCGCTCAAAGTGAAGAGTTACAGCGCACACATTTGCAGGAGCCGCGGCTGAACTCTGGGCGTTGAGGTCGGAGGCCGCTTCTTTCCCTTTCTTTCCAGTGGAATTTCAGTTTCTTAACCTCATTTTTTTGACGTTGAAGACTTGTTATTACCACTTATAGTTTTAGTTATAAAAGTCATTAGACCGATAAACATCAATCAGCCCAGTTTGTCATTTCTATTATCGGCCGTATGTCGTTGAATATTTCTTGCTATACGATCTTCTTGTAAGTAAAAAAACGTATAAAGAAGAAATAAAATTTCTTGGGATACCCGAATGTACTTATACATCTTTAGCTACAGCTAATTTGTTTCCAATGTACTTAACGGACGGTAGAGTAAGGATTCCTTAACAGATGCCGGCCGTTACGAGTGGATTTCCATTCAATTTCCTTCTCTTCAATGTATACGTTGCTGATATTATGACATAATCTCACGAATAAGATTTCATAATATTTGATGAGAACAATAAATAATATTCATGTAGAAGTGAATGACACATATTGCGTATCTAGAAATGGCTTTAATACAAATGACAATGAATTATAAAATGAGATTTAATGAATCAAAGAAATTATAGCAATGGTTTCGAAATACAAAATACGGGAAAATCCCTTAAATTCAAATTTTATAGCAATCGATTCTCTTCTTACCGACACTCACTAATAGATCACGTCAAGCTCAGATTCATCTCAGAGGAGAGAGAAGTGTGGAATCTTCCATATACGGAAATTATACTAAGTATCTAGTAAATTATAAAAAGTAGACGACGTTAAAGTATACTACTTCATAAGGGCAGTATAGAAGTCTGCGGCAGAAGGATCATAAACACAATGCATCACACGAAAAGTAACTTAACTTCATGATTTTCGGAAGAAGAGCAAAATGGAAACCAAAAGAGCCTGCGAACACGGCGAACAGAAAAAGACGGGAATATGCGAGTATCGAAGGTATTACGAAAGCCTTAATATTTCGGGACGTTCCATCAGCATACGATTCAGTTTGAAAGCCAGAGTTAGGGAGATAGCGTTACGAGCCCCAAAGGAACGGCAGCAGAGGGACGTGAACTCGTTTGGGTGGCTCGCTCTCGCAGGCCGCTCTCCGCTCCTCGGCAGCCTGGCGCGGCGCGAATTCAGAGGCGACCTCTGACCCCGTGCTGCTCCCGCTCCGCCTCTATATATTTCGCTCCCTCTCACTTCAGGCTTCGCCCCGCTCCTTCCTTCCCTTCTTCTCGACGGATGCAGCGGTGAATATGGGCAGAGATTGCGCTATTCCGCGTTTCCTTGCCTTTCGTTCCGCGACGGGAGTATGTGCACACCGATCCCGAGGCCAACGATGGGTTGGTAGCAAGCAACACAGCTTTTGAGCGCTCAGAGTACTTTTGATCGGTGCAGGATGACGGATGACTTCAGCTCCTTGCTGGGCGTGCTTTTGTGTTTTCCGCTGGCGATTATCTCAATTTTCTCGAGGCATCTTAGATGAAAACCGTTGGATGCCAATATTTATTTCAACCTCCTAAAGAGTGGGGGAGGGGGAGCAACGTATTATTGGGTGTTTTGACTGATATTGTGAAGTCGATTGAGAAGTGCGGTCGTTTATATGGGTCTGGAGAAGCGGTGCCCGGAGAGCAATCTTCGAGACAGACGACCTCTCTCAAAGGAGTTCGTCAGCGTCCTCAACCTGCCGACAAAAGAACGCGAGATGTTAAGGTCCGGCGGAGTCATTGGCGGTGCTCCTGCGAAGCGAAGTGCGCCAAGGAAGCGCTCGAAGCTCATGCCCAGTGCGCCGGGCGCCGCCGTCGCTTTGCATGTGGCTCCAATGCGTTGCCTTAACGAGCGCGTAGGGCGGGGGCGCCCCGACGGGCTCCGAAGGGCTCCGAGGAGGCGGTGGCGGTGGCGGCGGGGGCGGCAGCGTCTCGGGCCGGAGCGCCACCTGCGGCGGTGCGGGGGCGGGGACGGCGGCCGCGCGGCGACGCCTATCGATTGAGGTCCGCCGCTGTCCGGTAGCCCCTGCGCCCCCGCCCTCGCCTCCCCGCCCCGCCCCGCCCCGCCCGCCCCTTCCCTCCGCCGTGCGCTCCCCCTCAGGGCGCGTTTTAATTTAAAGGCGAGCGTCCTCCGCGCCCCGCACGCCCCGCCAAGTGCGCGCCCGCTCCGTCCAGCGCTTGCGGTTTCTACCGGTCTCCGCCCGGGCGCGCGCCTTGGCGCGGGGCGGGGCGGGGAGGGGAGGGGCGGGGGGAGGGGAGGGGCGGGCGCCGAATGTCTGCACAGAGGGGCGCTGCCCTTCCGCCTAGCGGCGCCCGCAGCCCCGACCGTCGCCGCCGCCGCTCCGCCTCCTTGGAGCTCCGTCCGCCGTTCGCACACCCACTGCTCCGCCCGCTTCGTACCGCTTCGTCCCGCCCCGTCCGGCTCCTTGCCGACCCCACGCGCCTCGCGCGGGCCCGCTGCTCCGGGAGGCGTCGTGGGATATGGGAGGCTGAGGCTGAGACGCGCGCTGGGGAAGAGAACAGAGAAGCGTCTCTGCGCCCGGGGCTCCTTCGTTCTCCCGCTCCCGCTCTGCCTACGAGCGCCGGGGAGTGCCTGCGCAAAGGAGCGAGGGGCACACACAGCGACGCCCGACTTGTGCGCACGCACCTCCCAAACGAAACCGTGCCAATTGGTGTTTCGACGCTTTGAAGTATCATGTCCGAGCAATATCTATATATACGTATTAACACGTGAAAAGAAAACTTTGCATCTCTTTTTAAGCATAGTTAAAGTTAACGTGGAGGAGTGTAGAAAGGTAACATTTATGTATAACATGTATTGCAAATATACAGTGCGCCAAGAACGACTCACCGAGTCAAATCCTATTAAAAATTGCATGTTTGATGCTAGCAAACAGATCACTTGGAAAAAAATGAAAGGGAAAACACTTCCAGCATCTATTATGATTGTGGTGAGTACGGAATTTACGTTTTCGATCTGCAGCTGGTGCTACCAAAATAATTTATGTAGCAAACACTCTCACCAGCGAGGTGTTACTGCGGAGAGACTTTCCTGGCGCGCTATAAATAATATAATATAACAATATATGAAATTAAATAATATAGCGTGAAAATGCAACCAGCAAGACACTGCAATACACTACTATGTACATCGTACATAACTCGGAAAGGATGCGTTTTAGAATCTTGAAACCTGATTTTCGTGTTCGCTAGGGTCACGAAATATATTTTTCGAACGTGAATAACTTTAGTTTTTACAAAAGTTGGTTGTAATGTTATTTTTTCACTCAATAAAACATTACACAAAAACAAAACAGACTTTGCTCTGCTGAGGTTTCAGGTCACGATACCAGTTCCGTTGTACAGGGTGAGCCAAAACGGACTTGAAAACTTTGAAGTTGTAGGAAGGTTTATTGAGATAACTTATAGAAATGTCGTAGGTGTCATTTTGTGATGAGAAGCCTCGCGTTTGACATCCAAATCTCATTTTGATTCAAGATGACATCCACTGGTAATACTGCAAAATCTCACCGGAAATCAATTTCTTCCCACACTCGTGCTAGCAAATCTGGCGTAACCACTGCAATGGCCGAGGAGATTCAATTTTTCAAGTCTTCCAAATTGTCTGGTAAGCGCGGAACATACTCCCCATCTTCAATAAAACTCCAAAGAAATAAATCCATAGGTGTCAAAACAGGGGAGCAAGGTAGCCATGCAATTGTCCCTGCACAACCAATCCACCGAAGCATCGGCAAGCAATTATCAAGAAACACTCGAACTTCTGTGATGAAACGAGGTGATGAGCCGTCTTGCTGAAAGTAAAAATGGCACATCTTGTTCATCTCCATCTAACTATGAAATCACGAAATTTTCAAGCATATCCAGCTACTAGATACAATTTTTACCCTCAATACACAGTGCGTTCCCTCCGCACCAGTGAAAGTAGCCATTTTAACAATTCACTAAGCTTGTAATGCGCTTGTAGCGCTCAGAGTGATAATGCGAAAGTACGTGAGTCAAACTTGAGTACTCCTACACAGAATGACACCTGTAACAGTTCTATAGGTCATCTCAATAAACGTATGATTGCGTAGGCTTCCGCGGCCGGAGTTTATGTTGTATAGGCTATCCGGGACGAGCCGCGTCACTGACATGGTGGCTAACGTTTCGGCCAGCGGCATCAGCAGCACGCTCTGAAGAAGGCCACAATACGCTTGTCGAAACGTTAGCAACCATGTCAGTGACGCGGCTCGTCCCGGATACCCTAGAAAACATCTCAGTAAACCTCCGAATGTCTTCAAAGTTGTAATGTTCTTTTTGACTCACTGTATTTCTCAGCCTTGTGGGAGGGGCGACGAATTAATGCAAACAACACACGCTAATGACGTATTTGTACACACTCGGCAAATGACGCAATAGAAATTAAAAAAAAATATATGCAATATTTCTACACGTTTTCTTTTTTACCAATGAACCTCAACAACGTTTAGAATTCACAAAAAATTAAATTAAAATCGACTTTCGACCACTGGGCGACCACTAATTTATAATAATTCACGAGAGTTTACATGGACATGATATCACGCAAAACGTATACTCATGATACAGTAGTGCTAAAAAAACCGCATCACCTTTCTCAGTTATAATCTACAATAAAATTACGAAAATACACCACTTCATTTGACAAAATTGAGCGAGTTTAAAGGTAATGGAATAAGAAACATAATCCACATAAATTATACTAATTCTACTAATATTTGTTTAAAATTTTTGAGAGCAGATTGGATTAGGATAATACAAAATGCCCATTTTCTTTAGGTAATGCGGTTTCTTCAGCAGTAATGAATTTACAACCATGAGGACAATTTCCTTTTTAGGAAGTTTTTCTCATGGTTGTAAATATTACGAGTATACGTGAATGAAACGTACATCATGAAGGGTGCTCCCAGTTTTTTTTAACTGGCAGCATATTTCATGATGAGTCATTGGTGTACTTTCAATGTCAAAAACAAAGCGGAAAGAAGTATTATTCGCACACATAAAATATTTTTATGGTCAGCTTCGCTTAAAAAACAAGCTTATGCATTGTGAAAGCATTTTAACAAGTAGGGGAGACAGGGGATAGTTGTGATAATTTTAATTTATTTTATTACTATTGAGGTGAACACTATCATTGACACGATGTTTAAATAAATTAAAGTATATTTATACAATAATATATGACTTTGAATTGTTTTTAAAGTACTAGAAGATGGGAACAAGACAGCTTCCTGAAACGTTGGGAAAATAAAGAAAATATTTTACATGATTTTCCTAATTTCTTAACAATAATTAACTGTCTATAAATACATTTAGAAACATATTTACATAATTGTATTTCATTTTTGAAGGTAATTGGACCATAATTTCAAACTTATAATAAATTAAACAAATACGTAAAATGGTTCTCTTGCAATAAATTTATATATAATTGTATTTAAAACACATACTGTTTTTAATAATAGTTGACACATACTGGTTTTAATAAACAATTTTATGCAGTTTGTCTAACTAGTCCCGAGTAACTAACTGATAAATAAACAGAACAAATTCACAGATTTCATATTCTGGGACACACTGAAGGGATTAAAGGGCAACAGTTTATAATCTTAAGCTCAAGACACAAGAACAAAAGATTCCCAGTGGGATTCAAGACTCTTCGTAGAAACTTCAACGTTCTCTTCAACGTTGCCGCAGCTCCAACGTCTTCACGAAACGTAAGCGTTGCAGAAAACCCCGTAAAAATAAATGTAATAAGTCTTTGTAAAGACAAGATCAGATAAACATTTAAAAGACCTTCGTAGGCCAAAAAAATGAATATGTCAATTTAATGGCATGTCAATAGAAGTAATTGTATAAAGCAATTTGTGTAAAACATATGTCAGATTAAGTTAATCGTCTCCTATATTATTTCAGGAGCATAGATACCTTTTGCTACTCTCATACGCAACCAATCTGTATAAATGAGGTCTCTAAAGAAATATAATTCCACGGAGACATGACAAATTGCACTTTGAATTTTAAAATGTGAAGGATTTGATGAAAAAAAGAAAGCAACTAAATAATCACGTCAAATGCAACTTGCAACACTCGGCTGCATTGTCAAACTCTATATAGTTTTTAAAAAAAGCTAAACGAAGCGTTGTAGGACCTTAAAATCTGTATTTTTGAGGCCAAAGGCATAAAAAACGTTTCCTATTCCGTTTTCTTCAGTGATATTATTACACATTCTATTACATTTTTGCTCGTTCGGCGCTTATTAGTACTGTCCAATACCACCTATATAAGGTCTTGGCGCTGGAGACCAACTTTGTGACCTCGTGATTAGAAGGCTTAAATACCATCTATCTTATGTTTACACTTTCTGTGTACACCGTGGGTTGTGCCGACTGACGAGGTTTATTTGCATAATCATTAATTCAAGATTCGCTCTCGCAGCAGCTAGAAGTATTAATAGTTGCTTGATATCGATTAAGATTATTTTTCTAGGCGTGTAGTACAATCGTTCACTTCTCGTTTCTTCAAGGGATGTGTACCCAATCGAAGAAGGGACCTACGATCGGAACGGACCACGTGTTTGCAGTTTCATTTTCACGAAACCCTTAGGAAAAATTGGATCTCTGCTATTCATCGGCAGAATTTTGTTCCCACGCAACACACGAAGGTAAGAATTGACATTCTTGCTTCAGTGAAAATTTTATAACATAACCTACATAACGCATGCACTTGAAATGGAACTACACCACATGTATCTATTACTCGCGCAATCTTTTCTTGAACGATGGATTGAAGAAATACGAGTAGAGTGGGGTATTAGTTACGTAATCAGCCACTAAATTTTATGTAGCCCGGCCAATCTCTGGAGAATCAGTCATGCCTTCGCAACTTTCTCAATAATTTGCGTTCTAACTTTCTCGAGAGTTCGAGGTATCACCTGTCATGGATCTTCATCTGCTTTGGGCATTTCTTTAGATCGTTTGGAGAAAATCACGGACAGAAGTTTTCGTCTTTGTATTTCGCGCCAGTGGGGATGTGTTTGGAATGTTAGCAGTGCACGCTGCAAGATTTTGTCTTCAACTGTTTTTTGTGTCAGATAGGGGGAAGCAAGGTCATCGTTCATGAAAAGTTGCGCGAGTAATACTAAACACTAAACGTTCATATTATTTAAATACGGTAAATAAAATATGTTGTTTTGTATCAAAAAATATATTATGCTAAATATCTTTTCGATCACATAGCGATCATCCTCAGAGCTTGCAGCTTCCGGGCCTAAAACAAAGTCATGTCATTCTTATTCAAAATCTGTCTGTTTTTATTGCTCACCCATCAAATTTCTAATTCTGCTAATTTCAGTCAATATACATTCATGAATAAGACAGTTCAAGAGAGGAAATTAATATTTGTTGAAAACGTAAATTAAAAATGAAATTTGATGAAAGCTTAGGAGTATATTTATTTCACAATATTGTTTATTTCTTCAGGTGAGGATGGTTTTAAATACCTAATAGAATTCATTGGAGAGATATAATTGTTATATCTAATTTATTATACTTCTCTCATTTTTTTGAAGGTGGGTGCACTTCATTTTGACAAAAGTGAAATTCGTTGGAAGTTGTTATGCTATGCAGAAAAGTCACGAAAGGAGCTACAGGGTACTTTGGCACGACCTAGACTCAAGAAAAGGGCCATCCCCACAAAATTGTCAGGGTGTTTTGCGTGTAAATATGGGAGAAGGCACAAGGCTCAAGAAAAATTGTGACGTGCAATAGCAGAGAGCTTAGAAACTAAATAAAACTATGATGGAAAGAGAGCTCTTACATCTTTTAATGTTCTGCGTCAAAAAGAAGAAAGAAACAATATTGGCAAAGAATGGACGATTGTGTACAGTAAAGAGAGAACTGTGCCTTGTTAAGTTTGGTTTGTGGTTTACCTGTGCCAGTATTTTCGTTATCAGCAAGGATTCGGTCAAATTTTCGCGTCAATGTGCTCAGTCATGATATTGCATTGAAAAAGCTGGGAAATAATATTTTCTTTAGAGTGATTAGTAATTTCAACAAGTTAATTTATATTATGGACAAGTCGACGCATTTGCATGAAAACTAAAAAGGCTATTATCGTCAAAATAGCGCTGTATATGCTATTTTGAGCAGGTTAATAAAAGATCTAGAAGATATGTGCAAGCAAGTTAAGTGTTATTAAACAGATCGATGTATTGATAATTGAACAACAGTGTTACAGATACAGTGCTTATTTGTCTGCTTTCTTCAGTATTTTATTTTCTATTACTCCTCATTCACAGACATTTTCGAAGAAACCGGAATATGTTATCTCTCCACAACTACGAACAGTAACAGCAAGCAGATGAGAATATTTTGAAGTGTGCTAAGGAGAAATGCAAAACATTGCATGAATCAGATTTTATAGATTCATTATTGTTAGATGGAATTTATATCAAATCTTTCTTAGGCAACAAAGGTGGAAACATACATTGGCACAGTATACAATAGCTGGTACTTCATGTTTTATTGTTTATATTATACAAATTCCCCTCCCATATTATTTCAGTAATACAGATGAGTTTTGCGGCTATCACGCAAAACTATTTTTTATAAATGAGGTTTCTAAAGAAAGAAAATTTCATGAAGATGTGAAGAGTTGCACTTTTACTTTAAAATATGAGGGAGTTGTTAAAAAAAAAGTAATTTTCACGTAAAATGCAATCCGCAACACTCGGGAAGCATTATTTACATCTATTTCGTTACATAAATCCTAAACAAAGCGTTCTAGGAATTTTGAGGTCGCAGGACACAAAGGAACGTTAATCAGTAAGTTATCGATAAGACGAGAGCTTCTTGAACATTCTATTACATTTTGCTGAGCCGGTGCTTCTTGATACTACCCCATGTGTTTAAAGACATGCAGAATCTGCAACTGCTTGTGAAATTAATCTAATTACTGATATTCGAGGTGACTGAATTGCAAGGGTGTACCTCTCAGTTCGGTAATAAAATTAAATAACATTTTAAAAATAGTGTTGTACTTGCCCGATCCTGTATTTTCGCATGAATAACTTTCCGCAGCTTACTTAATAGTAAAAATATTAATTAATATTACTTAATAGTAAAAATATTAACTAATATTTTTGTGACTATCCGGGAAAGCTAAAAGCTAACTGTCAATGATGGTTGTCTAATTACTTAAAATGTTTTGAGTAATTGCTGTGAATAATTTCAAGAAAATCTGTCAATAACATTGAATTATTTCAGAATTTGTTTCAAATATCATTTTAATTGTTTGTTATTTTTATTTGATATTGGAAGTTATCTTTATACATTTTTAAACAAATAAATACGCTTCGTTAACAACTTTCCTCCTTAATATGTAAATGGAAGGATAGAGAAGAAAGTGGAGTTTATAATGCGAAAGTTCTCGCACGAGCACGCTAGTCTCAATAAACGATGTAATTATGTTTTTGGAAAAATATGGCTGAATCATTTAATAGTTAGACTATACAGACCAACCATTTTACTGTTAAAAGGATACGTTTTCAAAGAAAACCCAGTTCGTACTGGATATATCATCTACCCACGTAAGTATTACTCAACTATATACGTATTTTGGAATCGAGCATTCTTAAAAAATAAATCATTTAAAGTTTGAAATATTTTCAAACATTTAAATAAGAAAAGTTTTCAAAGGCTTACGGCTTGCTCAGTTTGTATGCCCGTATCAAAATAAGTGACTATTAAAACGTTTCAAAATGACTTGCCAAACGTGGGGCAGATTGAATCAATAAATACCCACAAATATTCAAACATTTCAGTATTCACACATTTTGCATGCAGCTTGCATGTGAACTTACTACACATTTGACAGTCTGTGTGTTGTCGTGCTTCATGCATTTGTCATATATTACCATATATAATATTGCAACACACAACAAACAGTACAAACATATCTAACTAGATAATTATTAGTGATTTGAAAGTAAGTGCGAAATATCAGAAATGATACATGGAAAAAGGATTTTGACAAGTGTAGTAATATTCGCGCAACTTTTCTTGACCGATGGATTGACGATTTTGGGAGGAGTGGGGATATTAGTTACGAAGTCGGCCACTAGAGTATTTTAAGTAATGCCAACGTCTGTGAAATGAAAGTCAAACCTGCATCTTGTGCGGCGAGGTCATCGCCCTGGGAAAGCAACAGCAGGGACACTAGATGAATGAAAATGTATTTAAGCAGTCAGATAGTGTAGATCTTCGCTAATTTTGACAAGTATTTTTGTCGAAATTACCCAGAACTCACCACGTGGAGGTGTCTACACATCGAGTTCCCCACTTGCCCTCCCAACCACCCTACCTTTTGAGAGCAAGTTAGTCATAATCGAGGTTTTTAATGTCAAGTCCGGGTTTGGTGTCGTAATCGGGTAATGGTCAAATTAATCAGAATCAGAGTTTTCTGATGAATGCAAATCTTCACTCTCATCACTGGACCGTGAGGAGGTGTTAATAATAATGTCATCAATCGACATTTCTAAAATGCCATCATTGGTCCAATATTCCACCTCAAGGTTTTGCACATGTCTACAATAACCTTCCCAGTCTGATGGTGATACTTGTGCAAAAGCTGATTTAGTTAGCTTAAGCAAATTTTCTGCCGACATATCTCCTGAAATGTTCTGCTCTCTGACATATCTTTTGATTTTAGCCCATGCAAGTTCTATGGGGTTCAAATCACAATGATATGGGGGCAGACGAATTACTGTGTGGCCTTTTTTTGCTGCAATTTCATCTACAACATATGTCTTATGAGCAGGCTTATTTTCCTTAATTTTTTTAAATAGTGCTTCTTTTCTCATGGACATATCACATGAAATGCCCTTATTTTCTAACCATTGAACCATGGTTATTTTGGTGTCATATCTGCATGGGGTTTTGTCTACCTGTCTGCTGTGATACGATGCATTGTCCAGCACTATTACTGATTCAGGAGGCAGATTGTCAAGTATTTTTGTACAAAACCATCTTTCAAAATTTTCTGAGTTCATCTGACCATGATAATCCCCTGTTGTTGATTTGGCTTTAAATATTAATTGAGCCTCCTCAATGAATCCATTTTTGGAACCTATACTGGCAACAATAAATCTTTTAGATGTACTTCCCCAATCAGTGACACCAATAACGTCTTTCCTTTGCCAGCATTTTCTCACAGTAAGATTGCTGTCGATCCATGATTCATCTAGGTAAAAAATTTCTCTCCCATTCTCTCGGAAATGTTTCATTTGTACAATGAAACGAGTTCGCCAATCCACAATATCAGCTCTCTCCAGAAGCAAAGTTCTCTTATTTTGAACTCTTCTCCAAAAAAAACCCATGCTGTGCAATGTTTTTCTAAGAGAGCTTTTCCCCCATTTCCAATTAATCTTTTCTCGCAGAACAGGTAGAAGTTTGTCTATTGATGGAACAACTTTTTCTACTGAATAAAAATGCTGGATTGTATCTCGAATAACTCTCTTGTCAAAATCATCAACAGCAACCTTACCTCTTGTTCTTGTTCTAATATAAAAAAGAAAAGAATAAGCCCTTAAATAATATGTAAATATTATGGAATATTTCAAATTAGCAAAAAATGATGACGCAATTACATCAAAATTCCATTTTATATATTTTAAGATAGGATGCCTTAGTTTAATAATTACAGAGGTGTCCAATTTATTATAATTGAAGTATATCTATATTTTCCTTTTACATCTTTTCACAATTGTTTCCAAATTTTTAGAATGAATGGTTGATTTATAATATCATAAGTAATTAGATTTTTAAAAACAATATTAGTGTTGACAGAATTAAGAAGAAGGAATTCATTTTTATGTCATAATGCAACCAAGTTTAATGCCCAGCAAAATGCAGATGTTTGTATTTTGCTGATCAGAAAAAAACTAAAATCATTTTGAAGTCAATAAGGCAAAGTGGATTAAAAATAAAGAAATGTTAAAACATTAGATTATATCATAATTAAATGTTATTTAATTAAACCATCATTGTTTTTAATGAGTGGATACCAAATAGCAATACTGATTATGGAGGAAGGAAATTCAATTCAATTTAAAGAGATTCAATTCAAATTAAAAATTAATAAACATTAATATTTTTGTTTTTTAATATTATATTATGCCATAATTATAAAAATAATACTCAATAACAATTATTCATTGACTGATTGTAGTAAAGTAATATTCAGTTCCAGAAAATAATAGATTATTAAGATTTGTACTTTAAGCATTCGCAACTTTTTCATTTTAGCTTAATTGATTTTTGCTCTCAGTACATCTTTAATAGAAATGTTCTGTGTCAGATTTGTATTTAAAATTGCTCCTCACATTTTTTAATACATGACTGGTTAATTTCTTGACTTTTGTTTGCCTCTAGTGAGAAATACTTTTATTGTAATACATTCATTGTAATACTTTCTTCTTATAAATTGTGACTGTCTAAAGAGGAAGTAACAAGGCGAACATTTTTAATGTCTTAAAGTACTATAAATCAGCCTTTCATTTGAAGATCTGTGTAAAGTATATGGAAATAGTATGTAAGAAATATAATTACAGAGAGTATGATAAATTGATTTCCTTGAATGTTACCTTTTTTTACCGGGCGTTTCGGGGGATTGTGAAGGGTCATTGGCTCTTTTTGACTTTATTCTACGTATAGTGGAAATACTGGCTCCAGTATACGCAGAAGCCCGATCTAGAGCATGACTTAGAGGATGCAACAAAACATTGTTCCCCTTTTCCATTTCACATGCATGAACCACTTTTTCAATCATTTTGCGTTCGCCGCTACGATATGTCCTCTTAACTTTTTCAGGAGTTTTAGGTGACTCCCTTGAAGGACCTGGACCTGACTCAGCCATTTCTTTTGATTTAGACAAAAAGCCTGAACAGAGGTTCTGCACTGTAATAGCAACTGGCTTTGACTAGCTTCTGTTTCGCGCCAACGAAGTTTTAACGCTTGGAAGGTTGTCATCAGTGCCCGCTGCGAGCTTTTGCCTTCAACTGTTTCTTGCACAAGGGTGGGGGTTCAAGGTCATCGGTCAAGAAAAGTTGCGCGAATATTACTTACGTCAGGAAGCAAGATTTTTAAAATCAAGAAAGAGATAAGAAGAAAAATCTCTACACTTTTCGCATTTGAATAAACAAAACAGAACAAAAATCATCCGCCTCTTGTCAACTGAGGGCGAGGCCAATATCTACTTCAACATCGCTCGCATGGACGCACTCGATCCGTTCTGAGAAGTGTTTGATCGCAGGAACAAGCGTCCTACGTAGCTATCAGGGTCACGCCCACTCACCGGCGCGGGCGCGGGCGCGGGCGCGTGACAAGGACGGTGTGCAACGGTCAGCGCAGGCCCCTCACTACACGCGACAGAAATAGGTTCTCTTTATGTTGACAGAAATAAATCCAAATACATTCGATAACTGATACTCGGAAGTTCGAATACTCTTGTTTCCAGCTCCGCGAATTTCTTTAAAAGATCGGAAGTATAAAATGACACACTTTACAGTCTTGATGATTTCGTTTGTGCCTATTCCTCTCATGTAACAATGTTGAGTTAAGCGAAAAAATTACAATAATAATCTTAAATAGAATCCTTCCCTTTATTCTATACAACAGTACAGATTGATATGGGCGACCCCTGTGATACGAATTGTATGATACTGGCACCCATACGATGGTACCCATATGACACGGATGATCCATATTAATACGGGTACCCGTTTACATATGGGTGGGTTTGACTCATTGCAATAACCACATGTTCAGTTCCCAGCTACCCCAACGACTCTATGCCCGCAAAAAATACTTGTACTACTATGTACGAGAAAGAAGAAGTTTCGTTTTTTCTTAGAAAGATGAACCAAATGCCATAATGGATAACAAGGGTTGCAACACTCCGAATGTTTTACTGGCCCCAATCATTCTTCGTGCAGGACATGCGATGTTTTCACTTGAATACATTTACTTTCATTTACATAAATACAATCGGAATCAAGTGGCCTGCGTGTCTAACTGTCCAGGTACCCGTCCGTTACTCAAGGACAGACATCTTCCAGTCCATCATTCAGTTTGATTAACTGATTAGTTTTTATGGGAGTGTCTACTACTGAGGTCATTGGTTCCGTAAGTGTAATGCATGTTTTTATAACGGGAGATGGCTTCCCCCACTGTTTGCAAGATCCGGCGCCGATCTCGACGTTGACTTGCGAGGTATTTCCCCAACCAGGTGTCTCCCATCGACGCCCCCCCCCCAGGCGGGACGAGCTTTAAGCTCCCGACTGGTCTCCCGTCATGTGTGGTAGTGTAGTGCATGTAAGAAGTGTGTATGTGTGTGTGTGTAAGGGGTGAGGATACGACAAGAAAGAGGACGGAAAGTTCGCGCGCGGTCCATGTCCCTATTGTTAGAGTACTTCACCGGCATTCGCCCGGAGTTGATCGGAGAATGCACGGAAACCTACCGATCAGAGCAGCCGGCTGCCAGAATTATAATTCAGCCAGCGGCTGAACTCTACTTAGCTATCTAGCTAATTAGTGTCAAAAATCCTGCCACCGTCAGAACTCGAAATCTAGGTCCATCTACTCAGAGGCACTGCAGTATCAATTGAAACCGTTCCCCACCATTCGGGATACATGAAATGCCACAAGAAATCCAGATTTATTTGCTGGATCCCTTTAGAATATTCTGGAAGGTTTATATTTAAAAATAGTGGAGCTAAAGCCGCACATACTTTCTCACCTCGTAGTCACGGTTATACAATAAATTTTATTGCATTTCTGTCTATATCAACACATCTCAGTCAATGAGCGCGACCTTATACACATGTCTTATTTTCTAATCGCTTCATATAATTAATTTTTAAATATAATGTTAATCACTTTACTATTCGCAAAAACGTATCTGACTATTAATTTCTTGGACCTGTAGCGTTACCGTCTTTAAACACCAAAATAATTAAATACTCGAAAAAAAAATTCAGACGTAAACAATATAACGAATGTCGCTGGCTTCAATTCGTTGGTAATTTCTAATTTAATCATTAACTCGGAATATATCATTCTGACTCAACGAAAAAACTGGAGCTTTTATGTGCAGTGCAGAGATGCCACATTAGGCGAAATTACTACAAGTGGCTCGAAGTGTGGTGACCATGGAATCCAAATATATATGTTTTCAAGTGAAGTGTTTCTGATGTAATCTATCCAATGATTGTCTAATTAAAATATACGAAAAATAAATAACAACTAAGTAAATCAATAAACACTAATAAGTGATATAATAGCCCATTTTTATTTTGCATATTATAATTAAAATAATAATAAAAATTGGCTACACCGCGAGCGTATCCATGAAGATAAATCTTATGTACCTTAGAAATTAGAACGGTTACTAGTGCCTGAAAGAAACGCTCAAATCAATAAATATTTCAAATTAATCACCTGGATAATACTTCTGAGCTTAATCAATTAATAAATAATTACCATCTTATTATTTTTTCTTCTTCTTCAAGCATTGGATCGTAGATCCGTTGCGCACTCATAGGTCTTTCCACCTTGTTTTCGGTCGTCCAACAGACAGATTTCCTTCGGGGAGGTATTATATCACTTATTTTGAAGTTCTGGAATTTTCCATTCCCGACCCATTTTCCATTTCCATACCACGCTTTACATTATTCTTTCTTTTATTTTTTTATTTAAATTAAATATCTCCAACTTATTTTTTACATCCTAACTCCTTATTCTATTTTCTCTCGTTAGGCCCAAAATTGATCTCAAAAATCTCATTGCAGAAGCCTGAATTCTACTGCGGGATTTGCTATTCAATACCGTTTACACGTTTCACTTCCATTGAGACCAGTTGGCACAGCTACTGTTTTGTAAAATTTTAGGAGAGTGTCTTTCCTTGGGATTCAGGAACTCAAAAAAACGTGCGAAGATGATCTTCTCCCCATACGCCACACTGTTTTTTACTGTTTTTGATTAAATAAATCTAAATCTTGCCTTGTCTTTTAGGGTTCTTTTAATGGTACCGCATATATGATTAAATCGATCTCTTTTTCTTTCTACACCACCTTCCCCTGTGTATGAAATGTCACAGCCTAGAAATTTAAAAACGCGAACTTGTTCAATGTTTGAATCATTTACTACCATCATTTACATCTTACAGGAAAGCCACCTTGAAATGCCACGGACTTGGTTTTTTCTACTGAGATTTTTAAGTTATACTCTGCTGTTATTCGTTGTAATTCAGAGTTCTCTGTAATTTGTTCTCGTTGTCTGCAATAAGTACCTGTTCGTGAGCAAATATTAAAGTTTTGACAAAATGGGATTCTTTAAAGTTGTATGTAAAATTTAAAAATGTAAGCCGTTATTTCCATTATCTAACAGTGTTGCTTAAATGTATAAAATAAGATTGGTGAGAAACAACACCTTTGTCTAACGCCTTTATTAATCGTCTCGTGTAGGATCGTTATTTTTCTTTATGTTAATTTGTGTACCATTATATATTTCTAATAACTGCAATAATTTCTTGGGGAATTCTTCTTCTGTCCAGTATATTCGAGAGCTTGTTCCTTAAAACATTATCGAATGCTTTGCTATAATCTATGAACACCAAATATGTTACAAGATTGTATTCCTGTATCTTTCCTATTACTTGGTTTAGAGAGTACACATTGTCTGTACGTGATCTTCCTTTGGGAAAACCTGTTTGCTCTACAAGTAGTATACAATCGATTATGCTTCTTAATCGTTTAGCAATTTTTTTTGCGTATATCTTTTAAGAAGACTTCAGCAGGCTGATTCCTCTGTAGTTAGAACACTTCGTTGGCCACTCTTAAATACTGGGACAACCAGGGTTGTTCTCCAGCTTTCAGGAAGTTTTCTTTTTTAACAGCAGAGATTTAATAAGTCTAGGAGTGTATGTTTTGCTTCGTCTGGTAGATACTTATATAATTCTGTGTTAAGATTGTCCATATCTAGCGCTTTCCTATTTTTACTTTCTGTGGGAACATTGTGTAGTGCTTCATACTCTATTCTATCGACATCTGATGGTACAACTACTTTTAGTGCTACTGGTTATTTATAATCCGTTATATACCAACGTTGTTTACAAAGATTTAACAAACTTTCTTTTCGCAATTGTCCTAGGTTAGCAGTGTCTTTTTCTGTTCCATTTAGATGTTTAATAACTTTATATGCAAATCACTGTCTGCCATGGACGCCATGTTCTATGTTAGAGACGTATATCTCCCAGCTTTCTTCATGAGCTGCTTTCACCAGAGATTTTGTTATTCTTGATTGTGTTTTATAGCTCTCTCGCGAGCTTGGAGTCTTAAGAGCTATCCATTTTAAATATAGTTCCTTGTTGGTTCTAATAGCTTTCTGCAACTCTTCATTCCAAACATACGAGTAGAGACCACGTTTTGTTGTATATTTCATTTCATACCTAATGTCTCATTCTTTCCACTCATATTGGATATCTAAACTAAGAGGATTTGCTTCCATGTACTCTTTTGTTCTATTTTGGAAAAGAATCTTGATGGACTGATTGCTAAGAAAGCCACATATCCATACCATTTCGTCTTTATGGGGTCTGGTATTGATTTTCTTTTAATGGTATATTTTTTCTCGTTAAACAATGGTCTAATCCGATGTCTTTCTCACGCATGACTTTGACATCACAGAACAACTTTTCCAACTTTTCGTTGGCTATATAGTGGTCAATAATGAATCTACTACCTCGAGCTGTGCAAGTTTATTTTTGAATATCTTTGTGCTTAAGAAGGAATTTTTAATTGGTAATGTATTATAATTGATAAAATCGCGTAAAATCCTGTCATTTTTATTTAGTATCACTTCTCTATTTGGTCCAGTAAGGTCTTTGACTGGCTAATTTACAATTCGAGCATTCAGGTCTCCTCCAATTAGTATGTAATCATTTTCGTTAGTTGGGTCAAGAATATTTTGTAAGTATTTGTAGAACATTTCAGATTCATTAGATGTTATTAATTAAATAAATTAATAAAGTATTAATCACAACTCCACAGTTGTATATCTTAAACTGGAAAATATTATAATGTTATGAATAATGGTCTAAATAATACAGCTTTTTAAGAATTATTTGTCTCCGGTATAAAGGAACGATGAAAGCCACCGTCTGCAGTCCGTCAACTGTATGTACTTGTTCATCAATACATTAAGAATACAAGTTGTAGAATAAAGTAAAGTAAAAGTGCGAGAAAGCAAACATAGAATTAACATTGGAAGTTTTAATAGGAAATTATAATGAAAATTAAATTAGTTTTCATATCATTCATTCAAATTTTCACGTGGCCTGTAGTTCGTGTGAAACCTGTATATATTTCATTAATTTCAACCAGAAATAACGCAAAAACTACTCGTTTTGTCAAAAAAATTGTATATTGTCTTTATTAAAAAGCTAATTTTGTACAAAACACTTTGTCTGAGGCAAAAATCTCTACCATCAATTCTATAGTTTAAAAAAAGTTTGTTTTTTTTGAAAATCTCAAAGAACCGAGCAAATGCCCGAAAATGAGAATAGCACCATATTTTTTATCATCTCTTATTACATGAGTGAAGAAAATTTAAAGAAAAAAATTTGAGCGGTTTTTGAGATAATTTTTTGTAAATTTCAATTGTTAAATACGCAAAAAATCTCGCTTTTTTCCAAAAAAATTGTATATAACCTTTTTTGAATAACTAATTTATTCAACAGGCGCTAATTTATTCACTGCAACAGCAACTAATTTATTCACTGAGACAAAAATATCTATTTCTGATTTTGAAGTTTCGACTATTTTTTTATTTTTCTATTTTCAAAAAATCGGGGATGTCAATGAAAATGAGACCTGCACCTTTCTCTTAAATGTCCTTTGCACTATTCAACAACAAAATTTAGTCATAAAATTGGGAACCATTCTTTTGAAAATTTTCCAGAGGCTTCATGTAAAGGTCCCCCAATATAAAAATTTCGGTTTGAAATTCCAGGGTCTGCGACATCAGCTAGAATGATTGGGGAATATCAATATTTGAGAAAATCGGCTGAACGGTTTATGCGACAGGGTTATACACAGACGAATGGACGGACAGACAGACGTTTTGCCGTCAATCGATTTTTCGATATCAAGGACCCACAATACATTGATTCTGGCTACACCACGTGTTAGAGGATTTTTCTATATTTAGCAACTGGATTTGTCCATTTTCTCCTTACCGGAACCCGATAATAAGTGTCGAAAACTTGCCGATTTCCGGCGTGTGATTACAATACTTCCTCTTCTCACGTAAGTTAGATAAAGTAAAATCGTCTTTTAGTTTGTTTCAATGTTATATAGTGGTGAAACGATGTGAAACACTACAAAACGTTACTATTGTCGTTTCTCTCATAAAATGAAGAGTTGCGGCTTGATATATCAGATTATGGATAATTTAATATACTTTTTTAATGAAGCATACACATTTTTAAAGATGACTTTCCGATCAATACTTTTCACGTAACTAATTCTTTAAAAAAATCACGTGCTCGGCATTGCTACATTTCGGGAGTATTAATGCACCCATTAATCTCACGTTTAGGGTTTTAACTAACTTTTGTTGCCACGAGACTACTTCTGCATAATCGTAGTTTGGTAGCTTTTTCCTAATGTAAATAATTCGGCACATGGGGCATTTATTAGGTAATCAAAAAATGATTGGGAAATTCACGTAACAAAATATTTGATCGGTTCTAGTGTTAATTCTCTGTGGAGTTGGGCACTGCTGGGCAAATCCGGGTAGCTGAGAACGCTAAGGCAGTAGTGTCATGGCGATCTCGATTCGAAGGTTCGCGGATTCAAATTCCCCCTCGGGCATGGTTGTATTTGTGATCGTCCTTTCACCGCTCATAGACATCCTATCACTTCATTAAAGAAGTATTAATAATTCCTTGCTCTTGCAGGAGACCCTAGCCCATAATGAGACGTCCAGTTGGTTCATAATGCTGTTTATAATAACGCGAGAAAGTATGTGCTGTTGCAGCATCAGTAGTTTTAAGTGTGATTATTTCAGTTTGTTTCTTATTTGCATTAACATGCTTTTTCCATTGCTCTGTGTATTGTGTATATTTTTGTAGTTCATTTTGCAATTTGTTATATGCACAAAGTACATCTGAAAACGAAGTAAACAGAGCAGCGTCGTCTGTAAATACGCTAATGTGTAAGTAATGCAGCGTGTGAGATGGGTCCTGAACCTTGGACAAATGGAATGTGGATGATTTCCTCCCATAAAGCTCTCGCGCATTTAGCGTTCTGTCTGAGCATTTTTCACCATAACAAGCAGAGATACTTAAAACCCCAAACACCTTATTTCCATGTGAGAGCGTAGGCTTCCGCGGCCGGAGTCAGTACTTACTAGGCTGTCCGGGTGACGCCCTGAGGAAGGTCGCAGAATGGCGACCGAAACGTCGGCACCTTCGCCATGGACGCGGCGTCACCCGGACAGCCTAGTAAGAACCTTATTTCCATGTTTTGATAGAAGCAGATACCTTTATTTGCGTGTTTGAAAAGCACGTTGGAGGGACTCCGTTTCCAGCCCACAGAAGAGGTCTAGGAAATCCAGGGACCCGATTTTTCACTAACAAAGTTCCAGATCACATTCCAGCCATGAAAGAAATACTAGGGGAAGGCAATGTATTAATTGTGAGGATTTACTTTGAAGGTGATACCATATTATTAAGGGGTACAAAAGGTGAATTAAATAAAAGTTCAGTTGGTTTTTAGACTGGAGAATAGACACGTTTCCCCATTGCTGATAATGCTACCTTGAACAGACATCCATGGATTAGCACTTCTCTGCCTTTCAGTCTGGCCTTCTTTTTCACACTTCCATTAAACATAATAAATCACAAAAGAAATATCGATTTGTACCCTGCTAACATAAATTGGCTAAATATTTGAAAAAACTTTTTTCTAACGAATTAAGTAATTAACTCGCTACGTAGAAAGTGTTATTAGCTCGTAAGTCTCAAAGACTTTAGCAGCCGACCTGGATGGCGGAGGTGGACAGAGCGTGTGCCGTATAAGTGTGTCAGTCGGAAGAGTCGCAGGTTCGTTTCCCACGTGGGCATGGTTGTTTTTCCTGTATTCCTTGTATTTCCTGTGTGTGTGTTGTCGCGAAAGGCCTTGTGACTCTGCTGGCCACAGTCTGAGGATTCCGCAAGAGTGTCTAGTGTAAAAAGATGAATATGGGTCCTATGAGGGAGATAGTGAGTACCCGGCGCTGATAGTCCAAATCCGCCACTACAGCCGGAAAAAGCACCCGAAAAAAAATAGACTTTAGCAATTAGGTCCATAATGAGGAAAGCGAACATTCTCAACTTCAACTATAGCTAAATCTATAAGCCATTTTTTTCACCTGATTATTGTGAAAATCTTTGTTCTTCTTAGCGTAAATGTCTCCTTTTGATTCGGCGTCTAAAGCTCAGCTGCATACATGTGCTATTAGGACGAACTTGATCGATGCTTCCCACTATTGAAACCACATGCCATTCTACCTGACTGGCTTATTTCTCTTCCCGGTGCGCAATCGATTCCGCTTGATGTTCCTCTTGGTGATGTTCGCTTGCGTGTAAGGAGCACGTTCTTTGGCGCACAGCGGCGCCCAATTTCAATTTATTTCGAATCGCTCGTTCAGTATTTTGATTGAGTGATTATCGAATGCAGACAAAGACCAAGAACAACATACTTGTTCTCCTTTCTGTAAAAACTAAAATGAATGGTGGGTACTGGGTATATTGTAAAGTCATTTCCGTCCTTAGGGTCGAAAGATAGGCTGATCTCTCATTTCATGAAGACCATCTCCTGTTGATCTTCAGTAACTCCGACTAGCATCGGAGATCAAGGGTGTAGCGACAAAATGTGTGGCAGTACATTAAGCGAAATAAAAGTACAAATAAGATTAGTTTATTTTTTAAGGGACTACTCCATTATAACGTAATGCTATGCTTATTAAGTGATACGATACAACTGAAAATGTGTGCCTCTGTGAACTACCGGCTCACAAATGTGATCTTTGCTCAATGTACTTTCATCTTAATCATTTCACAACCTGGTACGCAAAATTGCTGCATTAGTCATACAACTTGTACTTTAGATGATAATTGCACATGTTTATCACCTGTTCGGTACTGTCAGAACTGCATGCTTCCGCAGGTACAGCTGAGAACTCGAGTTAGCGAAGTTTATTTTTATTATTGAAAGTTCTTAGTTAAAAAATACTTTTATTAGAACTACTGATACGGTGTATTTTGTACGTAGTTGTGCCATTACAGAACGACAGACTATTTGCTTTCAGGCAGATGAGCAGTCCCGATCACGATAGTCATTATTTAATTATTATGTATAGTCTTTATCAAGTCAAAGGCAAACTCGTCCCACATGTCCACCCTCTCTACCCCCCTCTCTCTCTCTCTCTCTCTCTCTCTCTCTCTCTCTCTCTCTCTCTCTCTCTCACACACACACACACACACACACTTTCTCTTTCTCTCTTTCTTCCTCTTTCTCTCGCTGTCTCTCTCTCACACTCTCTCACACATACACACGCTCTTGGTACTGACCCGATCGTGAGAAGGGTTATAAAAAAATTGTACAATATTCTTACTAGTATTAAGTAATATTAAATTTAAAAAGAAGATCCTAGTTTTACATATTTCTTGGCTACCTATCCATAGCTCAATAAATTCTTTCTAAATTTATAGGCGAGAGCCTTTCATAGTGAGAGGAGTCAGTCAAAGTACCTTTTACAGTCAGAGGTCCCTGCCACATGACCACCGACGAGTGAAACTTGACTTGATCACGCGGAGCTCCCTTCGACCCTTCGTCCTCCCGTCCAAAGGGCGCGCCGCGGGGCCGCTGGACGCGTTAGTTCGCGGCGCAACTTCTTATTTCCGCGGCAATTTCCCTGCGGAGCGTCGGGTCACCCTTTCGCCGGCCGCCGCCCGCGAGCGGGGCGGGGCGGCGCGGGGCGGGACGGGGCGCGGCGCTCGATACTCTCGATGCGCTATCGACTATCGAGAGCAGCGGCGGCGCGGGCGAGGCGGCTGCGAGTCCGCTCACGCGCGCGCCGCCGTTGGCTGAAATTGCCGGCGACGTGACGCCCATGGCGGAGCAGCGCCGCCCCGCCCTGCGCCGCCCCGGGCGACCTCCGCCCGCCCGCCCGCCCGCCCCCTCACGGCTTCTCTCCCGCCTCCGCCGGCCGCGCTTTCTTCGGCGCCTCCTGGCCTCTTCGCCCTCCGCCCTGCGCTGCGACGAGGCGCAAGCGCCCGCTGCCGTCCTCCTCGAGCGCCTTGCGCACACTGCCCCTCCCCCCTCTCCCCTCTCCTTCCCCCGTGCGCACATGCGGCGAAGGCCGCTTTCGCGGAATCAGCAACCCAGTAAACCGCTCCGCTGTATTTCCTACAATATCTCTCCGTATAATTTTTGCATCATTATAACGATCTCGATTTCTGCGAAAGGCGCTACACCAAATTCAAGGCTCAAAGGGAGATCGTTAGATTTCGGCCACGCCTACGGAACACTGCAAAGAATAAAAAATATCATATACACTGGCTTTTCGCGATTGCAACAGAATACATTTCTACAGATATTCGATCTATACTAAATAAAAAATAAATCCTGACTAAACGTAGAAATAACAAAAATATATGACAAAAAACATGTTAAAGTGATATAATATAAATACCCATTGTTCTTCTGCATGAGTACCATAGATGAACATGAAAAGAAGATGAACTAAAGTAATGAAGCAAAATATTTAATAGTTACTTCATCTCTGATAAATAAATTTTGAAGGAACCTTTACGTTGACAATCTCTTGACCAGTAACAGAGCCAAGAAGCGAGTTAATGCAATTGCAGTAGTTCGTGCAATTGCAGGGTTTGCTACAACACGAAAGCATGTAATACATTATGGTCTAGCGGGTTGCCTAATAGAGCTATTGAAAATGCCTATTGGAGGGGCTGCGTTAATATTATTAACTGATGATACTGATTTGGGGTCCTTTCCATTTAATAAACCAGTCAATATATTTTTAATTTTGTGCACATTCGATAAACGTGTACATCGAATGTGTTATTTTTAGAATATATAAACATTTCAATTGCGAAGTGCCTGTTACATACAATCTTTCAAAATAGTTTCAAACTTGCCTCTAGATTTCATTGCATTTTGTGTAATTCATGACCTTTGTTTTCGATTACATAAAATAATTCTGAACTACCTTGACTTCTCTATTCGCGTCATTTTTGGTGTGTTTTTAAATTGTTCGTTATGCATGGGCACTCTTTCCATCTAACAGCTCTTGTATGAATTTCCTCAGTCTCTAAATATTTATATTGGTATCGTCTCTCTCACAATAATGTGACGATAAAGAATCATCCTATTCCTCCCCAACTTGACTCTGTTAATTATTGTACAAAATATATTATTGGAATTTTATTATGCAGGCAAATATTGCCTATAAAACATCGGAGACCAAGAACGGATAACATATTAGTAGAACTCTTTGCTCACATATAAGCAGAATAAAATCAAATATCATTGATATTCAAATATACTTCTTGTGAAGTTTACACATATGAATACGAGGTACATTTTCTTTACGGTTAGGAGTTAAAATGGCATCGTTGTGTCAGCCCTGCTTAGCAGAAGGGTTACAGCTCTAAACACTACAATTTCTCTAACGCTAAATTGGTGTGAAGGAAAAGCTTGCTGAGTCACTACTTGAGTCTGGAAATTGTCCAATTTGCCGGAATTTCAACTCGCACTTCGCCTGCGGGCGCTGGCGCTCAAATCCCTGGCTAACTGCCTCCCTGCGTTTCTTCTTCCTCCGTGGAGGCGTTCGCTCGTGCATCTGGCAGAGCATTTTCACCCTGGCCATTTATCAATCGTGTTCAGTGATGAACAATTCTAGCTCACGCGAATGAGTTAATGGAACACGAACTGTGAACCGACTTCAGTTCACTCTTATTCAAATTATATTTAGAAAATAAATTCAATGTTGCTTTACATTTCCCACAGATTCAGTTCTTTTATGAATTGCCCAGGATACAAAGGTCACACAGAGTTGAATTTTTAATTTATTGGCTGACGCAATAACAATATCTCTCTAATGTATTAACAACTGTTAAAAAGACTATCAGGATTCATGCATTGGGAATTGTTGGTAAAAACAATTTTCCCGTGCAACGCACTGTTTGTATCAATGATACACCACTTATAAGAAATAAATACACCCATTGTAAGAAATATTCCATTTAAATATGAAAAATTTCAAACATTATTGACTTCTCCTAAAAACATGGGGTATACTTATAAGCCACCAATTCTAATAAACATACATTAAAAAAATTGAGTTTTTTAATGTACACGATTAAGTGCGATTGTATAAAGCATTGGACGCTACCTGGGTAGGCGAGATCGCTATGAGAACTCGCCTTATGCACCGTTTACCCGAGGAGAGCTAGCTGGACAAGACCGCCGCTGTCCTCTTCACTGTCCTCAAAGGGCTGGAATCGTGCAAGTGCGCGAGAAGAGGCAAGTCTCCCTCGGTAGCAGTGCGTTGTCCTAGATGTCTGCGGCGGAAAAGAAAATGGCGCCGCGCGCGATGACCAGACCTGTTGCAAAATACATTGCGCCTATAATTACAAACGCTCTTGTATATTGATCTATTAAATAATTAATAATTAAATATTGATCTATTAAATAATTTATAAACGTAAAAAATTGACTCTCAATAAATCATATGTATACTTTTCATATGTTTTTACTTTTCCTCCCTGTATTATAGTATAGGGAGGAAAGGTATTGGAATCTCCACAACAATACGATCTCACAATTTCGGTCGTAAAATCAGTTTTCAGGTTATTTCGAGTTCTAACTCTGCACACTAGCGCTGTTCCAAAGATTGACCTTAATACTGACTTGCTGTTCCAGCTAGTCAGTATTAAGGCACATTAGCGCTGTTCCAAAGATTGTTAAGATTGGTGCCGGAAGAGAGGAGATACAGCAACTGGATACCCGAAAATCGGAATGTATTATGGATGGATTTCCTGATGTCTGTCTGATTGTCTCGACGATTGTGGCCCTGGAAACGCACATTAGAAGCGTTTGAGCCGAAACTTGGTACAAGCGTCAGAATTAATCAGGTCAGGTCTAATTGTGCTGTTATGGATAACATTAAGATATTTTAGTATATCCGGAGTTTATGGTGCCACCGGTTCCTTCGGTTCCTTCGGTTCCTTTGGTTCACTGATCCGGTTCACTAGAGCGGAATCGACTCACTGAACTGAATCCTTGTTTATTGTTCGCATGTTGTAATGGTCACCATGTTATCGCAAGAATTATAATTTCTATTTAACACTCACATGCTACTTAAACTATCATTACTACTCAAAGCCAATATTTTATTACCAAACAAAGCAACTTATCTACTTAACACATTTTTATATGCTCTAGAATTCGCAGTATATTTCACTAACACTTTCTACTTAAACATTTTTATTATTGGTGGGCTATCGCCCCCCAAACCCCCCATTTTAATAATATAAATCAACCCGATCATTTTTTCAAACAAACACTATATTAAATATAGCGGTATTTTATTAGGCAAAAGAAAAAAATCAACTCACGTAATCGCTGAAAATATAGAATTTTAATAGTATTAAAAATACTATGGTAGTAATATTAGTGTAACGTCTCTGTACTAATTACGTACATCATCCTTATAACACGAGAAACTTCAATGATTCATCAACGTATCGCCAAATCTGCTTTTATCTGAAAAAATACACACTTTACTTTTTATGAACTGAAGTTCAGTAAATTAATAAGAAGAGTCCTTTCACGCAGACATTTTCACGTTATGACCATTCTCGCCTCTGACTGCAAATTCACTCAAAACCACCTGTTCTATCCTTTCTCTCAGTAAATTTCATTTCTTTCTTGCATACATTACATACACGTCGAGACGCAAGCAAACCCACTTTCTGACACCACTGAATCACATTCAAACTTCCCTCTCGGCGCAAATAATAAACAAATCCTGTATTCATACCTTCCATCACGGTAGACATACAAAACAATTAAAAAGAAACTTGAAATGGCAATGAAACACGCAAATCCACGCCACAAAATTCTTCGCTATTTGACGATTCATAAAATTATGAAGTAAATAATTTTGTAGTCATAGTAACAACTAAATGTGTTGTTAGGAGGCTGTTTTATTAATAAATCAAGTCTATTTCAACCAGCAAGCTAAAGTCTTAATTTTGTGATTTAAAAGAGTGTTGTGAAGTGAAATTTTAGAAGTGAATTGAAATTTAAAATGTATCGTCATGAAGAAAAAATGTTTCGTAATTGGAAAAATGTATAACTTTATTTGGCATAGTGACATAGTTAAATTGTGTATATATTTATGCTTTGAATCAATGCCATCAAAATTTGTCTCCAGTGATTGAAGTGAACCGCGAAACTATAACCTTGTGAATCACGAGATTAGTGAACCGAATCAGTGAACCAAAGGAACCGGTGGCACCATAAACTCCGGATCAACCGATATTTTAATTTTTGGGTATACTTTACATGAAGCTCCTGTTAACATTCAATATTTTCAACAAAATGGCTGATAATATTTTTTTGAAAGTTTTGCTCGAATAGAAAAAAGTTTTGCATATTTCCCATTTTCATTAAAAGTCTTACATTTATAAAATTGCAAAACTCTTTTTATTTAAAACACTAAAGGTTTGCGTTTAAAAAGGTGCCCAAGCTTTATACTGAAACAAATTTCATGGTTTTACTTTAAATGAAAGGTAGTGGGCCCCAGATATCTAATCGCTAGTTAAAATAAGCCGTTTTTATAATACAAACACCAAATTTTAAAAAAGTCGTAAAATTAATATAGTTAACGCTTATCAGCCGCCATTTGTTCAATACGTCATTTGGTTGTTGCAAGAACTTCAAGAAGGCCTTGGTCTACTTGGGAGCAAGCGTGTGGGATATGACGTTAGAGTTATCGCATTGAAGATAACGAATAATTTAAGTTCGAAGATTGAGTGTTTTCAAATGCAAAGTCTAGTAATGTCGCAATGAAATGTCCAGAAATCGCCTGACACATGTGTACTTTCACAAACAAATTTGAATTACTATAATTATATGTGGTGCACTATATTTTTATGATAAGGTGAACAGTACGATTTCATTGCTTAGTTATATATAACATACATGTACATCTCGTGGCAAATATAAAATAGTATATCAATTACATTTTCAGAATCACGTTCAACTCTGTATTCGCAATGAATAGTGATTATACTGTTCCAGAATTTGTAAGCGTCCCTTATTTCATTAATCTTCGGGACATAATTCTGAACGACATGAAACAGTAATTCCGGGGTTTCCTATTTTCCGTGTAGCAAATACATATATAATTTTTGCGTGTGCCCTTGCTGTTCAAAATTTTAACATATATTTTAACATATGTTCGAACTATGCAAGCCATTCAGCCATACTTATTCTTGTGACTTGGGTGTATTCTGCAAAACTTCATTCAATTGCAGATTTTTAAATGATGTCATGCACTGCAAGAAAAACAAGTGTATATTTTATGTCCTTGTATTACCTTTCAACACTCTTTGGACATTTTCGACTTTGAGCATTTACATCCAAGTACGTGATACATCCACGCTACGACTTTGAATTCCACAAACGACACATGTATTGTGTATTGTGGCATAGTGCATTCCTAGCACACTGTATAGTACAAATGGTACATTCTAGCACACTATCACCATTGCACCCAAAATTGTGACCTGGACTCTCCGGGTGACGCCCCGTCGAAGGCTGAGGTGCCGACATTTGAAGCACCATATCGTGGCCTTCTTCGGGGCTGACGTTCAGGTTATTATCATTCCCTTTATTAAGCTGGAAATTTTTCTATTATCTTGCCTCTCGACTTACGAATTAGTTCTTTTTGTCAAAAATGACTTACTCAAGTGAGGAAAATATATTTTCCCGCTAATACCGATGTCTATAACACTCGACGTAGTAATCATATTCATCAGTGTCTGTATCAACATCTAAAAAAGTTCACATAATGCACATTATTTCACAACGCATTGCCAGATGATATTAAATAATTAAAATCGATACACACGCTTAAGTGACAAATAAAATATTTTCTACGGCATAACTGTTTCTACACAATTAGCGTCTACACCGAGCATGAACAAGGAAAGTAATATTAATTTTAACAATCATATTTTATGTATTCGTTACCACTTGATCTGTAAAATTCTACACAACCTTTAATAAGTATTCTACCTCAGATTCTAGGTCAAAGACACCCATCTCGATCAGTGTTTTCGTGGTGTATCCCTGATCCTTTGACCGAATGCTGAGATGGCTCCTTGTTGTTTTTTTTTGGGGGGGAGGCATAAATGAACCTTCAACATTTGTGCACGTTTTCTAGAGTTCAGTGGGAAATATAGTTATTCATATTATTGTTCTCCATGTTCTCGCGGCAATAAGTCGACTCGTTCATGAAGGACACGACGTGGGATAATAGTCAACATCCGACGATGATTTGACTCTGCAAGTAGTTTTTATTACAAGAGAGCGAATATTTTCTGATCAATTCTCGCTAAAACGCTCATTTACATCTGCATTTATAATTCAAGTTATGTATGAGTTAAGATATTAGTCACAGAATTTAGGAAAACGTGCACAGAACGCACTTCTCTCCAATGTCATATGCAGTTTTCAACTATTTGTTAATGATAAATAAATTTAATAGTTTTTGAGTTAACACGGTACAGCCGGATAGACAGACAATTGATTTGTTGTGAGATTTGTTTTAGTAATCGAATAAGTAAGTAATTTGATAAGTATCTAAAAGCTGAAAATTCGAAATTCACAGAAAGACTCTTCAGAGATTTTTATCTATAATTACTGATATAACTTTTATTAAAATGAAATTTGTTCACCACATAGAGTTCTTTTAGTAATATCACGTACGTTTTTTGAAAATATTAGGAGTTTAATTGAATTGATACCTTATTTTACGTGGTTGTTACTCCTGCTGTTCTGGTTCATAGTCTTCTCGTTCTTCTTACTACGACGTCAGACCACCGTGTTTTCTGTCTTCTAATATTTCTCTTTCCATTCCTTGTGCCCCATATTGTAATTTTGTCGGTCCATCTGTTTGTGTTCATCCTCATTACATGTCTTGTCCATTTCCATTTTAGAAGTCGTGCAAATTGACCTACGTTCTTTTGACCCGTTCTTTGCCTTATGTCAGTATTTCTTACTTAGTCTTTTATACCTAATTATACCTAATATTTTCTTTTCCATATTCTTTTGGCATATTTTAATCATATTTTTCTCCCTTTCTGTTAGTGACCATGTCGGCGAACCGTATAATAATAACGGTACGACACAGGTGTTCATAATGTCTCTCTTCATTTTAGGCTATAGTTGTAATGGGAAGTATTAACAATGTTAAAATAAGATTTTCGCAAAACGGTTCAAAATTGTTTCTTTAAACTTTATGCTAGAATTGTGATAAATGCAATGAATGCCATGATATAAACGCCACTTGATGTTTTCTTTTGATTTAAAAAATATGTACCTTTCAAATATCTATCATATCCTTTGGTAAATCTTTCTTTGAATGTATTCTTGCGTAGTATTTGACAGGTTGGACCGTTGGACTGCTTCATTCATAGGGTGTATGCACCAACATTTTAAACGTTTAAATTAGACATGTATTCATTTATTTACAGTCTTGAAATCACTTATTACACAACGTTTCAAGGTTGGTATGACATCATCAGGTTCAACGAACATATACATTTGCAATAACTGCAATATCACACATTAACAATCACATTCATAATATATGCATTAAGTATTTTTCCATATATATCAGAATTACATATCGGTAAAAAACATAAGTTATGGACTCACCCAAATAATCAAATGTAACATTTCAGGATTCAAATGAAATCTTGGTACATAGTATTCCAGTCTTATACGTAACCTTCTTTTTGTATACATTAACAACTACCATAAATATGAAGAACAACAATAATTTCACAATACTCTTCGTATATTCAACTATTACCACTTACTAGCATCAGAATCATTCACTGCTCACATAAAAAACTATTACAGCACATGTACAACATTTCTGTTACATAGTGGACATGTACTTGACTCGAGGGTAACGTGGCCAAAACTGAAGAAACACAGCACTCCTTTATTCTCTGAATTACTACTTTTATAAGTCTACGAGATTGCATAATGCCGCCATAGCTTCTAGTAAATTGATTAGACTTGCTGAAATACGGCATGTGGAGCTGTTTGTAGGAGGGTCAGTACCTCGGGCTCTCAAACCTCGCTGATGTATCGGTTGCTGTTAAGATTGCCCTCAATATGTATGAGGTGAGATTGCACATTGTAATAAATGGCGCCCCAAACCATCACATTTGGCGTTTGTCCGCTATGGCATTGAACAATGCATGCTGGCTGATTGCGATAGCCACGTTATCGTCGAACACGTACGCAGCCATCGCTGTAGCACAAATTGAAGCGGGACTCGACTGAAAACATTACATTTTGCTTCTCAGCAGTCAAGTGAACACGTTCAGGTGCCCATTGCTGTCTGAGGCGTTGGTGGTTTGTGGTCAACGGAATCCGACGCAGTAGTATGCGTGCCACCATTTCAGCCCTCAGCAGATGGCATCAAAACTGTCAACGCAGACATCACCACACCCGTTGTAGTGCTCCAAAGTCGAGTCAACACAGAAGACGACGCTGTTCTGTCGGTTACGGCCATAGGAACAAGATGGCAGTCATCTCGCGCTGTGGTCACATTGTGTGGTCCAGTACCCGCTTGTTGCCATGAACGACCTTCCTCTACCCATATGTTCCACATATGCGAGGATCACTGTCGTAGCAGCGCGCCCCGATCGAGCCGCAATGTCACGGTATGCAATTTCACGGTACAGAGTCCGATCATTCTCCCCCGTTCGAACTCACTCGCTGGTATTGCGTCCTTTGACGTCGACGGGGCATACCGGCACTTGCTTGTACGTTTCCATTTCGTTTGAGGTTGAGGGCTCTACACCGACGAGTGTTCCGTAACACTAACCTGACCTGTCACACAAAAGAGAGCGCTTCTAGGCCAAATTGCACGCCATCTCTATGCAAATTTAATAATTTCTTATGGATACACTGTTCTACACATCCACCGATTTTTAAGTGACTTCGACCATTCCTTCTAGCTGTTGCAATTTTCATAAACAACAGTGTACATAAACAAAATGTTATTGAAAACGACTCTATATTTTACTTGCTCATTTAGGTAAGTACATATCAAGTAATGCATGCAGTATAAGAGAAAGAGTAATTTCTTGGTCTGACAGGAAACTGTAAAATTAGGGCACTTGATCCCTACACTGTGAGCAATAGTACCGTGATGGGACCAAGGACAAGTATATCTAGTTTTTTTTTCAAATATTGCTAATCTCGCGTTTTTTAAATTTATTTTAAACTTTTCTTCACCTTTCAACTATTTATAGTTAAAATGATGGGAAGGGATTCTGGAACTCAAGCAAACGTGCGCAGATGATCTTCTCCCCTATACGTCATATACAGTTTTTACTGTTTTTTGACTAAATAAATCTAAATTTATATAAAGGTACAGTGCTGGGTACAGATCTATGCAATATCCGGCTGTCGCTAAGGTGCTTATCACTAGGAATGTCTTCACAGAAGCGATAGGCACCGTGGGAGGATCAGCTAGGTCCGATGCAGACAGATAGCAGTTGGGAAGACGATGGGACGAAACAATAAAGCTAGTCCCGATTCAAGAGGGAACTATACGAGAAAGTCCGTGCCATTATGTAGCTCCCCTAGTTTTTCCTTCTCAGGAAGTGGTGCTAACAATTCTATTTGTTAACAAAAATATGTGATGCTTCTAAAACACTTCAAAAAAATTTAGACTAGTTAATTGGAGTATATTAGGAATTAGTAGTGAAAGGTAGGTCATACGAAAGAATTAAATTAGTTTGTTACATTATCTGTTCATATACGAGTTCACAAAAACCACAAGAAACCACTCATAAACTAACAAAATTACGGAGAGAGCCATGGCATTAAATAAAAGCAAGACTATCGTTTTATAATTTATGTTATGTACATATTATATAATTTTGTATAACATTACAATTAACATTAAACTTGTTTAATGACAGTGCTCTAGAGTGTGAGTAGTTATACGAGAATATAGTTTTTTTCTGTCTATGCCAACTGTGCCGCTATTGGACATTCTACTTGGACATTGGTCATTTCGAGGAAGAACTGCTAAATATCCTGGTGACGACGACAGTGCTTTGATTATTGGAACGTGGTTATATTGAATACATTGTTATAGGTACGAGTTGGAACTCTGGAATTGCATAAATAGCATAATAAACATTTGTTAACTATTTTTATCTTGTCAATTTTTTTGACGTAAGAGGCGCAGCCAGTGGGGATCATACGCCCTATGCCCACCCATGCGAGACAAAGACGATTACCTGCCTTGTTTGTGATGGAAAACGTGACGACGCCGAGGTGACGACGCGTGTGACGACGCCGAGGCCGCCATTTCCGCAGCATTCCTTTCTCGCAGCTGCAATGACGGGTTGCTGATAGGGCGTCCAAAGTCACCCTTTCGCTCTCTTTTGTGAGACATTGGTTGGAGGCTGCAGCGCGGCGCGGTGCGACGGCGTGTGTGCCGTGGCCGCATTCAGCCCGGGCCGCCTCTCCCCTCCCCCGCCGCCCCCATCGCTAGTTCCCGAGCGCCGGCGTGGGAGCGCCCTGGGGCTTCTACGGCCCAAGTCCCTCGGCGCGGCGGGCGGCGCGGGGCAAACAAGTGCAGCTTTCGCCCTTCTGCTCACGATTCATCTCCATTCGCTCATGCCGCTGTCTCTGCAGCCACTCTGACCTGGAAGTCCTCGGTTCGAGACCCGACGGTAGCGCGTTTTCGAAATTAGTTATAAATCTTGGACGGATTGTAGTGGCCGGCTGCTCTGATAGGTAGTTTTCCTTGGGTTTTCTGATCAATACAAGGCGAATGTCGGAGCAGTACCTTAACAAATGGGCCACAAACCGCGCGCGATCTTTCCTTCCTCCTACTTGTCCTAACCTCGCTCCTTACTTACACACACACTTATATGCTCTGCACTAAACACATGATGGAAGTATCGTGGGAACTTAGAATTGACCCGGGTGGGGCAGTGACCTGCTGGGGCGAGGTACCTGGAGGTGGACCCCCCCCCCGTAAGCCAGCGTGGAGGTCGACGTCGGATCTCTCCCGCGAAAACATTCACTGTACTAAAGGGACCAGAGAACCATAGAAGTTGAAGTGCCCAGAAACATTAATCAATCTAATCAAATCAATCCCTTTTCTCACGAATGGTAAGCGCAGCCGCGTGTTTTAATAGAAGTATTCTTACACCACGCGTACATTATAAGGGTTGATTACGTGTAAGTCGATGTAACGTATAGTGTATATACATAACACGTACACATTGCATTTACAACAAAAAAAACGCCAAAAACTTTAAAACTACACCACATAAGCACACATAAATAAGCAATTTGAATTGAGTATTAAATAGAGTAAATAAGTAAGAATGTTTTCCAGCACTGACCTGCTAATTCACAGTACAATTTATTTTCCAAAATCTATTGTTCTTTAAATTAATTTAAAATAGTAAAGGTAACAAGGTGTTGGGCTATAATACGACATTAAATAGCGTTATCATAATTAAGATATAACAATATAAATTAACTAAAAAACGATTAAAATGCGAATTGAGGGAATATCAAAGTAATAACCACAGCATAGAGCAGTGTAATGACACGCAAATTTAAAATACTCCATTCCATATGAAAGTAAACACTTATAAAAAAGATATAACTTTGAAGTTTGAAGCCGGGAGATTTCTTGTTACACAGTTACACTTACAATTGTAATTACATTTACTATTTCAATTGCATTTATATTTGCAATTACAAGTACACCTGCCGTTGGTTGGTGATTGATTACTAGTGATTCCGTAACCGTCAACGACTAAGGTCATTAGTCACGTAAGTGTAGTGTTTGCTTCTTTTCCCTTCCTTTCTTTTTCTCGGGGGGTGGTGGTGATGGCGAGATCCTTGATGGCGAGACCTGGCGCCGGCCTACTGACGGCTAGCGGAATTTTTTCCGAACCAGGTGTCTCCCACCAGCGAGGCTCCGCCTTAGCGGTACTAGCTCTAAGTTCCCAACCGGTCGCCTGGCAGATGTGATAGTGTAGTGCATATAAGTGTGTGTGTAAAAGATAGAACAGGACAAGGAATGGGAGTGACAGATCGCGCTCGGTCCTATGCCCATTTGGTAGGGCACTGCTCCGGCATTCGCCTGGTGTTGATCGGAGAAATAACGTTAAACTCCCGATCAGAGAAGCAAGCCGCTACAATACACCTCCAGATGCGACAGCACTCGACTACGCTATGTAGCCAGTGTCGGATTTTCTGCCATCATCGGATCTCGAACCTAGGACCTCCCGGTCAGAGACACTGCAGTGACACCATTTGATGTCCTGAGCCAAGTCTCTTGGTCCCTCTGCCGTAATATACAAGCTATAAATATTGAAAAACAAAAACTACTTCCTATTTATTGTTGATCGGTTCGTTTTTATGTTTCAAGACAATGATCCGCAAAATTTCAGTACGTGTGTAGCAAGCAGATTCTTGAAAACACTATCCTATCTCAAGACCCTACCATCCTATTATCCTATTCCCTAACAATCATAGTTCAAGTCTTTCTATGCTGCTACAGGTATTATCAACTTGTATTGAACTTCTTGTTAATTATGCTACAGTTACAGTAAACAGTCCGTTAGAGAGTGGACTCCCATAATATGCACGGAAAATGTCATACGTTAAAATAGTTGCTTTAGTTCATGTTAGCAAAAAATCAAAGTACGTCTGTTAAAGTCATTTTTTCTCAGCTTTTAGTCATCCTTGTTCTTTCATTGACGAGGGAACGTTAATAGTAGACATGCTTGTTAAAACAACATGATTCTCTACCTATCTTTTAAATAATTAATTTTACGACTTGAATCCGTTCTCCATCACTTGAAATATTTATTTTGCAATAAAAAAATATTTCCATGGAGTCATTGTAGAAGAGCAGGAAGAGGAAGAGTTGGGATAATGGCCTGTGCCTCGCCATTAATAACATCTTTGTTGTAGCTAAATTTAAAGAGTAAATTGCCAGGAAATTAACACTTAAGTACTTAAGAGTTATATCCACATTCAACAAACAATTCATAGACTCAAAGACCATTCCTCAAACAATTGTGAAAATAATAACCACTTTAAAGAAAGTGATTGAATTGATTCGGAGTGTTTGGAAGCTCCCGTTACAAAAAAAATACCCCAGATTCTATGTTGAATGTCACGAGGAAAGACAGATTCAGGTTTTTCAAAAAAATAAAAGTGTTCGAGAAAGTAGAGTTAAAATGTTATCCGGGCGCGGAATTCAAAAAGTCTGCTGCGTCACAACAAACACCGGGATCTCGAGTGGGGCTGGACGTTGCGTCATTTCCTGCTGAGGAGTGAGGAAAACATCGCTTACCGCAACACTTCAGTACTTTAATAGTAACAAGTGTTTTAAATGTACTAATATATGTATTATTCATTTAATCTTTTAAATCTATTTAACATGTATTTTATTATAAATTAATAACGCTGAACACGAAACACGTCTTATGGGAATTAACAAAACTCAAACGCTCACATTATTTTTAGGGTATCTTCGATATGAACTAATGTCTTGTACGTTAGAACGCCAGATACATCTTTCATATCAACATACAAACTAATAGCGTTTTGCAGCTAAAATGTTTATTCATTAAAATAACGAGTTTACTATTTCTAGTCCCGCAGTTCAAACTGATGTTTTCGCCACTCATTTTCTGGAGCCCCAGGCCGACCAATGCATTGGGGAATCTTTCAGGAGACACATCTGGGTGGTCAGACAAACAATGCTTTAATGTACCCGTGATTAACCGTGAGAAAACGAAAATACCATTTTCGCCTTTTGACGACGAATAAGAAAATAGACGAACTGCAGGTGTGATTTTTCTGCATTGCTAACAAAATGGTAACTCACCATCGCCTTTACTCCTACCACTACAAGCAAAAGAAGAGTTCAACAAAACAGTGCATATAGTGAAGCTACATTTACGTCCAAAAGCAAAAAAGGGGGCAATTCAGCATTTGCTAATGTATCAGGGAAACTGGACAAAAATCGAAATGGGGATCATTGACCCAAAAGCTGAAGTACATTATTTGTTACAAGCATATTAAGTCTTTTTTAAAATAATTATACAATACAAATGTAAACTAATTCATTATATATCATTGTTTTGTTAAAATAAACATTATTTTTCTCTTTGATGATTGATTTGAATTTGATTGATTGATGCTGAAAATAATATTCACGAAAATTAAAAAGGATGATAATCTTTTGTCCCTACAAATGAACACATGTATTCACGTCGTCGAGTAACTGTAAGAGAACCCCCACATATTCTACTTCTCTGAAATATTTTTTGTAGAAGATTTGTTCTAGAAAGACAGCTTCTATATTTTTAGATGACACTTAGTCTGTGTTCACTCTCTCCGCGAGTAATTCGCAAACCCAACCGGGCGCCATGGCGTAGTGATCGCCGTGTGCAAAAGTGCCTTATTAACTACTCACATTGCGATTTACTTTCGACATTATCAGTAGACATCTAATGTAAAGGCTCGAAAACCTACTCTTTAGGAGCCTAAAAAAGGCTCTAAACATCGAAAAGAAGCAATGGAAAAAGACAACAAAGGAACAAAATTGGAAGAAATATTCAAGTAATATATTTAATTGCAAGTAGTTAATTAAAGTAGCATATCATTTGTATTTAAAACGATATAATGAATTGTAAACAATATAAAACATTTGTGTTTACAATACAATGCAAGGTAAAATATTTCTCATTCATTTTACGAACAATTACAGACGGTAGAATTAGGAACTACTGTTGTTTTGAATGTGAGGGCCTAAACACACAATCGAGAGTGCACGAATAGTGCCGATGTTTAACAGCATCTGAACAATGCTGACGCTAGCTGACACAGTCCAGGAAAAAGTGTGTATTTGGTTTTTTGTCATTTCTGTGATATCCGCGGAAAAATCAAATCCACTTCGGTATGCGAGGCAGTAAATTAATTATAAATAATGTAATGAATTATTGCTGCGAGGAAAAGGAATAATAGGAATATATATATATATATATATATATATATATATATATATATATATATATATATATATATACCCTGCAATGAATGTGCCTGTATCCCGCTGACTGTCATCTAAATCATATCTAATGGGCCAGTATCTACTTGAGACATCCCATGAGATTCCCATTCCGTCAGCAATGACCTCAAGTAAACAGATTGCAGCGCTCCGTCCGCAAATATAAAGTGAACGAGTAACAGTAGTTTATGTAACAAGGGCGCGAAACAGGTGACTCACGCACGAGTCGAGTTTCACGCAAGAGACGAGTGCGGGAATCACCTCGCGCTCGTATTGCATGTACTATTTTTAACACACCGTGAGCTAAACGCAATGCGCCATGAAAAGGAATATTAATTAAACATCAAATAACTAGTAATACCTTACTTGTTCAAAATAAATAGATTCTAATCAGTGTCGTAACACTATTATTTGTAAATAATAAACAAAGATGTCAAAACGAAAGACAATTGCGAATCGTTACAGATGTTTCACACACGCTTCGCGATGCTTAGAACAATGTGAAAACATGAACTGTTTCGGACACGGAAAACAAGCACGAGAAACTATGTTTCGCGCAAGGCGTGTTAAAAATTAATTTATAACCTTTTTGGAAAAAGGCAAGAGCTATTAGCTATTATAATTTATTAATCTAAATAAAGGCAAAAATAAATCCCTTAATTTTCTTTAATTTTCATAACTGACATACGAGGGTGGTCCCAGAAGTAGCCGACCCAACAAAGAAAAAACAAAAATTTTGGAAAAATATATGTTTATTTTTCAACATAATCTTCTTTGAGTTCTATACACTTTTCCCAGCGATGTTCAATAAGTTCGATACCCTTTTTATAATAAGAACTGTCTTGCTCCTCAAAATAGCCATTAACTACCGATATCACTTCTTCATTGTGGGAAAATATTTGACCACTGAGCCATTGTTTCAAGTTTGGGAACAGAAAATAATCAGAGGGGGCTAAATCTGGCGAATAGGGTGCATGAGGTAGCAATTCAAATTTTAATTCATTAATTTTGGCCATTGCAATAACGGTTTTGTGAGCTGGTGCAATGTCCTGATGAAACAACACTTTCTTCTTAGCCTAGTGTGGCCGTTTTTTGCTTGATTTCTTCGCACAAACGTTGCAATAAGTTCGCATAATACTCATCGTTGATAGTTTTTCCTTTTTCAAGATAGTCAATGAAAATTATCCCCCGCACATCCCAAAAAACCGACGCCATGACCTTGCCTGCAGATGGAACGGTCTTTGCCTTCTTTGGTGCACGTTCTCCCTTTTCAGACCATTGTTTTGATTGTTGTTTTCTCTCTGGGGTGAAGTGGTGGACCCATGTTTCATCCATGGTTATGAAACGGCGTAAAAATTCTGCTTTGTTGCGGTGAAACTTCGCTAAACACTCAATTGAAACATCTTTACGACACTGTTTTTGCTCGAGTGTGAGCAAACGCGGCACCCATCTTGCACACAGCTTTCTCATGTCTAAATTTTCAGATAATATGCGATGTACCGCACTTTTCGAAATGCCTACTATGTCTGCTAGCTCGCGCACTTTCAGTCGACGATCACCCAGTACCGTTTTGTGGATTTTCTCTACCATTTCTGGAGTTGTCACTTCATTTGGTCGACCACTGCGATGCTCGTCTTGGCAGCTCGTACGGCCTCGTTTAAACTCTGCTACCCAATATTTTACTGCAGTAAACAAAGGCGAAGACTCACCCAGAGTAGAATCTAGTTCAGTTTTTATACTGGTTGGGCTGAGGCCTTTCAAATGAAAGTATTGGATCACATAACGATGACCAATTTTCTCCATTTTTACAAATTCACTCACAACGTTCACTATTGATTGTTGCCAAACAAATACTAAACAACGTAGCGTCTTCAAACTTGAAACATATGCTTCATAGATTGTCTACTTTCTAATACAGTGATATTTTTCGAAGCACTACCACGATCTCTAGGTCAGGCCAGGTACTTCTGGGACCACCTCCGTACGAAAGAACGCCAAAGAATAAACGACATACTATCGTTTTATTCCTTGAATTAATAGACTTCCTTACCCTCCTGCAAGAATATCTGGCACAGTAAGTTATCAACGTAGGAAGTGGGGACTTGCCCCCTGAATCGTCAGTACTTTGTTTGCATCGCAAATCACAGTCCAGCGCTCAACGAACCGCTTGATTTTTTTCAGACGAAGTTCATGCAAATCGAGCTTTTGGTCTACTAAAATCTAGAATGTCACTTTCAAACACAAATGACACCTTCTACATGAAAAAATGTTTGTTGCAGGTAGACAGCTATTGCGATTCACGGAATTGAAAACGATAATACTATTTTTGTAAAAATCGAGTTAAGAAGTTAAACAAATAAAAATAAGATTCAAGAAAATGTGGCATTTTACAAGATATTTCGCTTAAAGGCATTGTCAAAAAGGTTATGTCAAAATACGCAAAAGAAAATTTCGTTAGAACGGTTGATTTATCAAAATTTATGAACCTTTACAAACAACTTTTAAAATATGTTTATTAGTTAATTAGAACTATATATTAGTTATTTAGAATATATAGGTATTTTCTAAATAACTAATTTGTTGATCGATTAAGAAGCGGGACGTGACGCGCAAACTCCGGCAGTGAACATGATGTGGTGCATTCGGTGAGTCGAGAACCGTCAGGGGTTCCTTTCGGCCGAAGGGCTGAACTACGCTACGCAACGCGGCGGCACCTGCGAGACCCCGGCGGCGCCCCAGGCCGCTGCACGTCCCCGCCCCCACCCCCGCTCCCTCCTCCGGCTTCGCTCTGTCCCTGCCCCGACCCGCCCCCGCCCTCGTCACTGTGGCGGCGGGCAGCTGCATCGACGGTAACCCGAGCCGCAACGCTGCTCAGCGCCGCGCCGCGTCTTTCTTGCTTCGCTGCTCAGCTCCGCTCCGCGACGCCCCACCCCTCCCCGCCCAGCCCCTCTCCGCACCGGGCAGCGCCGCCCCGCCACGCCACGCCTCTCCCACCCCGTCCTGCCCGGCCCGCCCCACTGCCGCTTCGCTCCCACGCGCCCTCACTCGCCGCCCTCTGCGCGGCCTGTTGGCCGCCGCACCGGCGATATCCGCCTCTAATACACTGCGCCGTTCGCCCACTTTGACCCCACAAAGTTTTTGAGACTTTCGCTGTCGCAAAATCTATCTTTAATAGCGCGAATCGATTACTTTTTCAGTCATAAACGCCAAATATGCGGCACAACCTCTACGTTATGAAAGCATGTTACCTATTAAACGCAGAGATATCAAGAAAAAAATTTGTGTATTGTAATTTCGTTACTAAAAAATTAAAGTAACATAATCAATGAGTATATTTTTAAAGGTCCACCTAAGCATTTTTTCTGCCCAAAATTTTATTGGGCCTATCTGTATACCAAATACTGTACACAATTCTAAAATGAAAAATCAATTTTCTCTATCGCATAAGGCTTTACTGTTCCAAGTAAATAGATTAGTCAAATCATTTACTTTAAGGAAATTATCAAATTTTAAAGTCTGCACCTGAATCATTGACTGATGAAAGTAAACTGCGAACATTCTGGAGTCCTATCCTCGATACATTTTGCCACTCCTGAAATACATGACGGAAGCGTACTGTGTTCGTCAGTCGAAGCTCCTAGGTAACCCAAATAAAATTCAAATAAATAGCGCAGGAAATAGAAAGGAAGAGACATTTTGGAAATGGAAAGAAAAATACAGAGAAAGGCCGGAGCAGTAACTAAACAAAAGGACTACGGACTGCGCGCTATCTCTCCGCCCTTATCACCTCCTTTCACCTTATTCACACATACACACGCGTGCGCGCGCACACACACACACACACACACACACACACACTTACATGTACTACACAACATATCGAGAGGCCAGTCGGGAACTTAGAGCTTGTCCAGACACGGGCGGTACCCTCTTGGGGGAGATACCTGGAGGCGAATCCTCCACAAGCCGCCCTGTAGGCCGGAGCCGGACCTCATTTTCCATCCAGAAAAACACCACCAGCTTCCGAATTATAACATACACTTAACGTACGGGACTAATGGTCATATCAGAAAAAAGAAATAAGAAAACGCTACATAATCAAACAACAAACAAACAATATTGTGGAAAAAATGTATCGAAATAGGCCAAAGCATAAGGTGAAAAAATTGAAGATTTGGAGCAAGAAAGATGGCAGTGTCGGCAGCCGCGTCTCATCTGGCCCGTCCTTTGAGCGGCGCGACGCGACGCGACGCGCTCGGAGGAGCCGAGAGCCGGAGGCGACGCGATGGAGGGCGCGCAGCCGTCGCGTCGCGTCGCGCGCCGCAGCGCAATTCGATCCCGCGGCTCCACTTCTCCGCACCCGGATGCGGACGCGCCCACGCGAACGCTCACAACACGCCCGCAATGGCATTTAATACAAAGGCAACCAAAGCACTAAATACTACGCACAGACGGAATTTTATACAACACACTTATCTCTTAATCGGTCACCTGTTAACCGGGCTCTGCTTTAGCCGACCGCCACGATCTTGAGACAATAATTACTCACGCACCTGTCGCGACATCCCTAAGAAACAAATCTTCGAAGAAACAAATCAAAAATTCACGATTACTTCTAGAAAGTAATATTACTTTTGTAAAGTGCGAACGCGCCCACACCAAGGCTCGCATCACGCCCCCCCCCCCTCGTCCCGTCGAGCGGCGCAATGGCATTTAATACAAAGGCAACCAAAGCATTCAATAGGAAGTTTTAGCGCCACGCGTAAGGTAGCAGCGTTATGCACTAACAGTCACGTGACGGACCTTGAAGTCATAACGTTTTACCTCAGGCCTAAGGTACATACCTTCATAAATAGTGCACGCTTGTGGGAATCTCTACGGTCACCTTACATGCGGCAAAATGGCTGCCTACAAATATGAAAAGTTGGATTTTTCCAACTCTGGTAAACCGATTCTCGTATGTAAGGCAGTTACAATTATTCCTTACCAACTCCTCAACGCTGGCAAGAATTAACAGGATATGTTGGAGAGGTGACAGGAAAGAAATTCGCGAAAAAGGAATTCAAATCATATCTTCGGGATAGGTTATGTCTTATGCTCATAACGAACGCTGTCTTATGGTATTTCATGTGTTTTCAAGAAAGCCAGATTCCAAATTCCAGACTGCATACTCATCACGGAGGGCCACGAAATGTAAAACTCCAAGCACAACGTATATTTGTTATTCTGTTGACTCGTAACGTGTTTTAAATGTTTCACCACTAGTGTACAGTCTTTGATATACTCGTATCATGCAATTTCTCTGTTCAACGCTTGAAATGCTTCCTTTGTTATAATGCATAACGCAATGTCGCGATTGCTAAAACTCTTCTGAAAGTTGTTCATTACGACCGTATAAAGGAGTTAGTCACGTGATCAATAGAGTTTAAGTATATCTCCGTATGCCTGGCGCTAAAACTCCCTAATACTACGTACACGGAAGGCGTTTTCTACAGTACACGTATATCTTAACCGGTCACGTATTAACCAGGCTCTGCTTCAGCCAACCGACATGAACAATGATGACACGCACTTGTCGCGACATCTCTAGCTTCGAAGAAACAAAACAAAAATTCACGATTACTTCTAGAAAGTATTTTTGATTATGTACGGTACAGTTACGAGCTGAATGTGAGATTTTATCACCGGTTTAGTAAGACCTCATACACCTGTACATAAAACGTACATCAAATATGGAATGTAAAAACAGTGGACTCCAGAAACGTTCCAGTGGTTTCCTACAAAAGAAAGTTCTTCGAGGATACCTTTTCGAACGTACACGTATCATCTTATTATAAAGTACGGTAAATAATACTTCATATTTTACTAATAAGAACGATTTCAGCATTTATTATATTGTATTTTAATGTGACGATTTAGTCGATCAAATCCATAGCCGCTCTAGCTGTGGATCCCAAGGTGGCATGTTAAAAGGGCGTGTACTGTAATAAGTAATGAAGGTACATGTGTCGAACTGGGTAGCTCACATAGGTAAAGCATTAATTGCCTCTGTTGGAAGAGACGTTCGTGTCGCACCTCCAACATTGATGTTGGTACATTTATCTTTCATAATCATTTCCTCTCCCATAACTCATCTCTACCGATTACAACCGTTGTAATTGATAGTAATGAGTTATGGGAGAAGGCCTAGAAGAACACCTAGATTAGTAGATGATTCCTGGAGCGTCAACGGCTGAGGTAATTGGTCCCGTAAGTGTAGTGCATGTTTTTTTCTCGTAAGGTGGTAGTGATCTTCCTCCGCTGGATGGCTGACCTACCGTCAGCTACTGGTGTTGTCCCCAACCACGTATATCCCACTATCGGGGCACCGCCCCAGCCGGAACACGCTCGAAGTTCCCTACCGGCCACCCGACATGTATGGTAGTGTAGTGCATGTAAGTATAAGGGTGTGTATGTAACAAAAATTTAAAAGTTTTATAAAGAAACATGGTTGGTCAGGTTGGATATAAAATTATCTCTTCAGTTACATAAAACGAAAAAATAATTTAAAAGAAATCCTGTGTATTATTTACGAACGATCAGTGCTGAGAGTAGTTTCTACTACGTGAAGTACATAAGTGAAATTTACTTTCATGGATCGACAGCCACGCGCATTATACACATTCCCATAAATTTTACATCTCGCTTGTCGCTTCTCCATCGAATCCTTTTAACCCGACAATGTGTAAGACGTACGGTCCAAAATGATAAGAGAATAATTTTCTCTTCATACGCGTTGCCATCAGTTCATATCTTCCTAGCGTTGCTTTGCATCGCGGTGTAGTTCTTTTCGTCTGACGTCCAAAATTATGTGATTTCTTCCACAAAGATTTACAACAACACAGCCAGAAACGAAGAATGGGCACAGAGTTTTCGCCGGAAATACACTCTTCCTCTTGCCATCTATCCCGACATTGCCAAATGCTAAGCCGGAAGGATTACAGGCGCAGAGTAGCATGAACGTAAATGAGCACCCTTTTGGTTTGAGGAAAGTAGGGAGAAGTTTTTTACCAACAATTCCTTCGTATAAGTAAACGATGAACGTAACATTTTGCCAAGAGAAGAAGGCGAGAGGATGCTTATAAATGTGTGTGTATATTCACGATTAATTGGCAGCTGTGAATCCAAGCTGTGAGTCCAAGGAATTCTCATTTTTACTTCATGTTACAGAAAATGTATTTACATACGTCTAATTTATCAATGGATGAATGCAGCCAACAGGAACAGAGACACATTCAAAGGCTGTTCATCGATCATTCTAGTCGTGAAGGTAATTTGGTGATGTACAAGTTAATAGAAATGATCTCGAGATGGATTATACTGCCAACTGATTATTATTAAGAAACGTTACAATTATTTACAAGCGCAATATACTAAAGTAATATAAGTATCAAGATATATGTGTTAATAAATTACAATTTTACATTAAAATGCAACAACATTCACTATAATGTTCGAATATTTACAATACGTTCAATTGTGGGTCAAGTTATTAAAAAAGTGCACAAACAATAAATTACTGTATTCGACAGACTTTTCATTTTGTTTCTGGGCTGTTTTCAGTAATATTGCCTATAGAGTATTGGACCGCTCGCGGAGAAGGCACTAGCGCCTGGAGATCCTATGGCTTTGAGCAGGAGAGTTGCCACCACAGAACTTCTATAATAACACTTCTAAAAAAAATCTCAGAGTTTCCGTTGAAAGTGTTTTTTTTTCTTTCATATGTCTCATCAGAAGAGATCGGATTTTTATGTAATTACATATTGTTTGTCTTTCTACTTACCGTATTCAAAACTGTAATCTTGGCAAATCGAAGCCGTCCTAACACAATATCCAATTGTTTCGTTACATATTTTTACATATTTAGTACAATATTACATATTTTACATATCTTGCAGTTTTCACAAACTATTTTTTTATTTTATCAATTTTCCTAAATTTTATTACATTAAAAAAAAGAATTTACACAAAAATTATGTTTTCCCACGTTATTACTGTCTGCGTCTACTCTGAGGTTCGCAACCTGTGAATTTTCTATTAGTGACGATTGAATGTTCTCATAGTCCGGTGTGCTTGCTTCAGTTATCTCCATAGCAGTAGCGGAAAAGGCTCGTCAACGATTAAGATCATTTTCACCTTTGGGTTTGAAAAGTATCACTGACCCCACGCTTCGTGACCTTTAACTTTAATTTCCGAGAAAAACTGGCGATTGTCGAAAACTATATTTTGATTGGAGTGCTGCACGCTGGAGCGATTGTTTGCTGAACATAGATATCTATTGCGTCCAGTCTGGCAACTAACTACGGTCCTGGATTGCATAGATAAAGCTTTTACTATTGACGGGAAATTTGTATGGTGCAGTGTGTATCAACGTCTGCTCTTCAAATGATTCTCAAAACGTTTGTATTATTTTTAAAATTTATTTAGGAAATATTTTATAATTTCGTATAATGTAAATGTATTTTAAAATTTTAATATTACATACTATATCCAACTTTAATATTTACTACATAATCTTACACTTTTCATTACATATTTTGACTTTTTTAGTTCTATTTTTCCCTACTCATCAGGTTTAGTATAGTCTGGTGCCACATTCAAAAAGAATTAACCAGCATGATTTAAAAATGCGATGAAAACTTAAATGTGATGTATATTCTTTGTTCTTCTCCGCCTCATATTCTGAATTAGTCCCAACTAGTTTTCACCTACCCAATGAGACATTGCGAAACACTAAGCATTCCAGGAAGAACAAGTTACAATTTCAGAATATTATAATTGGGGAAGTATTATAATGAAATGTCATTTTTTTCTTTTCACTTTAGAAAAATTCCGTTTAGTATAGAAATTCATTTTATGTTATGACAAAAGGAAATTACCCATTTTTATATCTATTTTTTTGTTGCATTTTTCGTCAATTTCGACTAAGTTTTATTTTACCTTTTCCCATCATTTTAATGCATTTTTCGCTGATTTCATCGATTATAATATCAACTCTTCAAATGATATTTACGAGTTGCAACGAATGATCTTTTCAGAATTCCTGAGTTCCTATACCTGGTAGCCTATTCAATTTCTTCGCTCACAAGTTGTAATGTCAGCCATTGTCAGCATGTAATCAAAGTTTCCTGTGACTCCTGCCAGCGCCATTGGCGTACAAACTGATTTCGGGATGACTAAAGAAAGAGATTTTCTGGTAAAGAACAGTCCAAACCAAAAGTTTGAAAGCTGAAATTCATTTCAACGAATAGACATTCCTCGATTACATCAATAACGAATCCAACAGCTTGAGTTGTTCATCCGAACTGGTTTGAAACATTTTTTACGTCATTCTTCTTGGGTTTTAAAACATTTTAAGAACATTTTACGAATCATTTTTGACGATGTTTTGGGTCATCAAAATCCGTCCCCTAATTATCAACCTTGTGGGAAATTATCAAATGCTGGCAACTGTTTATTCATCTCGCATAGAATCGCCAGGAGTGAGACTTGCGAACTCTAGATGTCTTTGGGGAAGTGTACAATCTCCGTTTTTTCTCTACCATGTCCCTCACTTTCTGCTGACGGATATTATGTGTTCATTGAACTTTTGCTGATGTTGACATAAGCGCTGCAGTCTCTTTTTAAAGCGACAGTCAAACGCGATTTTCGCTGTACAAGCTTAGAGCTTGGGAGGAACGAATAAAGCTGCAAGAAGTCGGAACACAAATAATAATAATAATAATAATAATAATAATAATAATAATAATAATAATAATAATAATAATAATAATAATAATAATAATAATAATAATAATTCAATTGAATTGGTGTTTATTAATCACAAAAATTGTAGGTTGCGGATAAGTTTTACAACTTAACATTAGATATCCATCACAATAATAATAACTCTCTACCGCAACGTTTAACCGCTAATTTAATATTAGGCCTCTTCTCAACACAACTTTACATTAACTGCAATTAAAATTTTACCATGTGAGACTTTAATAAAGATTCGACATTGAACGTTGCAAATCACGCAGGTTTAATTCCGAAATATTTGAATACATTATTCGACGTAAGTAACAATAATTGAACCCTGCGTGTACGAACAAGTTTATCTAAATGAACTATAAAACTTTCTAGTTTTACAGTATGCGAGACACAATGCGAAAACATCGGAGACTTGGTTCTCTCATACCATTACATAGGCCGTGGAGTCACAGATGGCACTGTATGACGTATGTGTGAACGTTCCTTGCGGCTGTCGGGAGCCAGATGCGACGGCGAATGGCGAAGTGGCAACGATCAGGACGCTGCAAGAGAACGCGTAGCATAGTAGGCCAACGTACGAGAGGTCACTTTTTCTCATCCAGGTCCGGTTCGCTATCATCGTGTGCTCAGGAGGAAAATAACCGCTATCAGCAGTGGGAATTCCATTGCGAAGATCGCTTAATGCCTTCTAATGAAACTATTAAGGTGTTATTTCGTCGGTACACAAGGGAAGTGGCACAGCTAAAAAATGATTTTGCAGGAATAGGCGAGGATCCATGGGGAAGAAAATCCCTCCCTAACATTTTTCAGTAACTATTAAATTTAACTCGTAACTTTCAAGCGAAACTAATTTCAGATTATCATTAAAACAAATAAAATAGTATGGCAGAATGAGCTGAGCGTAGCCTGCGACATTTCACAAAACCTGTAATACGATGTATACGACGAAAACATTTTGAATTTCTCCTCCCAAATTCGTCTCTGTATCCACCCCTGTGCAGGAAAACATTTAATCCCGAGAGGAGCCGTTTATTTTACGGCAAAGTGTTTTACCCTAGTCGTATTCACAGTATTGTGAGCTATTTTTAAGGAATCTTAAGTACTGAAATATATTATCTAAACTAATTTCTTCTCTTAACTAATAATTACGATTAATGAGTTTTTTTCTAATCTTATGCGTCAACTACTGTTCTCGTTCGGTCATATAAACGTAGAGTTCCTAGATACAGAATATCGCATTCCTTTGCACCGCCAATTCCGTCATATTATAACCAGTTGTGAAAAGAGTTGGAACTGTTCGATATACTGGAAGTTGAGAGCTAGCCATTCATAGAAAATTAATATTAATATGTATCGAAAATCTTCATCATTTCTTCAATTGTTATCATTTCTTCTCAATTAGTGAATTCTGCTTAGCGCAGCTATCGGATGAGATATTTTTGCAGTTAACCGAAACGGCTAATGTTTATAATAATAATGGTTTTAAATAACATATCGACGAACGAATCTTGTGTAAAGGTCAAGAGAGAGTTTTTGCCCAACACACGCTTACGCTCAGAAAGTACTAATATTCGGTAGCAATTGTACAAGTTACACAAGTAGTTTGTTACACAAACAGTTACACAAACAGTTTGTGCAAGTTACACAAAAGTTTGACGCCTTTTCGATTTCATTTATCAATTTTTCCATTTTGTGCGCTGTGGTTTCGACTTCGCACTTCGATTATTCGCATCGTAATCATTCGTTTCCAGAAAAACAATACTCAGAAGCGATTGCCAAGAGAATCCAAGAGTTATTCACTTGTTTTTATTCTCTGGATGTGTACGAAGTCCAGATGTTTACGAAACATTGTTTGCAGTGCACGTAGATGTCATCGTGGCTCCCTGTAAAAGTATTACAGTAATTGAAGCATGTGCACTTGGGAATATTGATATAGACGATGTCGAAAATGCATTTCTGCAGGAAAGTTTAGATCTAAATCGATTTGGAATTGGACAGTCTGTAAATTTGGAACGTTTAATTGCTTATTTTAAAGGGGTTTACAGTTTGCGAAACTACAATAATTTCATTACTCCTGAAAAGAGAATTACCTTTGCTTTCTTGTCTTATATTTAGTATTTAAAACTAGCGGAATCCACCCGATGGTTCCCGAGCATTTACATTTATTAGACAGAAAAAATAATAGATGCTATCTGAAGTATACTAAGGATGTCATTTTATTGACACGTCCTGCCCCGGGTCGTTCCACCCTGCTTGTCCACGACCTGCCCTGCTCGACACCTCTTCATCCTGTTGGTCTGTGTAACCCCAGCCACACTCCACTCCCCCTGCTACGCTCGCTATTTCACGTCCGCTCCGCCATATCCATCGAAACTAATTTTTAATGTCTTCCTTCAACTACTGAAAGGCTAATGCGGAATGATTCCAATGTGTTTAGTAGGAAATTTCATGGAATGTTAAAACATTTGTGGATTTCTTTACCATTTTCGGATATTCTGCGAAAAATTGAAAGAATGCGCAAATAAAATCTAATTTAAAGGGTGGGAAACGAGGAGGTAGGTAATTTTTAAGAAATACCAATTAGACAGTAACTTTTGTCTTGCTTTAAAAACCTAGTGTACAACATTTCATTGAGAAAGAAAGAAACTTTTAATTTGTACAAAAACCAAGCAAGCAGACTTCTTTATAAAATAGAGTAAGAATGATAAAGTTGCCAACACTATGACCAGCAAAACCTTTCAGTTAAAATCATATCAAAATTGTTGTTTTGCCGTTCCCAAGTCTAATCTGAACAGACAAAAAAAATTGTAAAAGGCAATTTAATGTTGTTTTTGTATTTAATGTTAATTACTATATGAGCTTCAAAAAGACTGGATAGTTTTGACATCACTTACAGACACTTCAGTTTTATTTTATTAATACAGAAAACAAGCTTACGAAGTTAAACAGTCTTTTGTGTACGCAGGGTACCCATCACGACTGAATGGAAGGCAACCAGAGAAAGAAAAAGTAATATTGAGAATAAAATGGTAATTATTTAAGGTTTGCGATTATTTAATTGAAGGGAACTTACCGAATACTTTGGTCCTTTAATAATCTTAGTACCACGAGTGCTTTGGAAATTGTCGATAAATTCCCGACTTGCGAAGCGAGGAGGTAATTCATTTCCAAAACACGAGTGATATTTAACAGGACTATTCCACTAGTGAAGTTAGATCCAATAGAGTTCCAAAATGCGCCAAACATTGAAAATAACTGAAACCTACGTTAAAATAAAAACGGGGTTATGTCATAGTGCATACGCTGTTTATTGGACATCGACATAGCAATCGATGCATACCGCCTCCTAAGATAGATGGGTCACAGTTTATGATTGACCAGGACGAAGACGCGGTAAGAAAAACCGAATAAAAAAACGATAAACTTATTGAGATACACCGCCATGATTCGGGCATTTCGTTTGTATAGTTAAACACTATTGGTTTTATTTTCGCAAGTGGAATAGTCTCTAATTCTTTACGTATTTCTTCTATGTATTTGTTTTGGCATACCTAAAAGAATCTCGTGTTTTGCTGTTACTTGATAAGGTTTGATTAACAATACCAACTAAAGGAAAAATATGGTACAAATGAAATAAGTAGGAACAATCAGTAAAATAAATTGAATAGGTTAACGGCGTAAGTCAATTAATTGTATAGCTCAAATCAGTAGTAAATTGAAGTTCCGAATAGGGATAGTTATACTATGTATTTTACATGAACATACTTCGTATTTTTCGAAGGCCACTAAGTGCTTTATCTCAAATCTATTAATGAAATAATCGGAAAACCGCAACATTATTGCAGCATGTTGTCTTTTTTGTACTTAAAGAGGACCTAAGAAGCTCTTTGAAACTTCCCAACATCACGTGGGAGTGCAGGCGTGGCCAATGAAGCTCCGCTGTTTACTCAATACGACGAAAGGGGGAAACGACCATGTTAAAGTACGGAAAAAAACGCGACAAATGTTACATTCAAAATCTCTCTTTCTCCTTAACTGATTGTCTTCTCATTGACACCTCTGGCGATTCACACCTCTGTGGAGAACTCTTTACAATACTACACAGTGAAACCAGAACGAGACAATATAGAATTTCTATTTAACTCGAGTTTTATTCATTTCACTTCATGCTTCATACAATGTGTTACTGTTCAGTAACACCAACATCGATTTGCAAAACTTGGCGCAGAAACATGACAAGCCAACCCAAGTACAGGTCTCCAGTTCGTAAATATTACTCTAGTTTTTTATCATGTGTGTCTTATAACTAGCCCAAGCTCTTTTATTCGTGCAAAATTAGATGACTTGTTTTGTTCCCTTTGATATTCAAGACTTATATATTCCACTACAATTTCTTTGTCCTTCATGAAACACGGGTATTGGAAGAAGCAATGAAAAACCGCCAGTCTCGACAATCACCACCTGATGTATTTTTTCTCCAGCTCACGGGGTATTGTAAATCTTTCGCGAACAAAGTTTCCATTTGCCTATGGTAGTACAGGCTTATTAGTCGATGTGGAGGTTGGGCTACATTTTCGTAAGAGCGGCAAGATAATCGCCAATGCGCAATTCATTCACAACGGCGCTATATATATTGCTCGTGAACAAATTTCAAATTGCCTTGGGAGAACGGGCTTATTACTCGGCGTGGAATACAACTCCGTTCTAACACGAGCACTAAAAGAATTCTGCGTTGTTTATCATGGAGAACATTCAATAAGACCAGTAAAATAATTTCCATTCTAACAAGAGCAGTAAAAGAATTGAATTGAATTGAATTAATGCCTTATTTAGAATTATTATTAAGAGATATATTAAGAGAGATATTATTAAGATAAATATAATTTAGAGATATTATTATTAAAAATCGCGTTGTATTGCGTCTGTATTGTGTGCAGTTCCTCGGGGCTTGGCGGCGCTGCGGCGCTGCGGCGCTGCGCCGAGTCTCGAGCTGCGCCCCGGTAGGAGGGCGACCGGAAGCGCGCGGCCTCGCTGCGCCCCCCGCCCGGAGCTGCGCCGTCGCCGCGTCGCCTCCCACACGGCTCCGGTTTCCATGACGTCATCGCGCGCGTCGCAGCGGCGACATGCGGCCCTCCCGGCGCGGCCCCGTCTCCTCCGCCTCCACACACGCACACGCACACGAAAAAGAGCAACGAGCCGACCCGTTTTCGCCGCTCTCCTACAACTCTGTGAACTCCCTCCTTCAGCTATTGTATTCCTGGTTTATTGATATTGCGCTTGTGCTTCTACATATGCGTGTGTGTGCGTGGCTTTCTGTGTGTGTATGTGCATGTGCGTGTCTGAGTAAGTGTGCGTGTCAGTATGCGTGTACGTAGAATACGGATGAAGGGATTTTCCCTCATCGGTTCTGACTAAAAAAAACAGACATCTACAATTAGTTTAGAATTCATTTTAACATGCAATTTAACAACATTACTCCCATTAAAGAAGACAATTTGCCCCGGCTTGAATCAGGATATAGGATCCAAAAATAGTTAATTACATCAAAAGTACAGAAAGTGAAACTTTGGTGAACGAATGAAAAGTTTAATTTTGAAAAGAATACGCTAATGGACACTTTCGTAAGTTTCGTACAACTTCGTACACTTTCGTCTTTATCATACGAATTCACAGAAACTTACACATATGTTCTCTTGGGACCTTTATCAATAAACGAGGTGGCAAGCATGTTGATTATTGTCGCTCCAGTTGCAAGTTGCGTACCCAATTCTTTTACAGGGTCATGTCAAAGTCTATTTTGCCGTACGCGAATCGACAAGTAACACTAACGTGTTTTAACAGTAAATTCTCGGCTATCCGGGAGACGCCGCGTCGTTGGCTGGCAGGCCGATGTTTCGCCTGACATGTCACGGGCTTCCTCAGGGCAGTGACTCAGTTTTGATTCGAGCCGCGGAAGCTTACGCGTGTTTTAACAGAGTTGTAAATAAACAGCAATATATAGTCAGTAAATAGTAAAGGTAGATAACACTAAAAAATGTATGCACGGGAGATGAAAAAAATAAGTTAATAAAATTGTATGCAACTCCATCACGAGGGCGGAACATCATAGCTTGTGTACACGTAAGCTTCCGTGGCTCGATAGCCGAGAATTTATCACAGCTTGTGGTAAAAGGAAACTAGTTAGCTACAGTAAAGCACAAACTTTTTTGTACTATTTCATTTCCTTGCCTCTTTATTCTGAGGTAGCCTTTCAGTTTTGCCCCCACCATCACTCCAGCTCTATCTATCGACGCCTAAAAGACATTTTTTCACATTTTCTTAATTTTCGGTCCCCTAATTGTAGAATTGAAAACATGCACTATACTAACGGGACTAACGACCCAAGTAGTTGACATGCCCGGAATCACAAAAACAATCAATCAACCAAATATTCATTTTAACAAACATTCTACACATATTTTAGGAGTTAGTGTTGTTGACTGACGGACATAAAAACAATCAAAAAATAAAACAGGTTTTTGGTATCAGGGGATCCCAAAGCGTGAATTCTCATTCAAATGTCGAAATCGATTTTCCGCAGCATTACGTAGCTTGCTCTATACTTCGTAAACCAGCCTGATACATAAGTACATAAACGAGAAAGTAAAAAATAGGTTAAATATAACATTCAAATAACCTACGTTTAATTTATTCTAATCATTGTTTACTTTTGAAAAATCTAATACAAGATTTTTAAAGAATCCCTAATCCCTAGGGAGCGGATTTTTGTGCTATAAAAAATCTTGAAATATGCTTTTAAAAATTTGCATTTATGACTTAAATATTCAGAAATTTAATATACAATTAAAATTAACGATATTTCATTTCCTCTATAAATCTTTCTTGATAAAATTCAGGTGAAGCATGCCTGGAATGAAAAGATATATTTTTATGCAAACATACTATAATTTAACTTACTTAGAGAAATAATTGAAGTAAATATTCACCTTAGTGAAGTACATGTATGTCTTGTTACATTCCTTCGAACGTGTTTAAAAAAATACATTATCAAGGAATATCCTATTTGCACAAGTATTTTACGATCTACAGAGAAAAAACCCACAAACTGTTACATTCTCTTTCGAAATAATGAACGATCACAATTAAATAAATTATATGAAATGTTTTAGATAAGTCTCTATTTTAAAGAAATATGCCAAATATGCTCCTGCAATTACACTATTATGCACCAACAGGAAAAATCGGCCAAATATGCACTAACATATTAATTTATATATCATCACATTCTAACCAAATGTCAAGAAATTTTACTTAGCTATGCATTGAATCACAGGAGAAAAATATGCAAAATCATAGAAATCCGCGCCCTACTAATCACTGTCCACAGCAAATCCTATGATGCTAAATTCTAAAATGTACCTCACTTTATATTCGTTCTTATTGCTTGTAATCCAATTGTTCTCCAAATTCCATTTCCCGTCAAAGGCATTGAAACCGGTATCGAAACGGCCACCTTGATAAAAGCCGCTACCATTAGCGGTTCAGTTTTCATTCAATCGATTGATTGTTTTGAGTTAGACATGTGTAAAAGTTCTCTGTTTTAAGCTGTTACCTGAACTCGCAGTCAGCGGCTAGGCACACTTCGTAGATTAATCTATATTTGACATTCACAACCTCCTGACAATTTTGTGCCTCAGCACTAAAAACGAGAAGAACGCTGGTGATTTCAGACGATTCGGTTCTTTTTGCGACAAGACGCATTGTCAGATTACGTAGTTGAGGCATTCGTCTAGTCAACTGTAAAGTATCGAATTTGAAAAGTTTGTTTTTGGTTGCTTTGCGAATGCTTCAGAGGCGTTTAACGCAAAGGCATAGAGAATGTATTTCCTTTAAGAAAGGCCTATTGTAAAGAATTAAATATGATGGTGAAAACTCTGATCATATTGATACATTTGAATCAATTGAACCTCTCGAAGAGCAATAATTTTTCCCGTTCGATATTTTACATGAATAAATGGAGAATGATGTGATTTTATAAGAGTTGGTCGAGTGCATATGTGCAAATCTTCATGCACGTGTTAATATTCCAAAATTGCGAGCCACTCGTCCAGAGTGAGAGGCCATGACTATGGAGAGCGACGGTTGCACTGTAAAACGCGGATGACGGGTTCATCATTTACAAGATGTGTTGTTATTTAGAATCCCCATTCTTGTACCCCAACGAAAGTGATCAACGTTAATTGATTTCCTAAATTCTACTCGAGTTTACGGTTTGGGATCAGAACCTTGGAAAAGATGCAATGCTGTGCTTTGCATTGCTAAGTGCAAATTCAAGTCCGCTGAAAATGCGATCTCCAAATATATTGTACTAGATCTTCAATATCTGCTTGATATAATAGTTTTTTACGATATAATTATTGTAAAACCTTGGTTTTCCATGGTTTCCGTCGTCGCTTCCAGGCGAATGTCGGGGCAGCGTCGTATGAAACGTGCAACGAACCGAGTGCGGCATTTTCTTCCCCAACCCTGATCCCATTCCCATTCTTAGGGCCATATGATGGGCTGATCATTTACTTTCGTATGGCCCATCCCACTGATGTAGGAAACATCAGATAATGGACACAACCGTGCTTTACGGGGGATTCGAGACCACCATGTCAATATCCGCCTACTTGAGCGAACCTTCCCCAAGCCCCTGCGATATCGAGCCGAGGCTGGTGCACCAATTATAAGTAGCTTCTTTTACCTCAGTGGTGAAATATACTGTGGGCGCCCATTTGATAATTATTGGCCGATACTTAGTAGTTATTAACAAATTGCAATATAGAGCAATAGGCATAAAATATTAATGAAAAGGTTCAATTTACAAATGAGTTCATAATAACTCCAACTTGATTCTCAATTTCTCACCACCAAGCTCGAAAAAACATGAAAGTGTACATTTGGTAAATGTTTTACAGCCGTCCACTTTTGACAAAAATAATGCCTATGAACACAGTAATTTCCAGGCGGGTGTCTGCTAGAGAATACAAGGTGTTGAAATGCTGATTTAGACCACATCCGCAAGAATCTATAATTCCTAACTTTTGTAACATTTTAATGAAAAGATAGCTCTTGTACTAGGTAATTTTTATGGGAAATATTTTTGAGTGAAGTGTAGGCTGAGTACGTATCAATTGACCCTGCAGGAGATTATTGCAATTCAATCCGAACGTTTTTAACCTGGTATAACGACAAGAAATTAGTTTGTTGCTGTCTGGGACACAGATTATAAATCAAATAGCTTGTACCTAGTTCACTGAAGTTTCCAGAAGATTTACCGCGGCCAAAGTGTTGATACTGGAGCTGCATGGAGCGAATAAGATTTAGTGTTTGTCATGAACCCGAAGACATCAGTGTAGAGCAAGAATCTTGTAATTGGTATGAGGTACATTGACATTAACCAGAAATAGAGTAATAATAATAATGTGGGTGTCATTCGAGTGTGTATGTTGGGCAACAGGTGCGTTCTGCAGCCATGCACCAGTCAGAGGGGGCGGCGGCAGGTCCCCGGAGATGGAAGGGCTCGGGTGACCTCACTTGCGACCTCGCACCGGAAAAAAGGGCCGGTGGCGGCGGTGGCCCGGAGCGGAGCGGCGCGGCGCGCGGAGGCACCCGGGAGGCTGCGGGCGCGGTTGCGGCCGGCCGCGGCGCGAGCTCCGCAATGAATGAGCGGCGGAGCCGGCCGCGCCCCGCCCTGCCCCGCCACGCCGCTGCTTATTCGCCGCGCAATCGAATAAAGAAGAGAGCGGGACGAGGAGGGGCGGGGCGGAGGCGGGGCGAGGGAGGGGGTGCCGCGGTTGCCGACGCGGCCGCGGGGCGCGCGCGCGGCGCCCCTCCTCTCCAACCCCGCCCCGCTCCGCCCTACCCCTTTGCGCCCCCGCTCCGCCCCGCCTCGTCCCGCCCTGCCACGCGCGGCCCAGTGCGGCCGCGCTCTCTGTCGGAGGCGGCGGCGGCGGCGGTGGCGGCGGCCGCTGTTGGGGTAGGTCCGGTCGCCATGGAAACTGAATGGGTTTCCTTTCCCGGCTTCTTTGCCGCGCGGCGCCGCCGCCCGCGCTCTTTCATATCGTTAAACGGACCCGACCTGGGGCAACGCGCCACCCCGCCCGCTCCCGCCCTCCCCGCCCCGCACCTCTCCGCCCGCCGGCGGCGCCGCCTCCGCCGGCTTCATTGCGCCGCGGAAAGTAAACACAGCGCGCAGCGGGCGGGGGCGGCGGCGGCGGCGGCGGCGGCGGCGGCAGCGGCGGCGGCGGCGGTGGGCTCGCGCGTTTCCCCATCGGAGCGTCACGTGCCGCATTTGTGGAGATCGCTTGGCGCCAACCTTTTGCTCGTCCTCTCTCGTGCAGTCCGTTTGCCACTAGTTTAAGGAGATGAAATGAGGCACAAACGAGTGCATTGGAATTATTTGTTTTCCTGCACATGGATCGATTAGTGTTTTCGGGCGCGGTAACTGTTAAGGCTATTAATCCCGCAATTGTAGGGCATGTTTTATAGCGAGAGGTGGCGGTGATCTCCCCCCCCCCTGCATGGCGGTATCCGGCGCCGAACTATACATCAGCTTTGCCTAACCAGGTATCTCCCACCAGCAGGGCACCGCCTCAACCAGGACATGCTCTAAACTCCCGACTGGTACCCAGATGTAATGTAGTGTGGTGCATGTAAGCGTGGGTGTGTAAGTAAGGGGTTATGGTAGGGCTAAGAAGAGAAAGGAATGATCGCGAAAGGAGGACGATTGCTCCGTCATTTGCCTCGTGTTGAATGGAAAAAGCACGGAAAATTACCAATCAGAGCAGCAGGTCGTTAGAATTCTCCACCAGACGGCAACTTAACTTAGCTCTCTAGCTAATGTCCAAAATCCTGCCATCGTCGGACCTCGAGTACTTGGACTTCCCGATCAGAAGTACTGCAGTGACATCAATTGATGCACTGAGCCACTTAAGCTGGACCTGCAGTTTGAAATGGGCAGTGCAGACGTCTAATGTTATTGTTGTCCACAGAGAGGCTGACCACGGGTGGCCGATGATGCATTGCGGTGTAATGTGTTTTTATACATGAGGCTGGTTAAGAAAGTACTCCCTTACCAACTTCTGAACTCAACTGCAACAGTTGACAATAGACACATCGAACTGTAAGACATTATATGTCAGATGAAGTACCAGTAATGTACCATAGGATAGAAAAGTAATATTTTGAAGATAGTTTAATGCGATGTGGTCATTTCAGGCCAAAAACGAAAGTATTCCAGTGTTCTGAGGTTTCGAAATACATAATTTCATCATCAGAGCTGTATAAATCATAAACAACAGCACTTAATATGGATTTAAACACATTCATAGGATATATGAATTTTATATCCACAGTATTTTATTAAGTACAAGGTGGTTCAAATATGACCGGGACTGATTTTTTTTACGAAATACTTTATTAGCAAAAAATTATTTGTACATGTCATTCTTCAAAGTACTCCCCTCCAGATTCTATACATTTTTTCCAACGTCCTGGGAGCATCCTAATGCCCTTTTCATAAAAGTCTTTTGGTTGTCGGCATATCCACTCCCGAACACTGTGGATGACTGCGTCATTATCCGCAAATCGCATGCCTTGCAAATGTGATTTAAGCTGTCCAAAAAGGTAAAAATCACTTGGGGCCAAATCTGGACTGTACGGCGGATGTGGTAGAAGGTCCCACTTCAATTTGCTGATGGTTGCCATGGTTGTTTTAGCAGTATGAGGCCGTGCATTGTCTTGAAGGAATGCTACCCGTTTCCCACCTCTCTTCCGTTTGGATCGGATCTTTTCTTTGATTTCTGTTTCCAAAAGTGCTGAATAATAAGCTGCATTGATGGTGTTAGCTTCTGTAAGAAAGTCTACATGGATAACACCCATCCAGTCCCAAAAAATGTTGCCATCACTTTTCCCGCCGAACGGATCTTCCGGGCTCTCTTGGGTTTTGGAGAAGAGGCGTGTCGCCATTCACGTGATGCCTGCTGGGACTCAGGAATAAAATAGTGAACCCACGTTTCATCAGTGGTTACAATGGACTTCAAAAATGCATCTCCTTCATTTTCAAACCGCATTAGAAGAACACTGGCAGCTTGCATGCGCATCAATTTGTTCTCGTCCGTCAAAGTGCGTGGAACCCACCTAGCATTCACTTTTCTATATTTTAGGTGTTTTTTTATCATGTCTTCTACACTACCCACACTGATGCCAAATACTGATGCAACTTCTTTGATAGTGATGCGCCTGTTCTCACAAATAACCGCATTAACACGATCAATGTTTGTTGGGGTTATGGATGTTCGCGGCCGACGATTATGAGGTTCATTCTCAACGCGCTCTCGTCCCTCTCTGAAACACTTACACCATTCAAACACACGGGTCCGTGAGAGGCACTCTTCCCTGTACTGTTTTTTGAGTCTCTGCAAAATTTCCGACGGTTGAACGTTTTCTCCAACGAGAAATTTGATGATAATGCGTTGTTCCACGCACCGCGGCACCTTTTGTTCACTCATCGTTCTAGCAAGACCCAGACGCGACTGAACAGGTTCTAACCTGCAAAGGAGGGAGGTGGGGGGTTGTGGCTAGATTCTCTCCAGGCGGCGCAGTTAATGCGTATGTCGGGGTATTTGAAAAAAAATCAGTCCCGGTCATATTTGAACCACCTTGTATAACAAAAAATAATAATTTCCATCCATACTTATTTAAACACTACATGAATCTCACAAATTCTTCTGCCCTGTGTGCAGTTTGCAACAGTCCTCTGCATACCACGGCACTGTGCACACAAATAGGAACCACAACTAAGAACATTTTTTGACAAATAACGCATTTTATTTCATTTTTTATTGCTACTGAAGAGGCAGTGATTTCTTGAAAAGAGAAACATACTGACACAGTAAAACATCAGGCAATTGACTGCTTGGACTAGATACTCTAAATTTTATTGTCTTCAGAGATGATGGCCAAATTATATTGTGAGGAATAACACGAATCATCGAAGTGAGAACAGGTCAGTAGTGCAGGGAGCATACAAGATTGAACGTAAAATCATAGAGCATTTTAAGGATGCTTACAATGATATTTGGAGATATCCAAGGAATTTAAAAAAATTACATCAAAAGCAACCCGGTCAAGTATGAGGCAAACCGCTGTAGTAATCTGCATAATTCTTTTATAGAAATAGAGTGCGTATGTGCGTTCGTCCGTCACACATAGACCCCTTTCCGACCAACCAAACGAGGCAAATGAATTGTCATTCGCTGCGTCTTGCTCTCCTCAAAGGAAAGTGATAAAATTTTGAGTATCCATTCCTAAAATTCAAAAATATTTCACTAAAAAGGGTGTTTTGGTTTTTGAACCAATTAAAACGCGTTTGGCTGACTTTCGGCACCTAAATAATGGATGATCAATACCTCATTAGATTTCTGTCGACGAGACATGCCGATTGGTGCACTTCTTAGTCGGTTCCCTCTAGGATATTCTGAAAGAGTCACAGAAAAACACTTTTAGTACTTTCAGTGCACCTACGAGAACACTGTTGCAGAGCAATGAATTACCATACTCTTTTGCTGGCATTTGCATGAATCGTTATGACTTGATTCATAAGATTATTTTTAAAATTTATTTTGATTGTGAACTTGCAAAACATAAATAACACTTTTTAACACAAAAATATCCTCCGGAGGCCCCGCTCAGTTGGTTATTTGAAGTTCCCCATAATTTATTTTATTGAAAAGGTCTCGGCAGGGCGGCTTATTTGCTTTTTCTCTGCTAAATGCGTACCCAACTCGCTGTAAAAATATATTTCAGTTATTCATGTGAGAGAACGGGATCGAAATGTCTTGTTTCTGATGCTGTAGTATGAATATCACATAACGGTGCAATTTCATTTTAGCAACTTACAAACTTGCCTTCCTATACTAGCAAAAGGTGATTAGACTTTTTTTAATTTAGCCATTATACGCCCCGTTAAGGGCAATTGGCCTCGACGCCGTTAGATCCTGAGGTTCCTAGTCGGTCACCCAACCAAGAACCCGCGATGTCTCGAATTTGTCTAACCTTCGTGACTTCACGTAGTTAACGAATTCGGATAGCAATGCCGGTTTCACGGTCGTGGCCTTTCTGTAGAACCATCAGCATTCATATGGATGACCAAGGGAAACCATGAAATCCCTTGTAGGGTAGGCCGGCACGGGGATTGAACCCGGGCCGCCCGAATGCGAAATCAGCGCACTATGGACTGAGTTCCTTCGTTCAATAATTAAACATGCTAGTAAATAGTAATAGTTATATAATATATAATATATAATATATAATATATAATATATAATTACAAACTTGCGTAATATATAATATATTATATATTACATATTACATATTAAATCATATTAAATATTTTATATTTTATATATTATATTACTATTACTATTATTAAATAGAATATATAATATTAAATAGTAAAGATGTGCGATACCTTTCAACAGAAAGCAGACAAATATGTTTTGAATGTCTTATTCATTGTTTGCTGCGATTGTGCTGGATCATCAAAACCCCTTGACTAAGACTCCTTGACTGAGAAGCCGACGGCAGGAGGATTGATTGCAATCAAGGTCGATTGAGCGAGCGGCGCGGGTGGCTGGATTCTCAAGAAGCCCTGAGAAGAAGACGCGTGACGCGTGGGGCCACGGGAGAGCCGCTCCCCCGCTTGCGTTCCGAGCGGCTGGTCGCGGCGCCGCGGCTCCTTCTCTCTTTGTGGCAGCCAGCGCCCCGACTCTGCTCGTCGGCTTCGCGTCTGCCGCCCCCCCCCCCCCCGTTGTAAAATTCCGCCCGCACGGCCCTTTTTCGGAGGCGCCTTTGAATGGAGCGCTCGCCATTGCGGACGTCATCCTTTGGATTAATCACCTCATTCAGTGTAGTCATCGCAGCGTTCATTTGGGAGAAACGGCATTAGAAACGAGGTATTTGCATAAGATATTCTCTTCGAAATTCCGCCAACGGCGGCCCGCGAACCTTCGGAAGAGGCGAAGGGGGAGGGGGAGGGGAGACAAGGGCACCGCCACCGCCGCTGTCGAGGCCTCGGGCCGTCTTCGCGGCGGGCGAACCGTGCGGAGCAACACGTGCGCTCTATCGTCCCTCTTTTGTTCTTCCTCTGGAGCACAAACAGCTGCCCAGCGGCTTCCATCGGACCTTCTTTACTCCTGTTTCTGCGCCAGAGGTATTTTCCTAGCAAACGTTTTCCCGGAGCATTCCAGTGTACAAGGCATGCAGCATGTTTATTGTCATTGCATTACACTTTTGAAATGTTCCTGTTCGTTTAAAAATGTTTATGGCTTGAGGATGTGTTATGTGCTCTATATATGTTATAGTTTAAGTGATCTAAAAGGAATTAATTCGTGTTGTATTTCCAGTACTTATTTAATGTAGTATAAAACATCACAAACTTTGATAACGCGTTTCTGAAAATGACATAGAAGCTTTCTGATGCTTTTGTGTTCAGTATAAAATAGTGCTTATAGTTTTACTTTATTTGTTAACATTTACTTTGTACGCAGTATTTTTTGTACGCACTGCACAGATACAAAAAAGTAGAATCAAGCTACATTATAAAGCTAAATTAAATTGATAAAACAAGAGTTCTAAAATACTACATTCAAGTATTCTCTGAAACCATTCAAATTTTTTAGTACATTCAGATAGCCATCTGGCCTCGCTGGGAAAGTTAGCCTCAAAATTAATAAAATGCGATTGGTTTCGATAAGCGGTCTCTCACACTGAAGTAACCAGTTTCATAGACCACCCCGAAATGAATCATTTTTGAAATTCGCATGTTACGGTTTGTAGCCATTTAGCATACAATGAGACGATCACTCGATTAATATGTAATGGCGATCTCGAAGTACAAGATTTAATAGAACTTTAGACACTTTTCACAGTAAATTAGATGTTCACCTTCCTGAAATACTACAATAAAAATCTCTTGGTAATATCATATTTATTTGTTTGAATATATCGCAATATTTCGCATGTGAGCTAGTTTAAAAGTTTTTTTTTTATTCTTGGAAAATCAATATTATGAATGAATTGTATCTTGTAAATGAATCTTCTAAGTGAGAAAATGTACGAACATTTGACAAGTGAAGCACCATTTTCAGAATATGCATGACTCATTAGTTAATTTCATACAAACGTCATTGTCAGATGCAATGTCACAAATAAACAACTAATTAAAGACATTGCTGATTTAAAGATGAAGGGCGGATAATGTTATCGAATATGAATTTGCAGTCTAAAACTTTGGATACTACCAAGTAAACTCATTAAACGTACAAATTATTGAAAATAAAATTATAATTATCTTTTACGGACCACAAAATTGATCAGGCGAGTCGGTCAATGAAGCTCTCTTGAGCGACGCTCGCGGGTCGGCAATCACCACCAGCTCCGGGGAATTCCGGGCGCACCGCCGCCGCTGCCTCCTCCTTCTCCGCCGCCCCCCCCCCCTCTCCTGACTCACCGCAGCGCGACGGTGCTACGCGGAACGTCCCCCCCCCCCCCCGCGAACGGCGGCGCACAAAGAGACAAAGACTGCGCGCGCTTCTGCAAAGCGCCGCCCTCTCACATAGTACATCGATTCCGAAAAGAGTGGGTACTTAAAGCGGGCTTCTCTCAAATTAGCGGTTGGAATTTCTCCATCGCTCCGGTCAACGCACCACTAATTGCGATGGAACCGAAATAGAATGTAATGAACCGAAATTGATAAGCAACGCTTGCGGCACACACTGTCCCATGTGACTGTCTACCTAGAACACGGTGCTCATAAAAAAAAAAAATCACTATTCTCCAAAATAAAAATGGGTTCTAAGACAGAATTTTAGGATAAAAGTAAAGCTGCCACAACGTACTAGCACAGATCTTCTAGTGCTATTTGTAACAATGATGTAAAATTAAAGTATTTTTACATTGCTTATTTATAATACTGTAATGCACTAGAATTTATCAGGAGCGAATATTTAGAGTAGGCAAAGGAGGCCATGCCCATCATTTATATATAACAACTTTCATACTGTCCTACACTCATCCCCAGCAAAGTTACTCTCATTTAAAACAAATAGTTTTGTGTGAAGATGTAAAGAGGTTTGAATGGCCTCTGGCTTCACGAAGATTGCGGAAACAGCAACACTATCCGGTCACATCAGTTCGGCTCTCGAGTATTCGTTGCCTCACATTGGCTCATCCAGTAACCCCGTATTTAAGAGCTTACAGCGATTGGAGTCCTCCCAGCTATTCGCTCTAAAATGTTGTCCACAAATCTATCAAATCATGAAATATATTGGATCGTTGAAATAAATAACGACCTAAGTGCCAAAAAGGGACAAATTGAGTTAATGTTAGAAATGAGATATGAGATATGAGGACTATTGCCTATAACGTATAAAATGGGCTAGCTCCTTTCCACGTTTCAATTAGTTGGATACCTCACCGCTAGAAGGCAACTGAATTATGTGCCAAGATGTGTGTTTAATGCAAAGTGACGTGGTAACATTCTACGCCTGAAACGCATGGTGGTGGCATTTGCTGATTTTGCTGTGTTGCCATCTTTTCATGGCATTTATAGATGTCCTGAGTTAAGAGGTAAAAATCAACCAATGAAATGAACGAATCTGCAAAAAAAGAAAGGCGTAAACACGAAGATGTCAGTGAGTAAGCAGAGAGAAAGATGAGATGTGTTCCTTCGTTAATTAAACATGCTAGTAAATAGTAATAGTAATATAATATATTATATATTATATATTATATATTATATATTATATTTTACATATTATATATTATATTACTATTACTATTATTAAATAGAATATATAATATTAAATAGTAAAGATGTGCGATACCTTTCAATAGAAAGCAGACAAATATGTTTTGAATGTCTGGTCAAATATGTTTTGAGGGTCTGCTGTACATAAAAAGAGCGGAAAACATGTGCAAGACGATCTCCAACAAACTAGCCGGTAAAATCAATATTTCAAAATTATGGAATGAGAAATTAATTAATTGAACATATGGAGTGAAAAATTGATCAGAACAAACAAATACAAAATGCCTTTTTTGGGGGCTGTAATTTGTTGATAATGGTATATTCAATAAAATTAATCACAAATATTTCGATAAAAGGTCATTCATACATGTGTTACAATAGTAACTTTGCAAAGACGGAGAAAAAAAGGAAAAAGAAATGTGAAGTGCCCTTCGATTTGGTTACAATGATTGTAACTGCTATATCAAAAACTTTGCAGTCTCCTTCATGGAAGATTTCAAGGTGTTTAAATCTGCAACAGATTTATTTCTGAACAATAGAAATGCAAGTTTGTAATTCTAATCCACTGTGATCGTCAAAGTATCAACCAGGATTTGTTAAAAAACAAACACACTCAAACATCAAAACAATATAGAAGTTTGGAAAGATATTTGGGCGATGAAGAAGAAAAAATCAAAAACCCCTAAAACAATTTTGTAGACACAATTTTCACAACTGAAATGCTACAATAAAGTTAAAAAATATTGAATGACATGTTATCTTTTCTACAGGCTCAAAACAGGTAATTTTATGAAAAATTATTTCAGCAAAGTAATTGTTAACACTCTGAAATATTATAAGGATTAAAATAATTGTATTTTATAATTTTTTGTTCAATATTTTTGAAATATGTTTAGTTTTGTTCCTTTGGACTTAGTGCATTATTCACGTAAATGATTAATATTGGATACTGTAATATACACATTATATAATAATAATAATTATTATTATTACTATTATTATTATTATTATTATTATTATTATTATTGAGTCACATAAATATTGTTAGTTAATGAAATGGCAACTTTCTTGTCTATTTATTCATAATATGCAATATATAAAAGGTTTTTTTGACCTCCTGAAAAATGTTCGTTAAATATTTAGGATGGACGGAAGTGAGACACGTGTTGAGCAAACCAACTGCGTCAGTGACAACTTGCCGTGGTGTAGCTATCTTTTCCGCCCTGCAGGAGGGATTTTTCACTTGCTAATTAGGAAGACAAGTCGTAAAGTGAAAGGTAAGAAAAGAATAACAATACCTCAAACATTTGGTGTTATTTTCTTTCCTGGAAAGCAGGGATTAGGCATTATGCTAGACAAGATAGGTTACAGAGCCCTTTGTCGTGGAAAATGCGATTATTTGTTTAAAAATAAAAATTCTAAGAAACCATTGAATCGCCAATATATTCTCCATTCCGTTAGCGCGAAAATGAAAAGTTTTAGTGTAAGAAAAAAATCAAGAGTAACATAAGTAAAGTAATACATTTGAAGCATTTAGAAGAAATTACCGGGGCTCCAAAATCTCTTTAGTGCACTAAATAAATAAGAACGGCACATTTTATACCAATGTTCAAACTATCCTGAATGTACAAAGTTTGTACAAACCAATTATCATTATTTCATAATTATTTTTGTAACCAAAGTGCGTAAGTTACAAACACACACTTTAATGTCATGACGTATGTTTCCTATTTAGATTTTTGATTTACTATAATCAATAGCTGACGCAGTTACAGGAAAATATGTTAATCTTACTTCTGCAGCACTTCAATATCATTTTCTTCCGTGAAATTCCCTTTTCAATGATAGAGCATACCACATTCTTTCTCATATTTCATTTTGGATTTATATGCATTTAGTTCGGCGGATTTAGCAGATATCTGCAAAACCCATTAAAAACGCTCTTTCTCTCCAGTTTCGATTCTATTTTCATCAGGCGAATGGTGACAATTGTCAATCACCACAATCGTCAATGGCGACAATTGGTAATTGCATACAGTTTCCATTTCAGTCAGTTGTCATCTGCTCTGAACACAATTCCCCTTTTCACTTGCTTATGATTCTGAAATGTTCTCTGAATTTCTAAGTGAAACGACAGTATGAAATCAAACAGTACGGAACATGGCAAGGAAGTATTTACTTTAACATTCGCATTTGCTTGTGAATTCTATATTCGAATTGTAACAATCAATGCATTTCCCGGCCTACTAAAGAAAGTAAATGAAAATGGCGGTTGTTGAATCGAACATACTAATCTTGTCTTGTCTTTCGTCCTCGCTGTTCTGATACAATCAGTAGCATGGAAAAGCTGGTAAAGGAGCTCGGAATGTGCACTTTAAAAATGTAACTTGTTCTGAAGGAATCGTTACTGATGCTTAAACAGAATAAATAAAGCAGATTTTTACGGAGCTTCTATTATCGTAAATACGTTTGTAGGTGTAATAATAATTGTTTACATAAACTTGTACAAATATCTTCAGCTTATGAAACAAATATAACATACGCTGAAGAATTGAAATATTAAATAACTATTGTGTCCGATTTTATTTTCGGTCAGGTGCGTGGCACGGTGCATTTTGCATTCAATGAAAATTAGTCTCATTTAACGTCCAGATGCTCTAGTAAATCGTCTAGGGAGTCCCGTGTGACGCATATATTTGTGTTTTCTTAATAATTGGTAGTTTATATTCCCTATAATGTTTTCGTAACTTGTATTTTGTCTTCATACATTCTGTAAAAAGAGTGCCACAGAGCGAAAGCTCACTAGCAGAATAAATATATTACAATAAACTATCATTAATGCGAATTCCAAGAGACCGAAATAATCGGGGTTTGCATTGTAAAATTTTGTGTTATCGGATTATTTTAATGTCCGTATTATTGTAATCCCTTGTTGAGGCCCAAATTTTGTTCGTGTTACGATAAAATTCGTGTTATGCGTGTTCGTCCTAACAAGGCTTTACTGTATTATTATTATTATTATTATTATTATTATTATTATTATTATTATTATTATTATTTATAAAATTTGTTCTCCAAAATTAATTCTCTAAGTAATGTCATGTACTTTTTCCTGCAAATTTTAAAATGGAAATTTCGTGTATTTTTTTATTGAAATATTGGCAATATATTACCGTCTGTGCTCAGGCCAGAGCAATGCAAAGGCCTGTGCGTGGCAACAGATTCGCATTAACAGAACAGCGCGGAGGGGCAGAGCGTAGCGGCCTCAGGGCCGCCCCCTCCCCTCCCCCTCTCGCAACCTCGCTCGGCGCCTCTCGAACGAAATCGGCTGCTCCGCCGCCGCCTCGTAAAACAAAGAAAGTCCACAGCGCAACCTCTTTTTTTTCAACTTTCCCCCCGCCAGTAGCCCTGGCGAGGCGGGAGTTTATTTAGTTATTGGGGTACAATATATACGCCGCAGCTCTATGGCTTATGCGGCAAAGAAAGGGGCAGAACTTACTTACTAACTTATTTCTAACTTAACCTATGGATGAAGCCGGCACTTTGGCCGGCAACCTAAGATTAACACAAGTCTTTGTTCTTCGTCATGCTTTAGTATTTGTTTTCTTGGGTATTTTTTTTTCCTCATTCACACGCACATTCACACTAGATCACTTGACATACGCACTTTCACACGACACTATATACATCCTAAACACTATTTACACTATTTACACTATGTGCGCCACGGCGCCGACTTTGCTCCAAGCGTCCGTGGCGGCTAGGCACAATGAGCCTCACTCGTTCCGCTGGGAGCCTCACGCCGCTGCTCGCAGAGTTCTGCGAGAAGCTGCGGCGGTAGCGCCCGGAACGTGGAGGCCACTTGCTTGGGCCCTCTCGGCGCAAAATACGTCCGGTGGACCTCACAGTTCACTGCCCGACCGGTTTCGCGCAAGAGCCGCGGAGCTTTCGGGCCCAGTGCCCGCGTGAGCGCCGTGTGTGCCCTGCGGCGGATCTCCTCTGGCAGCTGCCGACTCACGCCCAGGGCCCCGTAGGTTGCACTGTTCCTATGGTGGCGGTTAGGAGGAGGAGGAGGGAGATGCGGCCGCGTGGCGGTCCGTACCGCTCGGTTCTCGGCCGCCCAAATCGGGCGTAGGGTCGAGACCGGCGCTGCCGCAAAGGTTTCGCAAGCATAAGTCCATAAACTTCGTATGCAGGCGGTGAAAAGGAGACGCTTCTGCGAGAGAGATAGGTCCGGGGAGCTAAGGAGGGGACGCAAGAGGGATGTCCTCGCAAGAATTTTGTGGCGAAGATCCTTGGCGTGCTGGTGCCAATAGAGGCCACGATCTAGAGTCACGCCAAGGTACCTCGCGCTTGGGGACCAAGGAAGATGCGCGCCCGCAAGCAACACCGTTTCCTCGGGGTCTGCCCTCTGACGGGTGAAGTTAACGGCCACGCATTTTTCAAGGTTTAGGGTGAGGCGTTTCTGGCGAAGCCAGGTGGGAAAGGCGGCGAGGCATTCGTTCAGGTATCTCACTGCTTGCCTGCTGTTCGCCGATTTCGCGTAATATGCAAAGTCATCCGCGAACATCAGGAGCCCGCAACGCTGAATTCCCGTTCTCCTTTCTGCTAGCAGAGGCGCATCATTGACGTACAGGCCGAAGAGGGTGGGGGAGAGAACGCTCCCCTGTGGAACTCCCGCCTCGGCGCGTCTTAGGGACGATTGTACGCCGTTAACTCGCACTCTGAACGTTCTCTCTGTGAGAAAACTACCGATCAGTCTGGTGTAGCAGTCGCTTATCCCTGACTCGATGAGACATAAGAGTGCCCCCTCATGCCACACCGTGTCGAAGGCCGACCGCATGTCCAGGAAGACGGTAGGCAGATTCTGCCGCCTCTCGAGAGAGAGGCCGATCTCGGTGCAGAGACGCGTCAGCTGCTGCGCGGAGCTATGACCCGTTCTGAACCCGAATTGTTCGTCTCGGAGGAGACCTAGACGCCGTATTTCCTGCTGCAAGCGCACCAGTATGAGGCGTTCTAGAGTCTTTCCTAGGAGCGAGAGTAGACTAATGGGCCTATAACTACTCGGCAGGAAGAGACTCTTACCGCACTTGGGTATTAAGCAGATGTTAGCTGTTTTCCACGGGCGCGGGATATATCCTTGTGCTAGGCAGGCATTGAAAAGTTCCAGGAGAAATGCAACCCCTTTGTCACCAACGGATCTCAAGTGGGCGACGGTGATGCCGTCAGGGCCGCAAGATTTTTTTGGGTTGAGGTGGCGGAGCACTCCGCGGAGTTCTCCGTCCGTCACGCGACGGGCTGATGTTTTCGGTGTGACTGTCAGGAGGCACCGTAGGCGCTCCGCAGTCACGTGGGCATCGCAGGCTCCGGCGTCGTTGGGTCGGAACTGCCGCTCGAGCGAGTCAGCAAAGACTTCGCTTTTTGCAGCGTCGTCCCACACATACACCGGTGCCGGGGGAGGTTGGCCAGGGAGCCTTGGGGTGTCCGCGTTGGTTTGAATGGGGTGATTTACTCCTGGTTGCCGCCCCAGCGCTTTGGATAAGCCCCATAGGCGTTTATCGTGGAGATTGCACTCTTCTATTGTACTTTTCCACCGAGCGTTTCTCTCGTCTCTCAGAGACGCACGGAATTCTCGGCTCAGCGCTCTCGCCCGCTCCCCGTCTGCGGGATCACCAAATCGGCGATGAAGCTTTACTGCTCTGCGGAGCGCTTGCAGTGTCCGTCTTTGCTCCTCTGTGAGCTCGGGACGAGAATCCGGCACGCGCGTCACTTTCGTGACCTTTTTGTAAACGGACATAACCGTGTCGGTGAACAAGTTCACCGCAGATTCTATATCCGTGTTTGTCACCAGCGGTCTCTGCTCGAGCAAATCGCTCACTTGAGCTTGATAACCGACCCAGTCCGTGTCGCGCGTTGTTCGCATTCTTTGCTGGCGTACTGCGACAAGAGATGCCACCACACATATTACCGGATTGTGATCGGAGTCCAGTTCGGGTAATGACGACGGTACATCGCCGTCAACCCCCTTCGCGATCGCAAAATCAATAATACCCGGTCGCTTGCGCGTTCCGCGCTGGGCTGTCGGGAAATATGTGGGACTTTTCGGTGCGCATACACATACGCCCCGTCTCGTCGCTGCTAGAGTGGCTAGATTGGTGCCGTTCCTGTTGGAACCTAAGCATCCCCATGACCGGTGTCTTGCATTGAATCACCAAGTAGCAGAACCTTGGTGTCTAGCGCTAGAATTGCTTCAATCTCAGAGGCGTTGAGAGTTTGATCTGGGCAGTAGACGGACACGACAAGGAGTCGTTTCTTTCCCACCCAGATGTGCGCTCCAACAGCTTCGAGTGATGTCAGCATTAGAGTCGAGAGGTTTGCCTGGAGCTGAGGGATGTCGCGGCGAATGCTCAATGCGACTCCACCTCCCAATCTGCCTTCGCGGTCTCTCCGGTATGTTGCGAATCCTTGAATTCGGAAGTCGCTCCGGGCGTTGAACCACGTCTCTTGTATCGCCATGATATCGAGATCATGCTTTCGAATGAACTCGCCTATTTGCTGGGCTTTATGCAGTGCGCTCCGCGCATTCCAGGTGCATGCACGCAGCGGCTGCATGCAGGTATATTCTGGGCGTCTCCTAGTGGTTTGCGCCATCTTCGGGGAGAAGAGCTGCCAGTTGTGCAAGCATTACCAGAAACTGGCTTCTGGAGAACGCTGCAGGGGCTGCCGCGGGTGGAGCGCTGGTCCGCGACTCCACCGCGCCGGTTGCATCCCGCGACACGGGGACCTGAGCGGTGTTTGCCTCTGCTAGGTTTTGTACCACCGCTGACCAGGCTGTCCCGTTACTTACCTGCCGGGCTGCACCGCCCGGCTGCCGCGCAACCTCGGCGCCCTTGCAGGGAGTGAGCGCCCAACTTCCCCGGGATTCCTCTCAGACTCCCCTAACCCACTGGCCTCACCTCCGCGCCGCCGCCGCCGCCGCCGCCGCCGCCGCCGCCACCGCTCGCGCCTTCCGGCGACTCCGCAAGTGTCGCATTCCATTCTCACGGAAAACACTGGTCTCCTTTGATGAGAAAATCCATTTGTAAATTCATCGCGTTCGTTACCAGTGAATTTGTTACATTACTTTTAAATACAGTTGCAGAAGAACTACAGTGATTTTGACAACAATATTTTTTACAACTCATTTCAAAACGGCTTGATGGGCATGCACTACAAGCACCTACATTGAATTGATCAGATATTCAATGACAATTTCCTGTCTCTGAATCGAATAAAGTTTCCATGACACTTTGCAAAAATCTGTAAACACAAGTAAAAAAACACAAAATGATACAGGAAGCTTTTTGGGAAATTCTCACTCTCGTACCCGGTTGCAGCGCTCAGAAAATAAAAAAAACTCGTTGATAGCGCAGCTGAATGAGCGGAACGAAATCCACTCGCGTGCGAGACCGCTAGTAGTAGTAGGGCTTCCCAACCTGCTTTCCTGGTCACTCACTGGGGCCGGACCCCTCTCCCAGCCACCGGCTCTGGGGCCGCGGACGGAAACCCGGCCGTCTTCAGACTGGTTGTCTCCCAAATGAGGTAGCGAAAGGTGTAACCTTTCAGAAAAAACGTTTAAGAGTTCATACGCATATCGCATTCCGGAAGTGGGAAATTCACGCCTTTTAAAACATTTAGTTAACCTAAAAATTGTTGCTGTACTGTTTCGTATGAAACTTACCAATGATATCATCAATACAATGTCAATGATTCCGATTCCTGGCAGCTCGGGGAATAGGCTGGAATTTCAATTCCCCAATCAAGCTTCATTCTTTCCTTTTCCTCGTTAATCCACGTATGAGATGTTATGGATGAGTTATTTATCATACTCACTCCGTGATTTAATTCCAATACCCTCGTCATTAACGCGGATCAATAATCGGACGGATTTCAAAGTTGGGACTGTTGCTTCTAGAAAGCATTCACTAATGCAAGAATGTTGAGTTCGGAGAGACGTGTTACCTACGTATGCATCACATTGCAAATGGGATATTCTTCCAAATTCACCCAAAACTTATTGATTCATAAAAATTATGATACGTGGTTTACTAGGCGTGTCTCTATCCCGAAGATGATTCGTTCGTTAAAATTAATGGACAATAATAAATTACAATCGATCGCAAATAGGCCTAGAGAGTTCTAAGTTAAATAGAAAGGTCCAACATTTTTTCCAATTATAAATAACCAGAAAGCTAGTTGCGGGACGTTATACTGAATTGAAAATTACTTAGAAGAGCCCAGAAAGAAAATGTGTATAGTAAAACATTTTTTAATATAGGAATGATAGTAACGAAACACAAGAAAACAACATTTAAAAACATGCCTTACCTTAACATTCTAAATCTTTTACTATTATATAAAAATGAAGTTATTTGAAATTGCACATGACAAAAAATTAGTGACATAGAGTAATTGGTTCCATATTAGTGGGAAATGTCATGCAAAAGGAATATTTGAATTCGTATGTTCATGATAAAACCGTGGCAGATTGAATTATTTTTGTAAGAAAGTAAGCATTATTGTTTTGACAAAAATCCGGAAAAAGCATAATGCGAGTTAAGGTGTTTTATTTTTCTTTTAGTACATATTTCTTAATTATTTTAGACTAAAATGAGTTAAGTAGACTCGCGGTTCACTTGAATAATAAGAAGTGGGCGAACAAGACATATCTAACTGATTGTGAAAGTAGCCGTGCAACAACAGCACATACTTTCTCGCAATATTACAATGCTATCGTTATGTACGAACGGACGCTCATAATGCTTCATTAATTTCAAACAGAAATTACGCAAAAACGACTAACTTTTACAAAAAATTGTACATGACCTTATTTAAAGAGCTAATTTTGTAAAACTGACCTTTTCTGAGTCAAAAATCTCTATCTTCAGTTTTGTAGTTTTGAATTTTTTTTTCTGCAATTTTCGAAAAACCGAGCAATACCCGAAAATTGGCTTAGCATCATTTTCTTCCTATCTCTTATTACATATGTGGAGAAATTTTAAAGAAAAAGAATTTGAGCGTTTTTAGAGAAAAAAATCGTAAATTTCAAGCGCATATTACGCAAAAACTACTATTGTTTTCAAAATATTGTACATGACCTTTTTCAAAGAGCTAATTTTGTTCATACTAGTTTCATTATATACATAACCATTCATTATTCCCATTCATTCGCACTTCACTTCACTGCACTGTTCGCCACGGCTCTGACTTGACTCAAAGTGTCCGTGGCGCTCGGGCCCATTGGGAGGCGTGGCAGGTGGGGCGCGGCGTCGCGTTCCCCGCGTGTCCCTCGGCCGATGGCGAGTCTTCTTCTTTTTTTTTTTTTTCAACTTTCCCCCCGCCAGTAGCCCTGGCGAGGCGGGAATTTATTTAGTTATTGGGGTACAATATACGCCGCAGCTCTATGGCTTATGCGGCAAAGAGGGGGGCAGAACTTACTTACTAACTTATTTCTAACTTAACCTATGGATGAAGCCGGCACTTTGGCCGGCAACCTAAGATTAACACAAGTCTTTGTTCTTCTTCATGCTTTATAGTATTTGTTTTCTTGGGTAAGGCGAGTCTTCCCCCTCGCGCTCGGCTGCCTCCGCTCGCTCGCACAAGGCAGCAAGCGTGTCGTGAGGCAGCGCGCGGAAGGAGAAGGCGACGCGCTTCGGACCTTTCCGGAGGTGGGACCGATGCGCGCCACTGTTTGCGTCACGGCCGGTGTCGCGCAGGATGCGCGGCGCATTCGGACCCAGAGCCCTTGTAAGCGCCGTCACTGACCACCTTTGGAGCTCGACAAAACACGTCCAGTTCGAGGCCCTTCGATCAAGAATCTGAGAATGAATACTTGATATGGGTTTAGTTGGCATTTTGGGCCGGAATAATCCGGCATTTGCCAGCTAGCGATGTTACATAAGTGAGATATGTGGCGAGTATGGCGTTAATCGCTTCACCATACCTAGAGTATTTAGCTTACCTGAGCTTTTAGTTCGTCATACACACTATAGAAACTGATGCGATTTTTTATAATAGACGACTACAGTTGCATTTCCCCCCTTTGAGAATCGAACTCGGACCCACCTCGCAGAAAGCTACAACGCGGTCCATGAGCCACCCGAGAGGTTAATTCTTAATGTATTACGAGTTAATCCAAATAAATCGACCACTTGTAGCGGAATTCGTCTACTTTTTTTGTGTTAAGTGTTAGAAACGACATCACTCACCACGAAATGCCGTTTCTAGCTGACGATGTAGCCGGCGCTCAACTCACGCTGTGCGGCGGGCCGGGCAGGCGGAAGGAGGGCGCGCGGGCGAGGGACCGCATTCCATCTGCGACCCCCACCCCGCCCCGTGCCGCCCCACGCTACCGCCAATCGCCGTTCGGGTGTACACGCCTAGCGCCAAAGCTGCCGCCCCATCGAGTTGCTCCCAACTACCTCCAATATAATCAAGAAGAATATTCTAACGAGACTTGAAATAATTCAACAGGGAACGAACACCAATCTCAAAGAATATTGTGTATTTACGGGAATAATATCTATTCGCCATCAATTTCTTCGCGTATCATACACACAGTGTTCATCAAAAAACAACACACAAAAAAGTCTTCGTAGATATCACTCAGGCCTTCAGAGTATGGCACAAAGCACTAACACATGTTAAAAATTCGATCCTGTACTATTTAAAACAAATAATAATCAGCTTAATTAGTAACCGAAATTTAGTAGTATCAGTTAACAATCACCATTTAAACCCAAATTCTATATCTGCCGGTCTCCGCCAAAGATTCTCCTCCTCTCAGCAACATTTTTCAACATATGCGTATCCAACCTTCCAAAATTAAACAACTTCAAATCGCACAATGTGCTGGCGACATGTCAATTTACCTAGTCGATAATTCATTGATTGATGTTAAAAACGTTTGCAGATATACCTCAGGCTCTTAGACAGTTGAGCCGCCAGCCTTAAAATTCAATTCAATACCTTAAAAAAACATTATTTCTCTCACTAAGACCGTACTCTCCCCCAACTCCTGTATCAATAAATCAATTAACTTGACACTCTAACATCACCTACGCGCTCTGGTTCATTGGAAATGTCCAACTATACAATGGATTTTAGACACCAGGTTGCATACCTCTTCATCCAATTCTATCACACCCTACCTCATATTCTTGTCCTCACCCCTTTTAAACGCAACAACATATTCCTTACAGAAATATAATCAAAAGACGATATTCATTCCTCATTTCTCATGAAATTCGCTGAATTGTTTATAGAGGTTTGTGAATAAAATTCCTCAACCTGTATATATTTTAAGATACTTTAAACAATATTGTAAATCAGACTACACCTAGGGGGAGCGTAAGCTTCCGCGGCCGGAGTCAGTATTTAATTGGCTATCCGGGTGACGCCGCTTCTGTGGCAAAGGTTCCGATGTTTCGGTCGCCATACGTCCTAAGGAAAGTCACGAGACGAGGCGCTGTTTGTTGCAGTTAGGAACGTTCCGATTCTATCGATTCAATTCCGGAATCGATTCCTCTTTTTTAATTTTTTTTATTCGTATGGAATCGTTACTCGATTCCTTCGCTTCCGATTCTTGGTGGAATCGATTCCAAAACGTGAATCAAGTCAAATGAATACTTTCATTTTTTAAATAATGCATATTGTTGACCTTTTACTGTTTTTTCAGGGTTTTTGTCGTTTGCATTCATTATTAATACTGTCGTTACTTTTATTATTAATTTTATAGAAGACCATATCGTGGTTGAATTCTACCTACTACAATGCTTCCAATTAACCGCTTCGTTCAGATCAAACACCTTGGTTATAATTGCTTTTTTTAGCATCTATCAATTTTCCTGTCTGAATTGCATGATGTGAAATTGTGTTCTATGAATCCGTCATAATTGCATGTGTATCGATTTCTAGGGAATCGATTCTTTTCTTTCGATTCGATTCTAGAATCAATTCCAAGTTTTCAATTCTGGAACTCCGGAATCGATTCTTTTACTTATTCTCTAGGCCACTGGGGCGCAGGATATCGTTCTCTTCAGGTGAGCTGAATCTACGAAGCAGTCTTCGCAGGAGAAGTGAGTTCTTGTGTTCTGGGTATTCCGTTTCGTCAAACCGGGCAGAGGAGTTCTTATGCAGAAGTTATTAACGTTACGTAACATCACGCGAAATATCTCTTCTTGTAAGTCCCAAAATAGGTTTACTCCAGGGAATGGAGCTAGAAAGTGAATGACTTGGAGATCAACAACAGCTGCTGCAAGGTTGCATCAATATATCAACGTGTCAGTTCAGATAAACTCATTATGCATACCTGTAATTGGGTTCAGAGAAACAGTGTATGCCCGGCTGCTTACCTATGGTAGCTGCACACCTCTCCTGCTGGTAGGAATCAAGGAGCATGCGCCGTCATATGCTACGCCGTCACGCCACCCACACATTTTGTGGACGGAAAGGAGCGGTGCCGGCGAGAAGGGCATGTCAGCGGGGATGCGAGTGACAGCTACCTAAATAAGTGTAAATGGACATAAATATGAATGTCTGAATGAATAAAAAAAACAAGAATATTCTAGAAGGAAAACATTACTAGACTATACAAGCATGCCCGCGAATCCTACGTTGGCGGCCAAATCGCTGGCTATTTGCTATTTCCATAGGTTAAGTTAAATATGTAATACATTAATTATTTAAGCACTGCCCGCTTCTTTGCAGTAAAAGCCGAAGAACGGCGGCGTATGTAACCAGAAATTTAGTAAACAACCGTCTGGCCAGGGCCAGCGGTGGTGGGAGAGGGAAGGGGATAGGAGCGTGGGCACCAAGAAAGTCGAGTAGAGGGAAGCATGAGAAACCAGCTCGCAGGAATACCCCCACTGCATCCCGCTGTCAGGTTTGCCTCAGACGCCCACTTGCCGCTTCCCAGACAATATCATTTCTTTTGAGGTAACCTGAGAAGGTATAACCGATTTCATCCCGGATACTGTTTTGGAACCGGGAAGGACACAATGTAGTTAAGATTCCTTTCTGACTGACGCAAATAGACGTCGTTTCAGACGAGAGAAAATCTCGAACAGATGAAAATGCCAGAAACTTCGTAACTATTTATGTAATTTAACTAAAATATGTATGTATGTATGTATGTATGTACTTAGTGCGACAGCCCCTGAATAGGCTCAGGCCCATCGGCGACGTCCCTGCCTCGCGTCCATGGGTTAAGGGGGTACATGTGATTAACACGTAGACATTCCCACGCCGTATTCCGGTCTTCTCAACCTGAGAAGCGAATTTTCTCATCGTCACACAGCAACATACACCGAAACATTGCAAGAAAAATGCACATTATAGACTTGGCTCGATCGGAAATCGAACCCGGGGCCGCTAACTAAAATACACATCTTTTAATTCTTCATAATTTAAGGAAAGATCGTGGCTCCATACCCTCTCCTCTTTGGTGCAGCCCACGCTATCCGTAGAAATCAGTTTTAATAATGTATATGAACATTGCGAGTAATTCAACATATTAAACAACTTTAAAAGAAGTATCAGATAATTTTTCTTTCATGTTATTCAAATATGAAAGCGAAAGATCTATAATGGAAGAAATGATACTAGGGCATTATTCCTTGTACTCACGAGGAAAACCAAGCTGGTTGCAATCGGGCTATGCCTTTAGGGAAGGTAGGTAAATGACCTCGGAAAAGTTGACCGCGGGATGCAATCGGGGTACGCCCCAGTTCGGCCCTCTCTGATGGGCCGTTCCTACCGTTTTCCCCCACTCCTTAACGCCCAACGGCCACCCCGCTGCAGTGGCGTTCGCAGGCGCAACCGTGCAACAAGCACCCGCTCACTGCAGGTGCTGCTAGTAGATATCGTATGTTTACGAAAATGCCTATTTTATTCTAATAAATATATTTAAAGGCAATTAATATATGTGTATGAATTATGGAAAAGTAAACATTCTGACGAATTGTTATTTGCATTGGTTTTTGCATATTTCATTTGCATATTCCTTTTTTTGCCTTTTTTGGGCATAAATGTGGCATAAATGCCTTCTTAGACATATTTTTTCTATTTAAATGTTTTTTTCTTACTATATATTTCTTCTTACTTACTACATACTTACTTCTTACTTACTATATATCATTCTTGGTTACAAAAACAAGTTAAAATCATTTTATGTTCTTCTAATAACACAAATTTTCAACTAGAAACGAATCTCCATTGTTTGTCTCGACTGAAGCAGGCATTTGGGTTTGCAGGTCACTGAGTTTTTGAAACCGCATTTTAGTTCTGATTTTTTTCGCATTTCTTCGCACAAGTAAAATAAAAATAAAAAACGGTGGTCTCTGGGTATTTGGTTGAACGGTAGGTGCTTACGTGAGCGCTGAGCACCGATTTGCTACGCAATCAAAGGACGCGAGTCTCAGAGGACAAGGCGATGATTCCCACTTCCAACATTTTACTACGATTATCGATACTTGCTTGTGGAAAAAGTGTTTACTTTCATGTCGTCAAGAATAATTTATTTTTCAATTCATAGATTCTTCACAACAAGGACAGTGTAGTAGAGAATGAGAATGAAAACTCGTTTTCCATATTTTTCTCTTCATTTATCACTTTTTTATCGAACGCAATATATATCAAGCTAATTATTTTACAAATGACATTATTCGTCACAGCATCCACAAAAGGTACGTAAAACCATCTGTCATAAGTCATTAAATTTAGAATTGCTAACACTTCTTTCTTCATTATCAGCAGTCTTTTACCTCTTGTTAATAAAAAGGTAGTTCAACCGATCTTATTTTTAAAAGCCTAATGTATTTTCATTTAGGTAAGCTGAACAAATATTTTTAAAAATTAAAGAGTAAATAATAAAAACCAGCAAACTAAACTCACATAAAGAACTTGACTTCTAAGGATCAACATCAGGTTTCACATCTGGGTTACGAGACTCCGTGAAAATTGATATTGACTTGTTTCCGAAAGGGAAGGCTTTTCTACCCAACTCTTTTATTTGGCTCGGCTCTATTTTGAAAGGCAAGGGCGCTGCACTCTGCCGGCAGCTGTCGGAGGACTAAGCGTTGCGCTGCGCCTCCCTGGATCCTGGGAGCGAGCCCTCGCGTCGCTCGGGTGCACCGGGGCGGGGTCGGGGGCAAGGGCGGGGGCGGGGGCAGGCGACCAGCGGCCGAGCGCCAGCGCTGCCAAGGCGGTGCAGGGTAATGAGCAGCGCTCCGCCATTGATCCGGCGGCTGCCTTGCGACGGGCGCGGCCACTGCCCCGCCCCCGCCCCCGCCCCGCCCAGCCACCGCTCCGTCCTACCTTCGTCCTACACCCCGTTCTGCCCTCCGCCCTCTCCCTATCTTTGCTCCTGCTCATCCTCGCCGTACGACAGCTGCCCTTCTCAGACCGCTAGTCATCGCGTTCTGTTCCTGCTGGTTCACTGTAGATTGGGAGAGTGATCGCGCTCGCTGTCTCCTGGCTCCAAATAGGCGTGGTTGTAGGCTACATTGTTAATCACATATGTCACGAAAGCATTTTATTTTTCTACTAAGAAGAGTTGCTCTTTCTTTTCCCGTGTCCGACCTCCTCCCCGTTGGTCTGCAAATGAGAAGGGGCGTCGAACGGCAGGGAGACGTTGGCCTGACTGCTTGCCTCCCTGCCCCGTGGAGAGTGCGTGGGCGGAGGCAACGCTCCCGTACCCCCACCCCCGAGGCCAACGCCAAGGAGGGCGTGGCGTTCGCTTCGGACCAGAACGAGGACCACCCGGCCGTCATCCCACAACGAACTATGCACTTAATTCAGTACTATGCATTAATGTATTATCAAACAAATTACAGTCAATTTCATTCACGGCGGAGAATTGTCCGGAACGTCTTTTTGGGTTTAACAAGTTATTATTAGTTTTTATGACAAATTAGCATGTCAATGACAACGAAATAAATTATTATTATCACAGTGCTAATTGATAATATTTACAAAATATTTCAATGAGTAAATTGTTCCCATCAATTTATTCGGACAATAATTTCAAAATAATGAAATATATCTCTTCTAATTTTGGCATTAAGTGCTTAGGATTATATATATATATATGTATATATATATATATATATATATATATATATATATATATATATATATATATATGTATATGTATGTATATTTATATATAAATATATATATATATTTAGAACATTTCCGAATGTTAACGTTAGAGACCGAATTTTCATGCGAATCTGTTTTTTGTAACCTCATTAGATCTCAGACTTTGTAAATGTGTTTCATAGACCACTCGTTTATAAAAATATTTTCTTTCCCGGTGCATGTTTGCATTTTTTCTTTAGAACTTCTAAAACATGCAACAAAAATAGAAAATACCTAAAATGCTAAAATTGCAAATTGCATACATGTTTATTTTAGGACACGAAAGAACATGAAAATCCTACATTTTGTTATAATGCATGGGCACAATCATTAAGACAATAATGAAAAGAAAAAAATTCCAATTTTGAGAAGATGTTGGCAAAATTTCGAAGCTGTCGGCTAAATAAATCTAACTCAGCATCGAGCCTTCACCTGCCATCCCGGTTATCATTAGCACCAGAAACACATTAATTGATTCCAAAAAAAATACGTAATATGTCGTAATATTAAAACAATAGAAGGCATCTAGAGCATTCCATGAGAAAGAAAAAAGACAGAGAAACCAAAGACTGGTAGCTAAAACTATTTTAAAAAGTAGGAGAAGACAATTCAAAATTACTTAAAAAACTAAATGCATGGAGGCAATTCAAGAGGTATTGGAAATGAAACGATGTACAAAATGATACAACATTTACAAAAGCTTAAACATTATTAATTAGTATTAACTTACTTATAAAACACGAGCACAAACAACATATTATTAAACTTCTGAATTTTACAAATTTTCTCAATAAAAGTATTAAATATATTGTTTGTTTTTACTAAACACAAATTGTTTATTCATAAAACACACGTTAATTTGTAGATCTTGGAAAGATGAAGAGTTGTAACTTACGGAATGCTGATATCCTGAAATACACTTATAGTTCGATGGACAAGTTGACCGTTGTACTCGTTAGACACTATCCGTATTTTGACTTAATTGTCACGCAACACTAGCAATGTATTTCGAATTACTCGTATCAAGACTTCTGTCATTTCTTGCATCATTAATTAGATTGATACTGCAGTGAACTAACAAATTTAAATTATAACTTAACATTGCAAATTAAGAAGCCCTTATAAAACTGAATGGAAAACGTGTAGCTGCAAGAATGCGAATGTGGGTCACGCAGGATGGCGCCCTTCTTCATGTAAACAGATCAGTGAATCTTCTGAATAACAATGTTGTTAATTACTGAATTTGTAGAAGAGGGAAGCGCCATAATCTCTCAGAACTTCGGATCTTTACTTTTTCAATAACTTTTAACGGAACTTCGAAAATATATTTACCATATGTAAGCCAATATTTAATAAAGAAGGCAACACTTGCAACAATTTTCTGTTTTAGTTAGCGAAGATTTTCAGTTTTTCCATTAGCCACTTTGAAAACATCGGTAGTCTGAGAGCGTTGGAGAAATATTGTGGGGATTTCAGCTCATGTTTGCTTCATTTTGCAATGAAGTTATTCAAATATATGTTTCAACAATATTTTCAGTACTGACATCGCAGTCCCATACCTCGTGACGGTTCCACCCATTCGATATTCAATGAGTAGCAAGCGACTGATCGCCTAATTTCGAGTAGTCGAGGTGCTCGTTGAATGATCGCATGCTCTGATGTGTCCAAAAGACCGACACGCTGCGAGTAGGGTGAGCATCGAATATTCGCCTCTCAGCACATAGCAAGAAATCCTTTCCCATTACTCGTGATTGGATTGGGCGCTCTCTACTAGTCGAATGACCAAGGTTTGGAGCCATACTTACAATTTGTTCAGTCATGTGGGTTATTTTGTCTTTAATGTCCAGCAAATTTGGTGAGTAACACATAGAAATGATTTGTAGTTCTTTCACAAATGTTTGCTAACTTGTGTTGGAGCTCTTTTACCCCCTATTAGTTTTGTCATTTCGCCAACTACTGGAAAGTTTCTGCATGAAATCAATGTATTTATGTATCTAGAATGCAAGAAAAATACAATTGTAGAAATATTACATACATGCATCTGTGATTGCAATTGAGTCTACGGCAAGTTTAATAAAAATTGTGATAAACACGCGGGCTCTTTCAAATTCGGTATTTACGGCAAGTCCGTTTACATCCATTTGTTTACTTAAATGAAACTTATGGTATTCTCATCTGCTTTTTATATATATTCTGTATCAATTTTCACAATATTATTTTCGTGACGATATCGGAACAATGTAAATTACTCCTGAAAACTATCATTAACTTCTAAATGCACACCCCTTGGTGTTTTATCCACCATGGCACACCCTGGACTGACGCTTTGAGGCATAAATACCTTGCGCATCTGCTGGTAGAAGAACACATTTCTCACAGAGATGCGGTCTTTGACTATTGTTCCACTGTCTTCAAACCTCTAAAAAAACTCGTTTTCTGGTCTGAAAAAAAACGAGCATGGTGGAGACAACGGCACTCAGTGGCGCCTATGAGCGGCACGCGATTCTTCACTGACAGAGAAATCACTCCCTTCAACGCTCAAGATAGCAGGGTAGTTTATTGATTGATTTGTGATCCCGGGCGCGCCAACTACTAATGGTATTAGTTCCGTAAGTGTGGTACATGTGTTATCCTCGATATATGGCTGTGATCTCCCACTGGATGGTGAGATCCAGCCCCGACCTACCGTCGGCTAACGGGTTTTCCCTCAACCAGGTATCTCCCACCAGCGAGGTACCACCCGAGCCGGGACAAGGACTAAGCTCCCGACTGGTCTCCCGGCATGTTTGGTAGTGTAGCTTGCTGCTTGTGCTATTTTAGTAGTTTGGTAGCTTGTTAGTCTTAGTGTGTGTAAGTAAGGGGTGTTGATAGAACAAGGAAGAGGAAGGAAAGATCTCGCGCGATCCGTTTTCTGTTTGTTATGATACAGCTCCGGCATTCGCCTTCGCATGGTTCGGGGAAACCATGGAACACTACCGATCAGAGCAGCTGGCTGCTAGAATTCTCTTCCAGACAGCGACTGAATTCGACCTGAAGCTCTCCAGCGTCGAAAATCGTGCTACCGTCGGGACTCGAACCTAGGACCTCTCGATTAGAGACACTGCGGTGACATCAGTTGATGTCCTGAGCCACTTCTCCCAGTGGTAGGAGGAAATTGCTCTCCTATATTAAGTTAATCTATATTAAATTTAAATAATTTTAGTTTCAGTATTAGAGCTCTTCTTACATTGGAAACGTTTATCCTCGAGAACTGCTGTTACTTTTTGATTGACTTCTTGAAGGCAATGTAGAAGGTGCCAAGGTTTGTAAGGGGTGCATAGAAATAGTACAGAGCCTTCGTTTGAATTTTTGAAAATATATTAATCTACCTTTATATATGTATTGTTAACGTAAGATTGAAGAGAAAATAATCTGCCATTTGAATTACATACGTGCTTCGGTATTGTGTATTCGTTTCATTTAGCAACACCCTGGTTTTCGCTGTTTGGTTCAAATCTACTAAAAATACAAAATTTTGGGTTTGTGGATCAAAAGAAAGTGCGTTTCTTTCAAAAATATATTATAAACTTTCTTTTTTACCCCCACAATGAATTTTTATTGTACCATTTCCCCAAACTTTCTCAAATTTATTTTCCGTTCAAACTTAATTCGTCATATTTTGAGCAGTACAATACTTTTATTACAGGGGGTGCAAAGAAGCTCGAATTGCCTTCACAATACAGCTCGCCAGTGCCTTTTACAACACGTGGCCTGCCTCTTTGTGCAGGGGGCGCTGAGAGCCGTGAAGACGCCTTGAGCGGCAGGCGGTGCTAGGCGCAGCCCTCCGAAGGCGGCCAAGATGGCGCCCGAGCGGCCTGCGGGCGGCGTTGCCGGGCCAGGTACCGTTACTCACCCCCCGCCGCCGCCTCGCCCGCACCCCTGTCCCTGCCCCCGCCCCTGCCCTCGCCCTGCGCCGACGCGCCACAAAGGGCGGCGCCTCAAAGCCCGAAGGCCAAATTGGCCGCCCTCGCCCTCCCTCCTCCCCCCCCCGCACCCCCCCCATGGCCCGCTCCCCACGCGAGGGGCCGCGCAGGTTCTTGAAGAGTGCGCCGAGGCCGAAAACTGGAGATAAACAACAGCCGCAATGGGCAAAGATCTCAATGGTTAAGGCAGCTCTTAAAAAAATTCTGAAAATGTCCGTTGCAGTTGAGAAAAATCGATAACAAGTTTGAAATAATTATTTGAAATCATTCAATTTATGAAATTCCTTCACAAATGTTCAACAATTCTGCGAATTTCATTTAAAAAATTACAATGATGGCAAAATGTAATATTGACATCAATCTAATTTTTTTCTCCTATTATTTTATTTACTATTCACAAAGACAGTTCATCAGGCATCCAGTAAAGGAAAAACAATGGGCCTCAAATATACGGATGCGCACTATTTCAAACCGTTCTCCTTCAAAAGACAATTTTTTAGTTGTGTCACTTTTCTTGTGCCGTCGTCGAAACACAGATTCTCCCTAAATAGATTCTTATAAAATAATTAAATAATGTAATAAGAATAAATATTTTAGAAATTACTAGAACGTTGTTATAAATATTATCCGAGCACGTTTCCTTAAAATCTGCTTTTACTAGAAGAAAGAGATCGAAAGGGAGTATTATTACTTCGTCTGTATAATCAAATCCGCCGCTTGTTTGCCGATTCAAATAGTTTCTAGTACACAAAAGAATATTTTATGGTTATAAAATGTTGCCAACAGTGGTCGTTGAATTCTTGAGTCATAATTCCTCTACTACGTATTATAGGGAAAAGATAGGAATTTCGGAGCTCGAGAAAACTTCCGAGATTAGTACATTTCAATTCGAAAGCCGAACGATGTTTCTTTACACATATCCCCCATAAATAGAATTAATATTTAAAACATATTTGAAACGTTGGAAAATAGATTTTCTTTCATAACTGGATATGTGCTGCAAATATTTCCGAAATTGGTTTCTGGACCCCTCTAATTTAGGGTTCCTAACCGATCCTGTATTTTACGCGGTTCAGTAGTGAAGCACGAAACAGAAAAGAACCTGAACTCAGATTTTTTGTCACAGTTGCTGTTCTAACCATTGCAATACGACCAAGGTAGATAAAGAATCTTTCTAATTTTCGTGTTAAGTTGCAATTTGTAAAGTAGGCAACTAACATTACTCCGGAATTAAATTTCCAAAGTCGTAACAAATTACGTTTCTTTTCCTTAAAAAGACAATAATATACCAGCAACAAATAACAGCAAATGACTTGTCAACTAAAAAAACAATAGACAAAATTTCTCCGTTCAATAAGTCAAATATATTCATCAACATTATTTTTTCAGTAACATGTGTTAGCTGGTTTAAGTTCCTTATTACTGTAGTAACTGAGGACATCAATTCTCTTGCAGTCGCTTACAGACCGCACAAGGCAGCAATCACACTTTCTGCATATACTGGTACTGAGGCATCTTCAGAAAGAATACATGGCGATACGTTTGGCAATATTAAAACACTGCGTCTGTATCGTGTTCTTATTTTCAACATTTCGCTCGTGTGTTTCTTCGAGGACGACGTATGATAGCACTTGGGAGAGCACGATTTGCACGAAGCCCGGTGCCAGCGCCAGGGCAGTGCGTTGGAGAGAGAGGCGCTGGGCCACTTGCCGAGCCCTTTCCTCCCCCCTCGGAGGGCGGCGGAGGCGAATTTGCGCGCCAAGGCTCGGGCGGCGTTGCCACAGCCTCCCGCCCCAGCGCCCAGAGCCTTCTCACTTGCCGCCACCGCCGCCGCCGCCACCTTCGCCGCTTTCACATTCCTCGCCCCAAAACCCCGCCGCAGCCCCCGAGCCGAGCGGGCGCCCGTGTCGCTCGGAGAAAACACCGCTTTATGGTACTCCTTTAAAAGGTATCATGGTGTTTGTGGGCGTGGTTGGGCACGATTCCAACACCCGGTGACAGCGATATTTGAGGAACTTCTCAACTCGGTGTCCATAAGGAGAATTCGACAAAGCAGAAACGGCGGCTTAGTTATTAAAGAGGTGAGGGATATCTGGGGCCAGTGACTTGATGTATCTTCCGAAATGAACGAAAATAGAGATCTGTAGGCTGTGAACGACTTCTCGAAGTTTGGGCTTACCCAAACTTTCCATTTGTTGAACGACGGGAAATTATTAGAAACGTGGCGTAGGATGATAGTTCTTAAACTTTTATTTTCGAACTTAGAAAATAAATAATTTATATGTTAAAATTTCATGCATTGTGTAAACCACAGTCGCCAATAGGGTTCCCGTTGGTCCGTTCCTGACGTGACGCAGGCAGCAGTTGCTCGCGGCTGGCGCCTGCAGAGTGGGCCGCCGGCGACGCAGGTGCGGCGGATTGCCTACACCAGCTCCTCCGCAGGGGCACAGGCTCCACAGCAACGTGCTACCAGGGCGTCCAGTCTAGGTGGCACTAAACGGCACCAACACGCTTATCAACATGTAGAAAAAGCTATTCTCGTGTTCCTCTTGCATCACGTTATCCTAATTGTTCTTTTACTGCATATTCACCTCAACTATTACGGACATTATGGATATTACAGAGGATACATTATTTTACTTTCTCTTGCCTGTACGTTGTGTAGAAGGATAATATTTCATCCCTTCAAAAAATTCGAGGTCGTCATTTTGGTGTAGAATTCCGTTTTGAGGGTTCCTGAGACGAATATTTCTCTACATTTTTTTAGCTTATCATAATATTGTGGATTGTAAATTCATGTTAATGTCTTCTAGCATTGTTGTTTTTTTGTACAACAGCCGTGATAAAGGGATTAAAAGGTTCCGAAACGTTGCAAAAATAATTCTTTAAATGCTTATACTCCGACCAATCTCGTGAACAACATCCTTTTTAAACTTTTTTTGTATCTATAAGAAAACTAAGGGTTCCTTCACATGGGGGCACTCGGTGGAGCCACCGAGAACCGGCAGAGTCTCTGCCACAAAGCCGACCACCGACAGCGAAAGAGGAAGATTTCGTGAGTCATACCGCTGTAGGCTCTGATGGCCGAATGACAGGCAGCGTGCAAAACTAAACCGATTCAGTGGCGCGTCTCGTGTGAACGCTGCTATTTAGAACAGTTCTCCAAGCGGTGCAGCGGACGTGCTTCTACGGCGACAGCTCGTCACCAACCGTCTCAGCAGCCCAAGTACTCCACTCGTGTGAAGACCAACATTTAAACCAATGTTTGTCCAGCAGACACGCTGGTAAGTAGTGCCGTGGGAAGGATACCAAAGGGGCCCTTCACATGAGACCACTCCGTGGCTTCACGCAGAAGAGCTCGAACCTTTGCGACGGGCCAAGACCAACAGCAGGCAAGACCTGTTCAGCGGCACATCTGTGGCGCGTCTGGCGTGAACGCTGCCATATAGATCTGTGTTCTGCTTTCAGCGCCGCGAATGCGCTAAACTCTGCTGGTAGCGGGAACGTGCCACTGAATGCCACAGCAGCGCTACTCCGCCACCCCTGCGAAGACCTCTTTTTAAACCAATGTTTTGTTAGCAGTCGCGTCACTCGGAAGCGCTGCTGAGTGGCGCCATGTGAAGGAGCCTTAATAGAGATAGTACTTATTTTGAAAATTTAACTATATGTTAATATTCACTAATTGTGAGTTGAGTTTTAATTGCTTTAAAAACACGTTTTTAAAGAGAAATTTCTTAGAATTATCTGGATAAATTCGCAAAAATAAATAAATAAATAAATAAATAAATAAATAAATAAATAAATAAATAAATAAATAAATAAATAAATAAATAAATAAATAAATAAATAAATAAATAAATAAATAAATAAATAAATAAATACCGCTAGGAGACCGAGACGCATCGAATGACACCTCATTTTCCTTAATTGATGAACCGGAAGGGATCCCACTTTCAGTGAGAGACAGATAAACAAACGGACGGACGATCGGGTGAGCGGACGAACAGACGGATGAATATGAGTGAACATTTTTCTCCGGTACCAATGTATCTTAAATCTAAAGAACTTAAATAGCAAGTAGTTATTTGAATTAGTAAATTAATTGTTATATTTGATTTTAATGAAAAATAATATTTTCAATTTTATTAACTTAAAACCACTGGACTATGAATGCATTTTCGTCTACATTGACCCTATTTCCTTGTTTTGAAAATATATACAGGTAAGACATTGCAGATGAAAACACACCAGTGTGTTCCTCATAACCAGGGCTCGGATTCTGACGACATGTCACCTTTTCATTGGTGCATTCTGATCGTAGTTAACTTGTAAATTAATATTTATCATGACATATAGATGATAGAAATTAATAGTTATTGAGTCATCTTTAGTCTTTTGTGCTATTATTCAATTTTAGGCCCTTTTTTCGACTTTCGCATCATTTGTGCCATTTTTACGCATTTGGTTTCTTTTTCGTGTTTTTTGTGAATGTCTCATGAATTTGTAACAACACGCTAAAACAATTTGTTATTGTATTATCCGTTCATGACGAAGTTCACAATTGCAGTCGACTCCGTTTTTCGATCTCCCAAAATTACACGGATCTTCAGTAATCGTCCTTTCAAAACTGACGGTTGTTAAGATCGGAGTTAAGAATTACCTTTCCTCATGAAATAAAGACTTTATATTTAATATAATTTTATATAAATAAATTTTATTTAAAATTGTAATATTCATTAGGGAAATGAATACTTTCATATAATTTCTTGAGTGTTTTTTAATTAGGTTATTTTCTCATTATATTTCAGTCATTTTATATGACATTTTCCTCTTATTACGTCATTTTATGTGTCACCTTCAAAGAATTTTTAGGTCATCAGAATCGGAGCCCTGCTCATAATATTGTCGATAAATGAATCGTTTACACTTTTTACCACAGAAACAATTTCTGAAAAAAATAATTTTCGATATCGTCGCGGCTGTTTTCATTGCACTTTTTTTCCGTACTGGAAGGACCGTTGGAGACTCGGGATACCATCAGTGTAATGTGGGAACAGTGAGGTCTTTAGCAGTTATGACGGCCGGCTCGTGGGGGAAAGTTCTGTCGACCTGAAATTGAGTGCGACCGTGGAACCAGGCGTCATACATAGCCGCAGTAATTTCCACCCCAATTCTGAAAATTCGCATATTTGTTTTTCTTCATATGTGTCCAAAATAGTGTATGTTATACCTTCCACAACGCTTTGAAGCAACAATCTTCTGGGCGCTATACAAGAATAGAAATCGTCAAGAAACTGCTGTGCAAACATGAAGCATTTCTCAGCAAAGTACATTAGTAATACGTTCATCTAATTGCGGAGAAGGTGATAGTGATTTTTCCTTCGCGAAATGACTCATCCTGTATACATTATGAAATGAGTATCAAAACTTTAGCGAGTTATTAATACAGATGGAAGAATTTAAGTTAATTACCAAACGTGTCTAAAATGCGTAATTAAAGATATATCCGCACTTTTATTAATTCAAGTTGCAAGGAATAAGAATATATGAACATGTTAGAGCAAAATAAAAGAACATGTTTAGATAAATGTTGATTATTAAAACGAAGAGAGAGATGAGTGGAAATTCTACCGAGTCGAGAAATTTCTTGACTATGGTCAAGTAGGTCTAGAGCTAGATGATAGAGCTGCATTTTCAGACTTTGGTGATATTTTGAACGTATTTCTTGAATTTTCTTGAACTGTTGCTATATTGAGGTCTCGGTGTAGTGCAGCATTTGTTATGGACCAGGGTACATGAAGTTACTTTTAAAAGTTTTGATTAAATGCTTTGTAAGATTGACAAATTAGTTTTGCTGGTCCGTATTTTGTAGATCCTCGATACCAAAAAATTGATTGACGGCAAAATCTCTGTCCGTTGTCCGTCTGTTGTCAACGCTAGCGTGTAAACGGTTCAATCAATTTTCTCCAAAATTGTAATGCCTGATCAATCTTAATGAACCCGAGGTTTGGGTGTTTGATATGGATATTTTGAATTTTGAGGATACTTTACATGAAGCGAACGACGGCGAGTTCACTCTGAGGATCCGAGTGCGATTCTTGGAGCGGAAAAAGAATTTGTTGGTTGAAAACCCCTTTTCAGGTTTATGTAGTAGTATAATATAGCGGAGAAGTTAGAAATTATGCAAGAAAGTATATACTTCTGTAGCACCAGAAGTTTTATTCATAATTTAATGGGTTTACTTGCAACTTCTATTTCTAACTTTGTTTACACAGTTCAAAAATGTTTACAGCTTGGAGCTTTCATTTGATTTTAGTGTGACCGATGATGTGATGATTTTTTGGTAAGGACGAAAGCGAAGTCAGCGTACCAACTAAGAGCGAAAAACAGTCGACTCCGGTTATAGTAAACTCGGATATAGTAAACTCTTGGTTATGGTGTACTTAAGTCACTGATCCCGTTTCAATTACTTTACAAATAAGCATAAGAAGATTCGATTATAACGAACCCGAACCTTGGTTATATTGAACGTGACACAAATTCCAACCACAAGCAGTTGATGTGAAGGTATTGGACCTCCCGTGATGTGAAGGTATTGGACCTGGAATGGGGACCTTACTAATGACCTTATGCCACTCAATTTCACTACGAAAGCAAAGGCCGTGTGCTGCATGTGCTATAACTGGCAGCGACGCACGATTGCTTGCTTGAATTTCAAGTTTTGTGTTATATTCCGCGGGACAAAGTGAGTTGTGGTCTACTTAGGCGACAGGAAGCGCGCGACTGCCACAGCTCCACAACCTGGCGACATCCCCCGCGCTGTGCTGAAAAGCGAGCAGTTTCAGCCGCTTGCGCCATCTTACTACCGAAAGGATCTGCAGAATCAAGTATGGACAACTCGATCTCTGGCTCAGGATGTAGAGAAATTACTAATGAAAAATGTACGAAGCAAACAATTGAAAAGAATTGCTTTTTAAATGACAAATAAATATGTTAAAATGTTCAGATCGTACCGTCAATGTTTTTTGCTGCAACTCTATATTAATAAAATCAATCGTTGTAAAGAAATTCTATTTAATTTTCACATCATCGAATGTGGTGAAATTCTGATATAGTGAACTAAAAATATTAGTCCCTAGACGTTCACTATAACTGGAGTCGACTTTTAGTAGTGCTAGAGAGTCAAAAGTCGCGGCGAAGAAAACAATTTGTGCAATTGGCTGGATGAGCAGCCGGATCGCTGCTTTTATACAGCCCCTGTGGCTTAGCAGCAGGGGCAATATCCTTCAGGTGCGAATCGTTACGTTTCACTGCTACACGATTATGTTTAGGAATCGGAGCGTGACGTAGTTCTTCTGGCGTCTGCGGCAACCAAAGTTCAGAGAGTTCATACTTTTCCGGGTATGCAAAAGCCTTCTGAATCTTGAACTGTGCTTCGGGTCTGGAAATGTGCGCAACGTTCTTGTAACATAGATTATTACGTAGACATGGATAGTGGGACAAATCTCTATGACCACAAACCCGTCGACAGACCGATTTTAAATACATTTCACGGGAAAAGCACTAAATGTCTCAAAACTGAATTGACAAGCAAAGATGTATGCAACAGGAATAAGAGTACGTAAAAATACTGAAACATGCAAATGATTCTCCTTTCACGCTCTAAGGCACAAATGACACGAAAACTAACCCATTAAAGCTCACCAGCGAGTGTATGTAAAGAGGACCCTACACATTCAAGATATCAGGTAGTTATCTCAGTTTTGTTTTACCCGACCACACAAAAAGGGGCGTCTTTCGACTCAACCAAACTGTCACAAACGAAATCCGTTTACTCATGATTATCTTCTGGATACATCTTCGTAGTTAACCGTATCCGAGTAAATGTGCGCGTAAATGCTTATCCACGTTGGCGAGCAAGGTTGTAACAGAAGACAAACGAACCGAATGTTCGCGAATACTACCGAATTTGGACAGCAGAGCACACACGATGGAGACCGAAGGAATGCGAACGACTGTAATTCGCCTACGTGGCGGTTCCGCCGCGAGCAGCTCACTACAGTTCAGTTGTTGGAACCCGCTTTTGTATCTTGGGGATTACTATTTTTAAGACAGCCTTTCTAGTTTTCTAGCAATTTTTATTAGTTAATAGTTTTAACAGTTAGTGTGTGTGTGTGTGTGTGTGTGTATGTATGTATTATCCATTATGTAGAGAACGTGAAGTAAGATTTTGTAGTGAGGTAATAACGTATATACTATCTCAGCGCGAAGGAAATGGGGCGATGTTTAGAAACTAGGTTTATCCATTTTTTTCAGTTATCAGGGCACAGCAATTAGAGTTTTTCTGCCAAAAATGCGCCGTTTTCTGACGCAAAATTAAATAACTTTCTTTTCTTACGAAGTAAATGCGAGGAAATAAAACTTGTACTCTTCGAAGAAGACACCCAATGTAGTACTATGGGGAGAGAGGTCATTTCATTGTAATTCCTCCATACGGATGCTCCATACAGTTTATAAGCTTAGCAAATTGTTGATCGTGATGGATAGTGGGAGATATACTGACACATCGCCCAGAATCTGAGAGGTAACTTCAATGTGGAAGAATAATTAGATTTATGTGCATTACCACCCAACAATCAACAATCACTGATATTCTCCCTGCATTATGCTATGAGTGTGTATGTATTAAAACCGAGCATCCAAAAGAAAAGTAATATTAATTTTAACAACGGAATTTAATGTATTATTTACAAATTCTAAAGAACCTCTAACAAGTATTGTACTTCAGTTTCTGGGTCAACCCCCATCTTGATCAGGGTTTCGTCCAGTGCTGAGATTTCCCGTTGTTTTACTTTTAGACATAAATATTTCTTCAATTTAACTTTTCCCCATAGCACATCACACACGGTTTTTAACTGTTTTTTATGTAAATAAATAAAATAAATAAAAAAGCTTGTGACGCGGCTGCAAGGCGCAAGGATAATTGTACGCTACCTTTACAACTACTGCTCTTAACTTCATCAACGTCCCTACCGAATCAGTTCAATAGTGTCGTGATCGACAGTCACTGAGCGAAGCAAAAGAGCAATGAATAATTCCTAGTGAAAAAAATCCTTTTATCTAAATAATGGCAACACCTATGAGAGTGACGGCACCTAAGACTCAGGTAATGCCTATATGGAGAGTTTGTTGCCACCGACCACACAGCCTGGGGTCGTGGACGATGGACCGATTTTGTACGTTGTCAAATCTTCTTTGGTCGTGAATGCGATAACATTGGCAGCTCCTAATCGTACGTTCATGAGGTCCGGCAATTTGTGATTCTGCCTTTCGTCAAGTCCTTGCAACTGAGCCCATGCCTTTGCTGTTGAGCACAACGCTCATAGTCTCCAAAGCAGGTTTTCTCTGTGCTTTGATCGAAGCAATGCAGCTATGTAATTGGAATCGCTATGAAATGTAGAAAAACTATTGAATGTAATACGGAATGTTAGAGTGTGCATTTGGAAGAAATAACAGTCATTACACTTGAGATTTATATATGTGCCGTGCGTCGGTTGTGAGCTCTAGAACATTGGGTATGGGTAAAGTGCATCGCGGGAGTTAATGCAGAGCCCTCCGTTAGTCGAAGCGTTTCCCGAAGTCCATTGAGATGGGGTATACGTGGATACGGGGAAAAAGAGATATTCGTAGAAAATCACAAGGTCTCTGAAAAATCTTTTTTTCCAGTAGACAAATAGTGCTAAGATCATTCTGTGACCTGAAAGGTCTCCCTGAGACGGCGCACAACGCCATGCACACCGACTACTCGCCGTTCAACCTACACTCAAACGCCCGCAGCAGCGTATCACGCTCGATTAAACCCTCAGTATTTCCTTTGTGAGAAGCCCCTGCTCTCAAACATTTAGTGAAGTTCGTGAGGACGACTGACATTAACTTAATTTCTCTCTGGATACGTGCTTCACGACCTCACTTAGCACGTTGCACTCCCTGCAGTATGTGTTCATGCCGCTCGAGTGCCCGGGGGGGGGGCAGCGGAGGCGGCGGCGGCGGAGGAGGATCTGCTCATGCGGCCGCGGAAGCGCTTCTTTAATTTTCATGCGCCGCCGCTAAAAATAGTCCGGCGCGGCGCGCCCCCCTCCTCCTTTCCTCCCTCCGCGCGAGGGCGGGGCTGGGTGGGGAGGGGAGGGAGGGGCTGCTGCTGTTTACGAAGCGCGGTGGGGCAGGTCGCGGTGGCGCGGCGCGGCGCGGCCCGCCCCGCCCCGCCCACGCCTCCGGCGCCACCGCGCCACCGCGCCACAGGTGGCCGCGCCCGACCCGCGCCCCGCCGCGTCCCGCCGCGCCCCGCGCCGCGAAAAACACTCGCGGCCGCGTGTTCTGAGCGCAGGCAGCGGCAGAAGCACCGGCTGGCGCGCAGGCAAATCAGTAGCGCCTACATGTCGTTTGGAGTCATGAGACCTCCGAGCAGTGAGAGATTCACGAGAAACTTCATTGTCGTGATACTTTCACAAGAGTTATAGCGAGATTACTATAAGAAGGGACCGCATTGACAGCAACTGCTTGGTCACTGCTGTCAATGTAATTGCAAGTTACGTCCGTGTAATCGTTTTGTTAGTGTGTTCGTTTACAGTTAGCTCATTTGTGCTGGCTTCATTACTATCTTTTGCAATGACACCCTGCATGTCGTTCATTTGTTTCCCGATCTTTCAAAGTGGTCCTTTTTTAGAATAACTCCTCTGTAGATTACTGTACGTTAACTACTAGCACTGCTAGTGAAGCTGAGAATTGAAGTTCTATAAAGTTGGTTCAAATTATTCTTGAACCTTTTCCTATTCTGGCCGGTACAAACAATTAAATTGCACTCTTCTCTTTCGGGTTGTTAAACAGAATTAAATGATATTTGTCAGAACGACACGTTATGTCCGTTTATAATAGCACTACCAAATCCAAGGTTCATGAAAAATCTAGAATCCTATTTAAAAAAAACTCTCGTTGTTTGAAAGCAAGTCCCATGACTGGGATCACCACTGACCTCTCCACTTCATCACCACTGTCCTCTCCACTTTGGCCGCTGTTTTTGGCCACGTTGTTCAAACACTACATTGCCTCTCAGAAAGAATGGTCAGTGATTGAAAATTGTCAGATTCAGGATTTAAGGCATTATAGTTGTTCTTGTATCTGATGATTACATCCTGCATTGCAGGTAGAAGAGTTTTCTTGAGTATTCGATACCATCATCCAGGATTCTCTGCCCCCCCACCCCCACCCCACCCCAATCGAAGGCATATATCATGATGAGAGAGGCAGGGTAGACTCCTTCCTACTTTCACGTCGTGCCTGGAACAAGTTTTGATCGAATCCAAGGAGGCAGGGTGTTGCCAGTTTTACTACCATAAGCTCGAACTTCAAACATTTTTATGTTCAGAAATTTTTCAAGACAATGACTTTCATACATCGGTCTCAATTCGAAGTTAATATTTTTATCAGAATCTGCATTCCGTTATTTGTCACTCGGAGTGGAAATACATAAACCCTCTGCCCAAAGAAGGCAAAATTTTCCAAATTATCGTACTTTTTTTCGACAAGTTTTTGGCGTCTTTTTTTAAAAAGCAAAATATATATCTGAATAACTTTTAAAGTAAGACATTTATAATTAAAAAATAATTTGCAATTAATAACAATACTTTATAATGTTAATTTCAGGAGATCATCATAAAAAATCAATTTTATTAAACCGAATAAATATTTGATCGCATAGTGTGGACACTGATTCAGGGTTACAACTAAATCTGCTCGAATGCACTAGTGAAACAGTGAATTGAAAAAAACAAAAAAATACCGCAAACATTTTAGAGCAGGTCCAACGAGCAAACGGAACACCGTCCCACCTCCCCACGCACAGGAGCACAAGCAGATCGGTTTTCGTTCCTGTCGCACGTAGAGAAGAGAAAACAAATTCATAAAAAGTCGGAAGCGGAGTGGAGTGGAGGGGGTGACCCACATGCGCGCGTTCCCACGCCCCGCGCACCTGCACCCCCACTCCACCCCCGCCGCCAGGCTGCGTTTCCGCTCGCGACCAACAGGGAGGGGACGGGGTGCAGCACTCCCTTTGGCACTCGTCTTTAGAAATACGCGCGGATGTCGCACGGAGATGATGGGAAACATCAGTTCGCGTGAGAAGAAAAGTACGACCTTCGCTATTATAGTCTTAAATTTTTTCATCCGCCCCCCTCGCAGACCGTTTAACTCGTCAGAAGAAAAAAAATAGGATTGAATTAATTTCATTTCCGCACATTAAAGTAGATTTGCAGAACACGCAGATAATGACAAAATGATATTGCCAATAAATAAGTTCAGAGTTAAAGTGAAGAATAATTCTTCAGTTGCATCTGACTTGAAAAGAAGAAGCATTTTCATGGGAATAAATACTTCCATTAAAACAGCAAGTCCTTTCAAGGCCAAGTGTTGAAAAGAGTGGGGTGAGTGGTACTGTCATTCAGAGAGTGTTAATACCAAACATTTAAGTCGTAACGAAGTACGCAATTGGATATCTATGCCCTCTCCTGCCAGCTCGTGACCTTGAAAGGACTTTCTGTTTTAATCGAAGTATAGAATACATCCCCTGAATACTATTTATTTTATAGACGCCGACCATTCATAGAAATAGGCACTGATTAAAAGTAAAAATAGCAACAAAAAAAAACTTTTCTTGTCCAGAGACAGTTGTGAGTCAATCATGGTCCCTAGGAGACTCACCACGAGAGAGGGGAAGGCGTGAAGGAGGCGGTCTCGGTGGGAGGAGGTGCACCCGGTGATCGAAGCCCGTCCTCGCGCGGGACAGTACTCCCTCCCTCTCCCGCCCTTGCCGTCCCTTCGGCGCTTCACCCCCGCCGACCGGCCCACCCACCCGCCGGCCGGCCGGGCGGGTGACCTTGAGCGCTCCGGCGCTGCGCCCCCGCGCCCCTCGGAATGGACTCGGCCGAGGAGAAGGCGATGGAGGCGGAGGCGGCCTTCGGAATCGGGGGCGAGTGGGGGCGGGGCTGCGTTGTGAAATCTCCGCGCCCTGCGCCCTCCGCCCTCCTCCCTGCACCCGCGTCGGCAGTCCTCCCCCTTCAAGGGAGGGTGGAGACGGCTTCCTTCTCGCAGCATCTCGTCACTCTCTTCTCCTATCATAGATTTCACCCCTCAAAACCACACTCGCTATCACAAAGTTTTTCCACCTCATGCGGCCACGAACAAACGCCCAATAAACCGCTTAAAACTTTTTGTGATCACGTCGTCGGCTTTGAGGTTTTAGTTTCGAAAAGAATCCTGAACTAAACTTCCTAATATTTCTTCCTTAAATTTCATTCGCTCTCTTTGAATTATAAACGTTTGGTTATGAAGCAAGCGTGTCATTCGGCTTTTTGTAAAGCATTCTTCTGTAGTGTTCTACACTTTGGTCGCGTGACATTCCTAGTAGAAGAAAGTGATTCTCACATTCCCAGCGATTCCAAGCCATGCATGCCATCAAGTTCTCCTGAATAACTGAAATGTTTTTAATTCTCGAGAGTTAGAACCAAACAGTTTGCTGACCATTTTACATCATTTTACTCGATAATACTTAATTTCATATTTTAACAAAATGCGATGAACTATTTTCAAAAGCATAGATAAGCATTCCACTGCTTATTATTTTCACGAAAATATGCCAAATCATATTGCTCATGTGTGATAAGGTTATCTGTAATAACCGATACAAGAACAGGATTGAAGGTACATTTATTGTAAAAATCGTGTAATACAATTCTGTAAACAGCTCCAAACAAGAGAACAAACAACACATTCACCAAGCTGCGCCAAGCAAGTCCTACCAGAGAGTCAAAGAATAACGTGTAACTGAACTCCGAACTGTGTTCCTGTACATGTCGGTACATGTGTAGTGTTTGTATTCTCAATTGACACACATGTGTCATATTCCAACTCGTAAATCATGGTAAATATTATACATTAAACAACAGTATTTAAGGGAATAATTTGTATTTTGTTTCAGTTAATGTATATATACTTTCTAACTGTGAAAGAGGTAGAAGGTATAATGTTATTATTCAACAAAGGACATTTTAGATTATGAAATGAAAATATCTGGGTTCGCATAAAATACTAGGAGAGTAATTTAAGCCGGCAAAATATAAGCCATCAAATTCACCCCAGTTAGATGAACTAATGTTTCACATGGCATTTTGTTGAGAAATTCTTCGTTTCTGTTCAGCACTTCCTCGGCGATTTTATACAGTCCAGAAGGGTGCGAGTGAGTCAATGACCCCAGTATATTTCTAATTGTAAGCATTGTCGAAAGAAAAAAAAAATCTTCATTTTTCGGATACAAACGAAGAGAGAAGGAGTATTTGTGGCTTGGCGAATTTGAGATGCAAATTGTAATCCATGCAGCCATGCGACTCGCCAGATTTTAGGACCTTAGCCGCCAGTCCGTCGTCTGAATTGCAGTACACTCGCTGTTCACAAATGTCGCTAATGACCTCCCTAGTCTACCAGGGCGCTTCGAATCTGGGAATGGGCACAATGTTACAGTGATATACAGACTGCAACGAAATCGAAAAAATAACACTTTTTTCGGGAAGCTACCCTTGTGATACCAACACAATTAGAATTACTTATTGCTGATATTACAAACAACACTTCGGTGTTTTTTACCATCTGAAAAGTCTCACCCAATATTATTTACAAACTCGTTATTACACCTGTTAAGATTTCCCTCGTTTTCGTATGCATTCTAAAATGATATTTTTAATGGTTTTATAAATATGTTCAGTAGACTCGATCTCAGTGATGTGAATGTATTTAGTCTTGATTGTAGTGCGTAAATAATTTAGAATAAAACATCTGGAGGAAGACCAGAGTGAATTGAACTTCTGTTTGCCTTCTACATCCGGCCACTATTTTATTCGTAAGTTATATATTAAAGTACATCTTAGTAAATAACATCAAAGGTTTTAGTACAACAAAGAACAATTTTTTTTATTTACAGCACAAAGCAATAAATAATTTTTGAATTTCACGCGAAACGCACTTTTATTATAATATAGCAAAAAATAGCCAGATAAATATTACATTACGTTCTCACATGGAATCAGTGAATCGAATCGCTATCGAGTCTTGTCACTCACAAAAGAACTGTAAAGCAAAAATTTCGCTATAACACACATAGGCAGGCAGGAAGTAAGAGTACATTATTTCAGTATTAGTACAATTATTTCAAATTAATTATTACAGTACTCCTACATTTCAAAAACAATGTAAATTTGTACATAATTACTTATGCCAAGAACGCATTATTAAGAAAGAATCATATCATTCAGAACGTGATCAATGTAATTGCATTCGGATATTTTCATTTCTTGCATAATAGCCCAGGAAAATTTCAGCGTTTGACAAATCAATCAAGGGATGAAGGAAGCCCACTCCTCGGTAGGAAATTGTGTACTCCATATTCTTAACACTACCAAGTTTGTAGTCACACACTTTGCACTGATCTCCAAACATCCCAAAGTATTTTTCAAAAAAATGTAACCAATAATTTTGTAAATTTTGTCCGTGAAACTGCTAGGACGCGGGAACCGAAATGCCGCAGAGCGCCCCAGCCAATTGAGGAGGGGAGTGGCGAGTAGAGGGCGGGCGCGTGGCCGTGATCCAGAGGGGGAAATTGGGCGCCGAGTGAATGGGCGAAGGCACCGCCTTCCTCTTGGGTCACGGGGCCAACGCGCGCTGCTCTTTTTATTTGCCTCTTCTGGGCGTCAAAAACTTCATCCCGATGAAGAGTTGGGCCGTGAAGAGTTCCCCTGGAAAAGGCCGCATCAACACCTTTCAAGAGCTGTTGCGCAGTGCAGAGAAGGGCGTTTGAGAATGTCCAGTTACGTACAAACTACAGCTAATACATGAAACATAATACATTGGTTGGTGGGTTGGCTACTGTGTGGTTAAGTGTGCGTTGCGATCTGCGGTGTAGTAATAGCGAATATTCTCGTAACGACAGCATCTATATGTGACGTATTGTGGGTGTGATAGTAGTAATATTAGGTAATCACGAACGTGAAGGTAAACATTGAGTGCGTGGTAAGTATGCGTGTGCTTCTGCAAAAGCATGCCCATTTTGGAACAAGGAGGGTAGGAGCAGAAGCAAAAATGCCAATACAAGCGGAGTCTAGTAATCCGAATCCTTGCGATGAATGCACGGAAAGTTTTAGAAATGAAGAGAAGGCGGTGGGATATGACGGTCCATGTAAGATGTGGTTCCAATACAGATGTGCAGGAATATCTACTAGTGAATTTAACGTACTTAGTAATAGGAAATGTAATGTGTTATGGACGTGTTCAAAATGCAAGATGAGGGTGGCGGAACTGAGTGTCAAAGGAGATATTAAGGACTTGAAAGAAAATCATTAAGTATTATGCAGGAGCTGGAAGAAATGAAAAATATGATAAGTGTAATAAAAATTATAGGAGGTAGAGAATCATTAATAGTAAAATCCAAAAGAAAGAAACGAGCTAAAAAACGTTGGAAATAAAGGTAAAAAAATACCCCAAAAGAGGACGAAAATCATCCAGAACAGACAGAACAACGTAGTTCATACAAACAGTATGGATGGAGACGGGAGTGAGAAAGTCGAGGTAGAAAGAAACGAAAGAGAAGAAACGACAGACAGTGACACAGATAATAATGAATCAACTGTCGAAGTCTCGGAGATTGCAAGAGGCAAAAATGCAAGGATAGGGGTGGAAGTAAGTAAGAATGAAGAAAATAAAAGAAAGGGGCTGGTAATAATTGGTACAAAAGATAATACAAATTTAAATGACAGTATAAAAACATATTAAGAGCGGGATAGAAAATGGTTTGGAAATATGTAGGCAAACTATGCCACACATAAGATCACAATACCACACAATAAGTTACTTAAGACAAAATGGAATAAAGGGAGAGATTAACTGCGAAGAACTCCACAGTTTACGCACGAATAAAGCCTATAATGTGGGTATACTTCTCAGAGTCCGCTAAGTGCGAATGCGAAGAATTGTGGCCACATGGAGTATTGATACCCCCATTTCGTCTCTCAACATATAGCAGCAGTGATGTATCACTCAACGCTCACAACTAAAATTCAAAAACGAAGATTAAAAGTAGGATTCTCGATACCTGGAATCTCAGGAATACGAGTAAAAGGAAAATGGACATAATAATCAATGAAATTAATAAGTCGGACATGGACATTCCTCGAATCTGTGATCTAAGACGGGTAGGTAATAGACACTTCAACACCGGAACATATCACGTATAGTTTTCGGGAAATTGCCACCTGTATGAATTATACATTTTGGATACAGAATATTTACCTTACTCCAAAGATATTTTGGTCCTCTTCCGGTTGTATGATGAGAATAGTGTTTCCCTCACTGCTATTCAACAGTAATTTACAAACACAGCTGGTTACATCTTCACAGACGAAGTTTTTCGATAAGAAAAATGTCCTGAGGTAACTACTCTCGATGTTCGTCACTGACATCTCTCAAATTACCCGGAAAAAATATAAGAGGGTGTGCAACTAATCAAGATTTAAAGACATGTTGCATCCCATCTCACAGTAGGCTGCTAACAGTTTTTCCACATAATTATTTACGTCTTTGGTTTCGTGTTTCCTAAGAAGTGCATTGTAACATCTTGAAAGTATTGCTAGGCATATTTTTCTTTTACTTCTAAGACCGCATTGAACCCAGAATCTCTCATTAATATCTGTATCTGGAGACCAACAAAATGCCCTTTTTAATTTTTGTCTCACTAGGATTTGGAAACTTATCTTTTAGGTATTGGAACGCTCCGTCATTTTTGCCCATGCATTTGAAAACGTTCTTCGTTAACTCCAGCTTTACAGCTATGTGCACGGGTACAAGGTAAATATTGCAAGAACACATTTTGCGCACAGCTACCATTCCAATCACGCATCCACGTCTGACAGGCAAATCACGCAATCGCCGATCATTTGCTTAGTGCATTAATTAAGGGGTTTGCATTCATCCGTTTACTTATTGCAGTATATGAAGTTTTTTTTAGTTGAAAACCACTACATATAATTGACATTACTTCGTGAAAATATTCTAACTCTAGAATCCTTGGTCAGTAAATTACATTGCTATAATAGTGATCCAAACATCTCAGCTTGCGTTTTTGATACATTTAGATCTCTAACCAGGTTATTTAATTTCCCTTGACATACCATATGAGGTTCATTGACGTTAGAAACTTGGGAATCATCATCGTTTTCTGAATATACTTCTTCTTGGCCTTCTTCTCCATGCTGTAAAACCTTTTTGACGAGTCTTGACGTGTTGACGAGACACTCTTTTCATTGTTCAATACCCTCACACAGTTCTATCATACTGTTTAGTGTTTATCAGCGACATAATGCGTCTAAATAATAGAACACAAATAATGGAGTAGAGATGTTTCTGAGGCAACTCGCTTACTGACGGATCCGAGCTAGAAACTCATTTATCTGCAAAGAGGCGAGCGAGAAACTTTCAAGAGTTTGGTGGTCGCGAGTTTCTTGTTTCGATTTACATTTTTCGACGCACTTTTCTCGGTGTGGTCTAATACTGGTCTTGAAATGTGAAAAGCAGAATTTGTTTATTGTAATTATTTGGATGTAATGTAATAGCTTAAGTACTAATTACTTAGAATGTCTCACAAATATCAATAATAAACGAAATTTATGAAGACAGGCGTAGCAAGGGTACAATGACACCTTGGGCATGCTTGGTGTCACCCCACAGCTACTCAGGTTAATCCCTTCCCCGAAGCAAGACTGAAGAATTGGACGGTTTTCCGAACTTTTCATTTCAAACAACTATTTTGCCACCAAATCGTATTAGCTTTATGGAGAAGAAAATATGCACTTTAAACAAAGTTACCCTGACGAAAATGGATATGTGCGCCATTGTGCGCAAGATGTATGCGCAAACGTACGCAGAATGGGTGGAGGCCTCCAAAGTACGGGGATGGACACAAGACCTTGTCGCGATATATTGTATACATACATTTGTGTGTGCAAATTATGTACTTTGGCGCAAATGAATGTACGTTTGAGCTCGAACTGGAATGTACTTGAAAAGTTTACGCTGCGATCGAAAGGTTGTGTAACTGTTGTGCACACCTAAAATGTGAAACCAGTGAATTACTTCCCTTGGAAAAAAGTTCTAGTCGAAAACTTTTACGTTTCTCTTTTAAATTGTCATTAGCTGAACCCATATCATAATTTTGCACTTTTCACTTCAATTAATTATATGTATTGGCCTGTGAGGGATTACTTCAATAGGTGATAATCTCATTGACCCAACTAACCGTACATGAGACGTGCCTTATACGTACGTATATGAGAATAAAATGAGAAACTTGTTTGTTTTGCCGAGAAAAACAAATATAAATTATGGTTTATATGACTATGGATAAAATATTTGTGATGGTGAATTTTTGAGGAAATTTTATTTTTCTCCATATTGTTTGATGAAATTATGATGAGTATTTTATTGTGTACATAGTACTGTTTTGAAAAAAACATTTTTTTCAAAAACTCTTTTTGAGTTTATGAAAAATAGACACATGCCTTTTTAGTATGGATTGCAACTACCACGTCTTAAAAAGACCGCTGGCGAAGCTGATTGTTACAAAATTTTGTATTATTTTTAAATGATGCTGACGTAAATGATGGAACTCTTGCAAACAATAAAAACATCAACAAATGAAATCTGAAAACATTTGTTTAGAGACCAATAATTGGTGACAACTTCCATAAGATATTTGGCGAAATAGGCAGGAACAAAGGTGGCAACGCAGAATTAATCCAACACAAATTTACAAAATTGCACGCACATAAAACTGAATCACTTTTTGGGTGACCATCGCTGGATTTGGATCGCCATCTCACTATGCTACCGAAGCAGATTCACAGTTTTTGTATTATTGCATTTTTTTTCTTATGCTACCCTCATTCCAAAAGTGATAACAGGTGAAGCAAGTGGTAAAGTACGTATAATTTGATCGAATGGCTCAACAAAGGAAATGAAACGCTTTGCCTACTCTGTCTCACTTGTACAAGGGCGAGAACGCCGGAAAGAGGGAGGTTGCGAGCGAACTCGGTGGTCAGTGCAAATGCAAGAAAGGTCGCGGTGACGACGGTGTTTGTGAAGGCCGGTATGCACAGTACAGAGTTCGTGCAGATTCTCATACAGTTTCTGTACAGCATAAGATCCCGAACTAGAAGTATAAAAGCCCAAATTCACGCACTCACGGTCTGCACGTTTTCAGCCTGAATCGCAACAAGATGCTAGGTGTACTACCGGGAAACAACTAATTTGTGCCGTCCGAGTACTTTGCAAGTACAGTGGCGATATTTCTGCGCATGCGTTTTGACTTTCATCCTTATTAAGTATTAAACAACCACGAGGGGCAAAGAGAATAAAAATAGGAAGGCGGGAATAGGAAAAGCAGTAATTTATCACAATATCACTTCACACAATCGTACCTTGACACAAAATCAAAATGGCCGATTACCGTCGCGTCGGGTAAACAAGTGCGTTAGTGAACGATTCTGCCGCAAGAGGCGCTTGGGTCAAACTAAGATTTGTGCATGAAAAATTACGAACATGCTCAAAAGTGTTTATGCAGAAAGCAACTGGACTGCACGTTTTCTGTCCGTCCAATCTGCGCGAAAACTGTACAGTGTAAACGGGCCTTAAGAAAGAATACGACTGTGCGGGGGCAAGGCGAGAACGAGGAGGAGGACGAGGGCGAGAGCGAAAATGAGGAAATTCGAGTTGAGTGAATAAGGCGAAAGCGGACTGGGGAGGCGCCGCGGACAAGAAGGTCGAGTGCGAAGAAAAGAGCGATGGCAATGGCGAGGGCGAGTAGGGAGGGCTGTGCAGAGGTCGCCGCCCTGCGACGTTGCCGTTCTCGTCACGTGTGGCGCGGGTGGTGCCGAGAGGAAAGTGGAGAAGGCCGGGGGTGCAGGAGGGGGTGGTGGGGGTGGTAGCGTGGGGCCTGGTACTGCACTGAGAGCTTCAGCAAGGGCACCGGCGTGTCGACGGCTCTGAGAGCTCAGGCTTTTCAACACTCTCACAACTCAAACGTATATTCTTCTCCCCAAACCAGTGAGCCGGCAAAGAATGTACAGAAAAAAAGTATTTCAAAAACATTTCAAACATTTTTCTGCGTACTAGATTATTTCTAGAAAAGAGCAATAATAATATAAGCCACTAATATTTATATGATATTATTTTCATAATATTTATGTTTAAAAATCTATAAATTGACATTTTATTTTGTGTTCTTTTTCTTACTTTTTACATAAGGCAAACGAGACTGATTTATATGTCATGGCGTGAAAGACAATTGCAGATGCGTTTGTGGCACTATCCCATTACGAATTAAAACCTAACACTGAGAGAATGTAGGCCAGTGCCTCTCAGAATGCTGCAACGGGAAAAGAGCACTTTTGCGTCGTAGCGTCAGAGAAAATGGCCGTAGCGAAGGCATGTTACAATACGTTCCTCACAGGGAAGGACATGAAAAGCACGGATCATCAGACCTTTATATTAATAAAAATAAGCTTAAAAATGCAAATATCTGAGGTACGGTTGATCAGCATAAAACTTAATTAAATCCGCCGTGTTCAATCCAATACGACGAATAGAAGTAAATACACATCTGCAGAAATTTTAAGTGTGCGCTAAGTGAATATCAGATGAAGCATTAAATGTGCTCTTGAAGATACAGCCAAAATATTAATATTGATGAGCACGACGAAGTAAGGAGAAATAAAGCTAATTAGGATTCAGTGTATTGCGAATTGAGCAATGGCGGCGTCCGTCTTCGCATTAACCTCTACAATTCTCATAGCTCCGTAGCAGTTATAGAAAACTGGGGCGCTAGGGTTTAGACGACGATAAACCACACTACAAACAATATAATGTTTTCGTTTCTGCTGGGGGTTGGTAAACGACTGGTGAAGTAGACTAATAAAATACAGTAATATTTCCAGTTTCTCAACGTCTTCTGTCCGGCAGTGATCAACGTTAGCGACTAAACAGTTCAGACGATTTTCTCCAAAATTCGTATTCCCCGTCTGATCTAAAGGAATTCGAGTCCTCGCGAGTTTGAAGCGAATATCTGAAATTTTGGGGGTACATGAAGCTTGAACATTCTAAAAAAATGGCTCCAGTGTTTTTTTATTAAACTTTGTGTTAGGTTAGGGTAAAAACTCATGGCGAAGGTCTTATTTTCATTAATATTGCAATTTTTCGGAAATTGCAAGTTTTTTGGCGTCTTCCTTCAACTACAATACTGAAGATAGAGACTTTTTACCATCATGAAATCTATTGTTCACAGATAGATTAAAAAATTGGGCCATTGCCCGCGTTGTTTGCCGAGGGTTTTCATGAAGCAAGATTTTCGAGTGATTTTCGTCTAAATCTGAAGGTCTTCCAGAACGTGGATCATCAGACAAGTCAAACCGTCCTGATCGAAAGCGGGAAAACAATTTTTGTGCTGTTCTTTTAGCAGTTGTTTCATTCTCGTACACCCCACAAATTGTTCTCGCAGCCCTTGCTGCATTGGAGCAAAATGTATCGAAAATGCTCAATTTTTTGAACTTGACATTCCATATTCGTTTTTCTGAAATGTATACAAATAATACTTCACAATCAAGAAAGCCTATGTTTCACAACACCCAAACTCCAAACTACGTTAAAACGTTTTAATTCCGAACTACGTTAAAACAACGGAATAGCAATAAACAATTCCTTCAAGCCACATTATTGACAACTCAAAACAATACCGCACGAATTTATGCATCGACTCAGTACTTCAGAGGGGGCCGTGACTGTATGAAGTACTGAAGTAAATTTCATGACCTCAGAAATTTCTATATGAAAATATCTTCCGGAAGAAAATAGAGCAGGTATTTTTAAGTTTAAAGATTAACTAATGCTGATTGTACACCAAGAGTTTTTCACTCCGAGAAGCCGTGCCTTACACAACGGGAACCACAGCTCTCACCTTGAATCTCTGGACTGACTGATTGAAATTATCGCACAAAACTCTTGTAGTAAATATTATAAACAGTGCATTTCCACAACAAAATAATTAAGTTTATTGGCAACATTTTATTGAAATATTATCAATAGTGAGTGCAATAGCAATCAGTGACTAAAAATAAACGAACAAATAGCCCCGAATACGGGCTGCTTAACTCATCACGTTCCTACACGTTTCTAAAGCAATGGAGACTCTATATGCAACTAACAGTGGTCATTATGATCTCCCAGCAACACAGATACACCTATTACAACATCAGAAGCAACAATTGCAATTTCTTCACCTACAACAGCAACTACTCCTTCTTCAGCAACAACAACCGTCTACATATCAAGGACAACCGCTCATTCTACATCAACCACCACAAGCAACTCAGCCTCGGGTGAATCCCAGAGAAGAGATGCAAATTATATTATTGAATGAAACGCATCAATCAGTGCAGCCAAATATGCAGTTTCAATTCCAACAGTAAACATGTCAGACATTGTAACTACAACGGCCGTCAGCGAATCAAACCCACAGCAATACATCATAGCAGTACAGCGATTCAGTGACAGATTTGGAGGACAGCCCGTAATCAACAATCCAATACACTTACCGAAAAACCGGGAGAGAGGGCTCACGGCATCAACTGATGTCACTGCAGTCTCTCTGACCAGGAGGTCCTAGGTTCCAGTCCCGACGGTGGCACGATTTTCGACACTAGATCGTTAGCTAGGTCGAATTCAGTCGCTGTCTGGAGGAGAATTCTAGCGGCCGGCTGCTCTGAACAGTAGTTTTTCGTGGTTTCTCCGATCAACACCAGGCGAATGACGGAACAGTACGCTGCAAAGCGGGCCACGGACCGTGCGCGTTCTTTCGTCCCTCTTCCTTGTCCTATCCTCTCCCCTTACACATACACACTAAAGAGCACTACACAAGCACACAGACCGGAAGAGCTTAGAGCTTGTTCCAGTTGGGGTGTTGCCCCACTGGTGGGAGATATCCGGTTAGGGAAAACCCGGTCGACGACGGATCTCGCCGTACTGCGAGGGAAAGATCACCGCCACCTGAGCAAAAACATGCACTACTTAGGAGTCTAATGACACCGGTAGTTGACGTGCCCGGAATCACTAAAACAATCAATCCTACCCAAGTCAACCCAATCAACATACAGTTATATTTCAAGTTATAACTGAGTATTTGGTGTGACAGAAATTACAATTTCTGCAATTACTAAAAACAATTATATATTTCCATATTACGTAAATATTTCCAATAATGCGAGAACGTTTATGCACCTCTAGTTTCTTATTCGGTGAATGAAACGCACAGGGATTGTCCGAAATATATCAATTTACTTTCAAAGACATATTCCAACGCTATAGTGGCGGATTTTGAACACTAGTTGTATAGCTAGTTCGAATTCAGGCGCTGTCTCTAGGAGAACTCTACCCTCCGGTTGCTCTGATTGTTTTGAAATAGTCCGATCAATGCCAGGTAAATGCCGGTGCAATACCCTAAGACCGACCGCACGCGATCTTTCCCACCTCTTTCTTGCTTGTCCTCTCCCCTTACACATTCTACGCTACCACAAATGTCGGGAGCTTAGTGCTTGCCCCGGTTGGGGGGGGGGGGGTGCGCCCTAGGAGAGGTTCCTAGAGAGGGAAATCGCTCTCAAGCCGACGTATAGTTCGGTGCTAATCTCACCATTCATCAGAGGAAGAACATTGACACCGCCCAGGATAAAACATTCACTATGCCAAGTCTTATACTACATTTGAAGAACTCAGTAGAACAAGCGACTACCCCAAATTTTATGTGAAATTGAGTTGTTAGCATTAAATATAACTTCAAAAATTATTCTTTCAGTGTATAATATGTTATTTAAAACCAGTATAAACATACATGCAGAGTAGTGTTAAAAAAATTTCTGCATATCGCTTTACAGAAATCTCAGACGAACAGGGGGCTATCCCACATAGATTTTAACTGCTTTTGACGTTAAATAAATAAATACCCCCCAAAAATATCCAAACTTGTCTCATTGGTTAGCTCTGTTCACCAGCGAATATAAATAAAATTTTCCTACGATAACAGTAAATCAGTATGTCCGACTCTAATGTTGTTACATTGACTACGGATGTTACGAAAGACGAGAATGCTCATTCAGTGCATAAAACATCAAGGAAATGGGGAGAAAATGAAAATTAGAAAGACAATATTACACATAAAGCGAGAAATAGTGGATAAGAATATATTTCTAAAAGACCAAAGTTTGTGACGGCCAAGGTGCACGTTGACATTGACTGTAGCAAAAAAATGTACATTTAAGTCATTTTCGAATGATGAAAAATATACTGTATTTTGTGATCAATATAAATTAGATAAATACAGAACTTAAAATACATATTTAAAATTAAGTCTTTTTCTGGCCAGGGAGTATTGATAGGACAAACCAATGTTGGTGAAACAATAAATTGTTGAAAACCCAAAAAATTAAACGAGATTTTAATAATTTGTTCTTATTATTTGCAGAAAAATGCCTTAATATGTATAAAAACATATACCAGAGAGATTTTACTGATTAACGGTTTCTGAGTTATTTTATGAAAGTTATAGTAAAACTTCCCCATATCTGAGAACTAGTAGGCCTTTCAATTGTTCACCGAGAAGTAACAATTATTTGTTTGAAAATTATAATCCAGATAGGACTAATTTAACTTTTTTTCTTGCCACTCATTGCACTTCAATAACTTCTTCCCTTTATTTTAAATTTTGCAAAAGAGGCATGTTTTAGTTACAACTGATAATGACTTAATGGGTGGTGATCATTGCCGAGTTTGCGCTTCTTACCTGTTACATCCTGTGATCTAGTCTGAAGATAACTTGAACTACTGAAGACTGCAGTTGGATTGGCTATTCACTTTGTTCTTGCAACTTCCATAGAGGGTGCTGTACGTGTGATATTGTTGAAGGTATTACAACTGTAATTGTTCGAAGTTATAAAGGTCCAAAACTTCGTTTGAAAAAATTTCTGATGCGATTATGCTGGTTTTATTCTCTATTATTTCACGAACTGTATTGTTGTTTAACGTATGTAACACAATTATACCTCTAAGAGAAGCAAGCATAAACAATTTGTTAATACGTATTTAAGGAAAGTCACTAAACGTGAAACTCACTACCCGCACTCGCAGTAGTTCCACGAAGCGCGGCCCCAGAGAACCGTCCGCTCACCACGGAGAACGAACTCCAACTGGCAAGTACTATGAATAGCCCAGTCAAATTAGAACAAAAACGGTGATCGTATGAAAATATCCCGGAGATTTTTAAAACTTGGCATGATTGTTTGTTGGTACTTACCATACATTCTTCTAAAAGTCCTGAAGTGTGGGGATTAGCTGGGCCTAGTGCAGCTGTTTAAAGCCGTTTTTTGCTTATATCTCCATAATCATCAGTACTAAACAAACGTATGATCTATATACAATTAAAGTAGAAAAATGTCCTCCAAAACAGTTCCTATGAGGTTTTGATGAAACATTATTACTATTAAAATTGTATGGTTGACTAGTACTTATTATTTACGACAAGGCCTTAAATATCTCCCTTATAAAAATGATATTATATGTTCAATGCACGGAAGTAATTTTATTTTTGTTCAACATTTATTAACAATAGAATCTTGCATATTTTGCTCATAAAAATAAACATTTTTCCTCTTATCAAATCTTATTTTGTACATACTTGCAGTATTCGAGCAGATTAGGTCCGAGATTATCTCAGGTACGAAAACTGATAATCCATAGTTTATTTGACAAGGATCGTATACAAATATTCGGTATAGGTTTGTGTACACTTTCAAAATATGAATTACATAAAACAATGAACGAGTACAAAATCGCAAATGGAATAATCTCCTTTACAGCGTTCAGAGGGACAACTAAAACTGACAAGGGAATGCCGCGGTGTGACATTCGAAACATGCCCTCATATTTTTTTTCATTGAATTTACATGCCCTTCTGATACCACGATGTAAATTTTGGCTGCCGATACATACTGCCAATTACTTTAAAAATTTCCAAATTTGCCAACATTTTCGTACTATTTTTCGTTTTTTACAGAGAACATGGACAACCCTCGCAAGCCGAGCGGCGAGCGCGCTGGCGCCGTGGTTGGCGTTGTAGAGGGTTGTTTCCTCAAGGTCAAATGGCATTCGGTGGGAGCAGGCAATCCCAGTACACTCAATGCTTTTCATATTGTGGAAGTCCATTTTATTTGAAATATTTTATTTCCTTACCAATGAAAGATTGTTACTTTTTTCATTACGAATATAGTCAATATGCATAATTATTGAATACTGAAAGCGTATAACATATAACTACTGTATCACTTTACAATGAAATTACGTAAAGAGATTTAAGAGTAGTTTTATGAATCAAATTCACATGTCATGGCCTCATTTTGGTTTTTAGTTCGCCAAAAATACCGTTCTTTAATTTGTACCTATTTGTGTCGATAAAATCAATATTCTCATTCGAAAACTCCGAAAGACTTACAACTTTGCCGCATTTTTCCGTTTGCACCGACCTTTCGCGTGTGACACAGCTGACCTGTTTCGCAGTAGACACAAACAAGAGCTTTCAATTTTGTGAGGAAAGAGCTCCAGGGGAGGTAGCTCATGTTAGATGGAAGATGAGCGATTGCGGCAAGGTTAACTCGACGAAATGTTCTTACAAAAATAAACAACAGATAAAACTAAAATTTGGAAAAAAAATATGAGTAGTTTAGACTATGTATAGCTAATATTAGTGTTATTAGTTGTATTATTTATGCTGCTAGGAAGGGCAGCTGCCTCCCCGCCTGCCCCTCGCAGGGAACGACCTTGGAAGCAGTCTGCCGCTTGCGGCGAGCAGTGGTGTTGAATCATTAGCGAGCGCGCTGAGCAACACATGCTTTGCGGGGTTGGCCATTTTTACATCGGTAAACGCATAGGGAAATTTGCAAATTCAGGATGTTTTTTACTTGACTTGCAGTGTGTATCGGTACCCGAAAGTTTGATCGTGATATTTATACGGCATGTGCTTCCGATGAAAAGGATTACGACAAGTTTCAACATGTCACATCGCGGCATTCCCTTGTGAGAGTGTCAACGACGAAGAATACTCCCAATGATTGACAAGGGGATTCAATCAGTGCGGAATTGGGAAAAGCTCCATTATTCCTCAGTTTAGCGAAAGTTTTGGTCATAAAAGGTGTTGCAAAAACTTTTTTCTGAAATTGTTGAATTTCGACCAAAATTAGTGACCTCCGGATAGATTGAAGCTAACAATGAGATCTCAAATGGGTCATAACTGATAAGTGAAGAAACATTGGTGCACGAATATGACATCTGCTCACACTTTCCTGCTTTTTCGACATTTTTTAGCCAAGTACACAAGAAGGTTCTAAAAATTATGTGGACAAATTGATAGTGGCTTTCCGTGACATGGGATGTATCACATATTTAATTTTTCATTTCTTGCACTCCCACTTGGATTTTTCCGAACTTTTTGGAAGTCGTCAAAGACGAATACGGACAATTTCATCAGGACATTTTGGCCATTGAAAATTGTTACCAGGGAAGATGGAATCCAGTCGTGATACCAGATTACTGTTGGTTAGCAGTGAGGAGACCACCATCCTCATCACACAGAAGGAAGAGAACCAAAATATTATTGAAGTATTCTATAATACGTACTGATGGTAGAATTTAACATTTAGGCTAATTTGTATAAAAATCGCATTTTGAAAACAAGGCTATAGCATTTTATAGCACCATAAAAATTAACATTTAGCATTTTATAGTTTGTTGTTTTGTCCCTTTGCGATAAAATATTTTGATGGTTTTTCTCATTAAAATCAGGTAATAAGAGAAACTAATTTAATATTTCTCCTTTTGGTACCTTCAACAAATACTTAATGAAGTAATTTTTAATCCTTAGAATGATTATTGTCTTATACAACACTATTCATTTAAAATGTCATGCATTTTTTGTGAATGAAAGCAATATATATAAATAACTATTAACACTAACCAATCAATGGAAAATACCAGACCATTTTTCAAATGAAATGTTTTTAAACCTCGATGTCATATCCCTAGATATGGAACACCAAGGCAACCATAAAATGCAATTTAGCAATTGTACCGCAGTTCCAAAACCATTTCGCATTTTGTACGTGATTTCGCTTTCTATTTATCATAGATTGAAAACCTTAATAAATATACAGCACCGACCGTCAAACATACAATTACTAATTGTTTTCGGCGTTTGGTAACATTTCGCATTTTTTGCGACTGAAATATGTCATCTTCAATAACAATTAACTTTAATGTTATCACGATTCACCAAATAGTATAAATCATTTAGTTTCAATCTCCCTAAAACTATACGTGATACGTCAACTCTGAAAGCGTATATATAGATCCAGCATTCCATTTTCTGTAAGAATCACCTTTCATCCAGGAACCAAAGAAAAGTTTAAAATCATTGTCCATTGTTAATAATAATGGTGTTTATTAATGGCGATTGTTATGAGATTTACTATTCCAAATCCTTTCATTCGTATTCACGATTTTGTCCTTAATTTATGTATCATAGGTGCACAAGACAAGAGCGACATTTTGAAACAGAACGACTTTATATGTTTTTCATAGTAATAGATAAGAGGTTTACTCAATGTTGTCTTTGTAACTAATCTTTTAGGAAAATTTTACTTGTAAAAATATTTCTATTTTGTGAATATCTCTTAATTAAAAGAAATACAATTTTTGCGATTCCTACTTTTGTCTACAGACAAAATGTGATTTACAGCATTTCATGTATTTTCAGTTTTGTACGACATTAGTTATACTGCAGAACGAGCTATCTGTAATAAGTCTCCTTGTAAAGTTTCCTCACTAATACTGCGTGCTTCAGGCACTTTTAGATCCAATATTTTTTTCTGAATTAGTATAAAATAATTGCTTCAAAGTATCCAAATACAAACGCGGAATATTCGAACCCCACACATTTGAATATCAAACAGAGTAAGCTTTTCCTCAAATTATCAATTGCAACACTTATTAATTTGATAAATTTAAATACATTGCTAAATTTTACTTGGGGACAAGAGCATTCATCTTTCTGCGAAAAAAAAAGTTTCTTTCCACAAAAAATGGGATTGTTGTGTATGCTATGTATAAGTCTCTAGTAAAGACCAACATTTACAAAAAGATTTCAACAAATTATCAAAAACTAATGCCCCTAGTGTTTTTCTCCCCTTTTTATCATCACCCATCTCATTATGAGTGCAAATACAAAATGAAATATTAACCGTCACCAGCTGGATGTGAAAATTTGTAATTAGAAAATCGAATTCAAACAGAAACAACTTTAATGTCAAGATACGTCTTTGAAAGTTAATATATTTTTCAATCCCTCCTGAACTAATAGTTGCGCTAGAATCGCAACGTACAATAAAACAATTGAGGCGAAGTTACCAGTGTCGTTTTACTTTACTTGTCTACAGCATTTTTTCTATAAATTCGCAGATATGGGCACTTTTAAAATCTTTCTGCATCAATGATGCAGTAATGTCTTAGTCAATGTTCCTGTCAGAATATGCTTAATAATGTAATTTAAGAATAAGGCCAAAAGGATGTAAGGGATCATTAAACAATGAAGCTATCATCTCTCATTAAAAAAACTATTTATTAAGTCAATTATATTATAAAAAGAATTAACATCAAACAGAAATCAACTCATTGATATTCCGATACAATACACAACACAGGACTACCGGAATATAATCCCCTGAAAACAACCATTAATACATTTTGTCAGCGGCGTCGGCACGTGCGACCATGCTCTGGCCGCGCCACCGCCTCAGAGGATTGGGACATGGGGACGGGGGAGGAAGAGTGGTAGTGACCCATGTGATCGCTACCACCCAAGGAACCAGACCCCTTACAAATGTCATGATATGGCACTCTGAACAAAACCCATGTGTCCCACCCTCTCCCATCAGAACAGAACCGTATCTCTCAACATACGCCTAACTTCACAAATCATAATAAATCAGATGTACCTCCGTGTTTCGACTTGCTTGGGAGCCTACATAGAACGCCACGAGTTGCAATTATTCTGTAAACCGATTGCTTCGCGCCCTTCGGAGCCGCGGCCCGCGCGCCGTCGAGCGCCCGATGCTCCTGCACGCGTACAAAAATAGGCGCGTCACCTGCCCCGCCTGGGCAGACGCGCGCTCCCCTGATTGTCCCCGACGGCGCTCGGCGCGCGGGCAGCCGGCCGGCCGGCCTGCCTGCCTGCCTGCCTCTCGTCACCCGAAGCCACGGGGCTTCGGAACGGAACTAGCAAATCACGCGCCCTCTGACTACACACCGTCCATGTCGGACGGTGTTAGTTTACGCGTGCTTGAAAAAAACAACAACACTGCATTATTTCAATTCTCTACTCAAAGGTTTTACGTGATATCGTGTGATATGTGAAAAGGTACCGGATAACGACCCTTGAAACATTGCAGGTTTGGCGGTGATTTCAGTTTGGGTAGAGGGAGAGGTGGAGGTGGAGCGGGGTAGGGGTAGGGGTAGGGGTGGGGGTGCAGTTGGCCGCATCGGCCGCGCCGCGGATGGGACCGGGCGGTAGTGCGCGGCGGCGTCCGCGGCGCGGGCGGCGGGGGCGGGGGCGACGCGGGGGCGGGCGGGGCTGGGCGGCGCCGCGAGAGCATGCCTCGCGCGAGCAGCCCGCTGCATGAAGGAACTTGATAATCATAAACGTCTGGCATTATAAAAATAATTTGGCATCGGAATGCTACAATCTAAGACATAAACCAATCTCATACACTCAGCAACACAAGGACTCCCACAATAATCAATACTGCTATGTACAAGGAGCGATGATTTAACATAACAATTAATAAATTGTACAACTGGTATAACGCTCACTGAAACAAACAATAACTCCACTCAACCATTCATCAACCCATAACAAAGGCAGCAACCAGTCATTTCGACGCTCTTGGCTTTTTTTTTCTTTCAGCATCCAGTGCCGGGTGCTGAACGCGCGGTTGTAGGAAGTAACGAGGGCAATGAGTGCTCTTGATATGTAGGAGTATCTTTGGAATGGAGGTAGTGGAATCGGACCCTGGTGCTGCCCGGCTGCCCCTCGCCCGTTCGCGTCCCACCGGCCGATCAGCTGTCCCGCCCCGCAAGAGGGCGTGGGCGGCTGCCGAGGTGCGACACGCGAACCGGCGCGGGGCAGGCTTCGGGCAGCACGCTGCCGAAGTCTCTTAGAACCTGGCAAATCTGTAAACGAACCGGCATTATCAAAAATATCTCATTAACGTAAAATACTGATATCAACTACTTTGTACTGTGTCTACGGATATGACTCGGAAGGTTTTGGATTGCACCTCCGAACAATGACTTCAACGCCGCCCGAGACGGCGAACAGTCGAACGCAGTAGAGGACGTCGCCGGGAGGGAAATGGCGACGGACGACAAGATGGCGTCCGCGGCCCTCCCGCCGCGTGCGTCCGGGGCAAGAGCGAGGGCGAGGACCCTTGCAAGGCCATGCAGGGAAGGAAACGGAAAAGGAGCCTACGGCACACCTCGTCGTTTGGCAGTAGTAGCATACCTCTTCAAAGAAATGGTGGAAAGGTTCAATAAATTACAGACTATCAAGAATATACCAGAAACAATCACAGAATTCGTTTGACGGTGGAGTTAGGCCTACCATCTTCTGCAGCGTATCAACTACACACTTAAATTTAATTACAAATAAACAAAATTATAAATCCTATATAAAAATCGCATCACCTCGTAAGAGGCGGAACCGTCCTTGCCGACGGCGCCATGGCTTATGGAAGTCCCAAGGCGACCGGCGGCGAGCCAGTCACTTGACGTCAAGTCAGAATTGCACTGCACGCGGCACTAGCTTCGGCGCCACCCGCACGGGGTCGGCGCAGAGAGGACAAGGGCTCACTGGGGGGCGCATGAAGGAGCAAAACGATTCGATCGTTCCCTTCTTCGCCGGGGGAGTCTGCACTCAGGGGGGCTGGACTACGCCCTTTCATTCGAGCGCAATTCACGCCCTCGTCGTCATTCTTGGGGTTCGTGAGTGTTGCTGCTTCATGCGCGCGGATCGGTGACTGCACCAGCGGTGCCTAGCATCTCTTTCCCCCATCGAGGCGACGAACTACGCCTCCCCCCCCTCCGGGAGGTATGTGGAGCAGGACGTTCGTCCTGGAAGGAACAGCCCGTTTGCCAGCCCGATGCCTGACCCCTCACGTGTTTCTTAGCATGATGCTTATTTCTACTCGCGAACAACATGGAACTCTGGCACAGTAGAACGATTCCGTTTACTTGGATTCGTACTCTTCAGAAGAAATAAAAAAAAAAAAAATGAGTTCCTAGAGCATTGCCATTAAGAACGCCACAGAGGTAGAAATGTTTTGCACCATTGTTTCCTATTATCAGAGTACATAGCGAGGTTTTGCTGTATTGCGTTTGGAACGTTTGAGAGAGAGAGAGAGAGCAAGTATTCACTAGCGAGTTTCAGGGGGACGCTACGAAGCAATGCGCGAGCGTGGCTCTCAACGGGCGTATTGAGCAGGGGGCCTAGGCATGGGGTCGGGCTACGCCTCCAGGGGCGGGGGGGGGGTCTAGGCGGCGGGCGCGCGGGCGGGGCCATCCGCGAGGGTGGGGGCGGGGGCGGGGGCGAGGCGTCAGACGCCCAGCGGCGCCGCGGCGCGCGGGATGTGCGCCTGGGCCTGCGCCGCGGGCTGCGTCTGCATCAGCTTCTTGCGGTGCGTCTCGCAGTGCTTGAGCATGTGGTCCTTGCGGATGAATCCCTTACCGCACACCCCGCACGCGAACGGCTTGTCGCCCGTGTGCAAGCAGATGTGGCGCCGCAGGTCCGTCTTGTGGTTGAACTGCTTGGGGCAGAGCGAGCACTTGTGCGGCTTGTCGCCCGCGTGCTTGGAGCAGTGCTCGGCGTACAGCGGCTCGGCCGGGAAGCGCTTTCCGCAGCGCTTGCACTTGAAGGGCTTCTCGCCCGCGTGGAAGCTCTTGTTGTGCTGCGTCAAGTAGCACGCCTTGTTGAACACCTGCGCAACACAAGCACAATCAGCGTCTGTCTTCCGCAGCTCCCAACACGCACACATTTTACATTCGAAATTTCTTGACGCTGCCTTTTTTCAAATATATATGCTTAGAAGTAAGAGAATCCAGAGTCTACATTACTACCAAAATTGTAGAATTAACGACCAAATACATTAATTTTTCGGATGTTGCATTTAATTGCATCCATGTGAATGAGGAATCTCTCACCTTATCGCAATCCAAGCACTTGTGCAGGCTGCCGTTGGATATCATGGATGACTTGAAGACGAGCGGTGTGGAGCTGGAGACGCGAGGCTCGCGCACCGGCGGGGGCGCGGGGGCGGGCGCAGGCGCCGGGGCGGGGACCGGCGCGGGAGCGGGTGACAGCCCTCCGCCGGATCCTACGCTGCCGCAGCCGCTTCCGCTGCTGGCCGTACTGCCGTCCAGGCTGCTGCCGCCCGAGTCGTAGGACGCGGGCCCCAGCAGCGCCAGGCGGTAGTTGTTGTTTGTGGCGACGCTGTTGTTGTTGTCCAGCCCGTCGTCGGGGGCGACGTCGCCGTCGCCGTGCGCGGGCAGGCGCAGTTCGTCACCCAGGCCCAGGCCGAGGCCGTAGGGGGAGGCGCCGCCCATGGCGTCGCCGTGCCCCAGGCCCGCCCGATGCAGGCCCAGGTGGTCGTCGGGGGATGATCGCAGCCCCCCCACGTTCCCCGCGGCGGCGTCCGACGTGCTGACGAGCGCCAGCCCGCCGCCGAACGCCGCCGCCGCGACCGCCGCCGCACCCGCGCCGCCCGGCGCCAGTTGCGCGAACGACGGGAGCGCGAGGGCCGAACTACCAGAAGTAGCCGGGTGCGGCTGGTTGGTAGTAACCGGCGGCATTGGGGTAGAAGAAACGTGGGGGGGCAGCCCGTTTGGGAACGGCGTTGGGCCCGGAGGCACGTGGCCGGGCCCGGGGGCGCGCTGCACCTGCGGCCCGGGGGGCGGCGACGTGCCCAGGAGGAACGCGGGCTGCGCGTGGTGGACGGACGGGCCGAAGTCGTGGTGCTGCGGCGGCTGCTGCTGTTGGTGCTGCGCGAAGGGCACGAACGACTGCTGCTGCTGTTGTTGCTGCTGTTGGTGCTGGTGCTGCGGAGTGAGGCGGCCGAAGGCGCCCATCCCGTCGTCGGCGCGCGCGTCGTCGGGCCCGGCGGCGGGGCTGCTGAGCGCGGGGCTGGAGAGCGCCGGCGACCCGAGGTCGCGCGAGCCGCCTCCTCCCCCGCCCCCGCCCCCTGGTCCGGGCGGGCCGGGCGACGCGTGCGGGGCGTGGGGAGCGCCGGGCAGCCCGCCGCCGGCCGTCGCCGTCGGCGCCGTGGCCGTGGCGGGGTCCGGGGCGCCGCTCTGCTTCACGGCGTTCTTATGCAAGGTGGTGTTGTAGTGGCGCTTGAGGTGACCCGAGCTGGTGAACCACTTGTTGCAGGCGGAGCAGTTGTAGGTCTTGGGGCGACGCGCCTCGTTCGACTTCCACGAGGGGTTGGAGCCAGCGGGCGAGGGCGCGCCGCCGGGCCCCGCGGGAGTCGAACCGGGAGCGGGCCCCAGTCCTTGGCCGGGCGCCGCCGCGCCGTTTGGCGGCGGGGGCGGCGCCAGCGGGCCCATCTGCAGATGCGGCAGCGGGAGGTGGGATTGCGGCGGTGGCGCGAAGGCGCGCGCCGCTCCGAACATGGCGCTCTGGGGGTGGCCCTGAGGGGGCAGCGGGGGCGCCCCGCCGAATTCCAGCGGCAGCGGCTGCGGCGCGTAGAAGGCGCCCGGCGCCGACGCGGGCGGGGGCGCCGCTCGCACCTGAGGCGCCAACTGGTGCGGGTGGTGGTACGCCTGCATGTGATGGTGCGGCTGCGGCGCGTACGCCGCCAGATGGTGCGCGGGTATCGTTTGGTGTTGCGGGTCGAGCCCCCAGAGCATCTGGTGGTGTTGCAGCTGCTGGAACTGCTCGTCCTCCTCTTGGTACACCTGGTGCACCTTGTGCGAGTCCAGGTCGAGGATCTCGGCGGCGGGCTCTTCCTTGACGGCGCCCAGGAGCGCGTTGCCGCCCGTTGAGCCGTCGGACGCCGGTGGCGCCTGCGCGCTGCCTCCCGTGCCCTCGCCGTCGGCGTCGGGTGCTTCGCGCTTCACGTGCTGCTGCAGGAAATCGTCGATGTCCTGGCTGGCGAAGAGCGCCTGGTTGTTGGGCGCGGGCGCCGGGGCAGGCGCAGGTGGGGGCGCGGGCGCGGCGGGGTGACCGAAGGGCGTGGGCGGGTGGGCTGTCCGCAGATGCTCCGCCAGCCCCGCGCTACTGCCGCACAGGCACCCGCACTTGTCGCACTGCTGCGGCGATCGCGCGGGCGGGGGATGCGCTGGCGCGGGGGCCGGCGCGGGCGACGCGCCCTGCGAAGACGTCGACGAGACGCGCGCGTCCACGAAGCCGTTGGTGGGCGGGGTGGCGGCGGGCGCGGGAATCGGCGCGGCGACGGAGGGCGCCTGCGACGTGGGCGGCGGCGCGTACGGGTGGTAGCGGTAGGGCGACGGCGCGGGAGCGGGAGCGGGCGAAGGGTTTCTACCCGCGGCCAGAGTGGGGAAGTCGGAACCGGGGCCCAGGATGTACTGGTCACTGTGGACGTAGGAGAAGGAACCCTGCGCGTCGCCCAGATCGAACGCCGAGAAGGCTGACTGGTGGAAGTGGTGCTGCGCTTGGGGCTGTGCGTGGTGCGGGTGCGGTTGGTGCTGTTGGAGGTGCTGCATCGCTGGAGGCGGTGTTCTAGTATTGTAGCCGTACGCGGGTGAGAACCTTTGCTGCTGCTGCTGCTGCTGTTGGTGATGCTGTTGTTGTTGCTGCTGCTGCTGGGCGGCGGGCGAGGGCGCGGGCGGAGGGGCGTGGCCGAAGGGCGAGGGCGCGGAGTAGGAAGCGGGCGACGCGGCCGCGCCGTCGCTGGAGTCGGCGGGCGCCGCCACGGGCTTGAAGGCGCCTTTGGCGAGGTGCGCGGGCGAGTGGCCGTGTCCGTTGTGCTGGTGCGGCGGCTGCAGGCTGTTGTTGTTCGACTCGGGCTGTTGGTTGCCGGGCGACGCGTTGGCGTTGCCGTGCCCGGCGGGCGTCGCCGCCCACTTGCTCAGCAGGTTGTCCTTGTGGTAGTGCAGGTGCACGTCGAGCGAGCGAGCGCTGTCGAAGAAGAGGCCGCAGTCCTTGCAGTGGTGGCGCGGGGGCGGCGCGGGCCCTGGGCCGGGGCCCGGGCCGGGCCCGGGGCCGGCGCCGGCGGAGGTGGGCGGCGGCGGCGGCGCGGCCGTCGAGTGCGGGGCCGCCATGGCGAGCGCGCGGCGCAGCGGGGGCTGCTATCAGGAGCGGGGTGCGGCGCTGGCGGAGGCAGAGGCGGAGGCGCTAGCCGGCGCGGAGGCGGGGATGGAGCTCCACGCCTCCACTCGCATCGCCTGCAACATATCACAAACATTCGCGTTAGGACCACTATTTTCTACACATCTCACATGCATTTCGAAAAATCGATGGGACATCACTATTTTAACTTTTTATACACTTGACGTGACAGAGTTTTTGATGCAATGTGGATTTAACGAATATATGTTCAACAACGGTTATTAAGCATGCTTAATAAGCCGCCGTTGGCGGTGTTCCTATGTAAAGGCAAGTATTTTTTTTATTCACAGGTACGTTTTTGTTAAAGTTACAGGGTTACAGGCAGAGTAATGTTATAGGATTCCTGAAATGCTATGGAAGACTATTGCTGTGACCACCGGCTTGCAGATTGAATTACGATCAATAATGCTAAAGGAACTATATATGTCGAATAAAGTTGTGAATTCTACTTTTGCGGGGGAAATTAACAAGACTTTTGCCAGCTGGTGGTTTTTCCAAACCCTGACTTACTAACAATTATACAATGAATAGAAACTTCATGCATAAAATCCCAACAAAAAAAATATTATAAAAATGAATGTTCTGATTGTAGGTATCTTGATCTTATACGAGTCCAGACATTCCGAGTCCAAATGATTTCAGGATATGCCAATTAATTTTTTTTTAAACCGTGAACAGAATTTTAAAAATGATTAATAGACATAAAGAATCGATCTACACTCACACCTGTCTATAATCTCAAGTGACCTGCAAATCAGATAATTTCACTGCACACTATCATTAAAATATTCTATGCATAAAAATAAATGTAAAGAGTTTTACCAGCTTAGCGACCACCTTCACATGTTAAAATAAATTACTGAAAAATAGTGCACATTCGTTTTAAAAACGTCAAAAACTCAATAATATTCCCATATTAACGTGAAAACCTAGAAAGTAATATTTAATGCGAGTGATTTCAGTTTTTAAAACCTCCTCTATAGATTTAAGCTTCGTATACAGCAATTTGCATTCATTTTCTACGGACTACTTCAAAAAGATTTGCAGGCTAATCCGAAGAAAACAAACGAGATAATAACTTGTAAATGAAAAAAACACTTAATCCCTCTTCTCGGCTATTTAGAAATCTATTTCTGACGCTTGAGTAGAATTTCCCAAGACCGCTAACTACCACGTGAATGATCATTTGACAAAATTCTGTTTGAAATCCTTGTTTTCAGGGACAATTTCCCTTTCCGAGTGAATTGTGGTTCATGAAATTCCTTGAAGTAGCTCGAAGGCGATAAGAGAGAAAGGAATGGGCGTTTCATACTGTTCACAAAATGTTCTCTTTTTACGCTTTTCATTCACGTAGAAACTTCATCTTATTTTTACGCACAATACCACTAATTTTGCTGCCCTTATTTAATATATTTCAATTGAAGAGAAAAAGCATCAGATATGGGATTAAAACAACTAGACCGTCTGAATACGGGACATTCAGGGAAAATGGTGAACATAAACAAAATGGGACGATTTTTGCCTTTAATTTTGAAACTTCATGCAATCCATCACTAATTTCGGAGGGCACGAAAAATCAATTTCACGAATGCAACCAGCCTTTTTAGATGTTATCGCACAAAAGAGCTTCTACAGCGAAGTATTTTTTTTTTCTATAAAAGCGAGAGATTTCACGTACCGCGAGAAGAGCCAGACGTTTTATCGTTTTGAAGATACCTAAAAACTATGACGTCACCCCGAAATATTTTTGCAGTTACTTCACGTGATCGCATAGTATAGACTTTCGCAATAAGATGGAAAACGATTTCGATTATCATGAAGTGCAAGGAAGAAGCATATTTTCTCTTTCACGATCCCGCTTGCTTCTTTGTATTGACCTATCGGTCTCGAAAAAAAAAAAAATACTTCGATTGTGAAAAAAAACAATAATGCGTAATATAAAATAACTATTGTATGTAACTATCGCATATTGTTGCCAGTATATTGCTTTGGTAGCTATTAAGTTCCGAAGAGGTTTTTGAAAGCTACGTTAGCACTTGTAATGTTTCACTGATAATCCATTTTTTGTTATAGTTACGAGTTTAAAAAGACGAGGAACTTTAAAGAAAAATGCAAATTAAGAACAGTTTCTCTCATTTCAGTATTATATATCATTTTAATAGCAAGTTCCTTTAGGTCCGTGAAATCATAAAAATATCCTTATGTACTCACTAATGAGAAGGTAAATGCGAAATTTAAATTGTGCCAAATCAAAACTTATATCGCAGGTCATAAATCTCCGTGCAAAAGGCTTTTCGAACATATTTAAGTTAAACATGGTAATTTTTTCGTACGTGTAATCTAAAAGATTACTTTGGCATGATTAGCTTAACAAGCTGAACCAGTCATGAAGAAAAGCTTTTGGACATGGTAAAATTTAGTGTCACGCAATTGACATAAGAATATTTCTTTCACGTCATCATCTACAACACACACACGCGTGAACCTTACATTTATTCGTAATTGGTCAAATAGTTCATTGCAGTTTCCTAGGAGTTTCTTCTGTTTGTAACAATCATACAATTTACTAGGTGAAAATTTTATTTACTTTTCTTTTCTATGTACTATTTATAATAATTACAATTGCTAGTATCATTGAAAAGTTAATAACCATAATATTAATAACAATTGTTATAACAAATTTTCTAACTTAATTAATCTTGAAAACTATCCAATTCGCCATCATTTTCTAAATCATCCTCTAAAAAATTAAAGAAAATTTAATTGCATTAAAAATCTTTGTTATCTAACCTACACCGAGAAGCTTATCGGTGTATAAAATTTAGGCCATGATACGGTATTTTGCCTAAGACTCCAAATAATGGAAATGTTTTCTGTCCCCGCATCTTGGGGAGGGGGGGGGGAAATACCACGAAATTTTCCTACTACGACTGTTTAAAACTACCGCTAGCGGTTCTGCGTGTAGTAGATACGGAAAATTAGAAATCAAAGGAGACAAAAAACTACAGCGCGCTCCACCACCGGGTAAGTATGAGGACGACGTGCGTGAGGCGGCGGTGGCGGCGGCGCGAGGGGGAGGAAGAGGGAGGCCAGCACGCCGCCCCGCATTCCACGGCCGGCGGCAAGGGCGGGGGCGGCGGGAGAGGAAGAGGGAGAAGGCGGAGGGCGCATCTCGCCGCGCTGCAGGGGTGCCGAGGGCCACTCAAGGCTACCACCGCGCCCGCCGCCACGAGATGCGGCAGCGCCGCTCTCCCCTGCGCCGCGCCGCGCTGCGCTGCGCTGCCCTCCCCAAGGCCACGTGCTCTGCGGCCCGCGCTTCCCCCCCCCCCCCCCGGCTCCGCACCTGGCCCGGCTCTCGCGGAATCAGAACACGAATCCCTGCACACGACCGATTCGGCCTTCGCCGTGACAGCCCCATGATCGCTGAAAGGGAAGAAGAAGAAAAAACAACCTTTTCTAAGTTTGATAATCGCTTCGTCTAAAACGTAGGATGAATTTGGCGACTAAAATTCATTTCATTGCACGTGACCGAGTTGGGTATGCACGTTGCACGTGTACGCAACGAGCAGTTGCGAAATTTCGTCGAGTCAACACTACTAATCCAGTCTCTCGTCGGTTGCCAGCTAGTTCTAACAGGAAAAGTTGTGCCGTAAACTAGGCTTTCGCTTGACCAGACCCACTGCATCCCGTCCCTTCACGACCTGTAAAGGGCTGAGGCGAAATGGCGAAATCGGCTTGCAAACCCTCACCCTCCCCTCAAAGCGAGTTTCGAGAACGGGACGGGTGGCACCAACGGGACGCTGAAAACCTGTTCGACTGCCAATAGCAAATTCCGCCGTCTTCAGAAAAATCTGGACGGCATATTTCCGGCAATGTTTAAGGTGATCATGGATAATTTAATTCATTATGGCTTGTATATTATTGAAATGGTCATTTATGAAGGATGTAAGTTGTTACCACTTAATAAAACAGACAAAAATCGCTAGTATGCGTGGTCACAAGGACATAATACGTCGATATCAACCACAAAATCTTGTATTACTATTTGTTAAATTTTAATAATAAATGGGATAATTGTCACTCAACGTTGAAGCCAGAGACAGGGTGGGCGAGTGGTGGACGTGCACCGTCACAGCGCTGCACCCCCTCCGATGGAGAAGGGACGGGAGGGGGCAGGTGGGCCCTTTGTGCGGGCGCCTTCTTCCCAGAATGCAGTGTTGCCACATCGCCCAACCCCTCGTCCCAATCTTGGCAACCGAACCCCTCCCCCCTCCCAACTCACAATCTTCACAAAACTGGCACCAAAAACGGGAACGCTAGGAAATGGGCGAACTCGCAATTCTATGAACAGAAGTTACGAAAGCGCGCCTTGTAGGCTATTTCAGTTTTGTTGTACAGTTTATATATTAATGTAGGATGAAGTTGTGTTGTCCTCTCATATACCTTGGACTTCCTAGTTTTCCACAATAAGATTTATAATTTTTTTAAATAAAGAAGGCGTTAGTTACTTCCCATCTGCGTCAGTAAATCAGCATTACAACCAACTACACCTTTCTGTAATCCGACAATAATTTATCAACGGAAAATTACAGTCTTCTTAGCAACCTTAAGCGGATATCTACCCGACATGAAATATTCTATGTATTAAATTCTTAAAACTATTATCCAGTATATCGGCGTAACTTTGCCAAGGAATTATTGCTTGGAGTAAAAACCCACAGGTATACATACATCCTATTTGCACATATGGTAATGCAAATGTGCACCACTTGGCAGTCATTCGATTTGTTTATTTTATGTATCAGGGTTTGCTAAAAGCAGAATAACGCTATACTTTGGGCGTTATTAAGATATTCATAATAAAACACGCATTTTTACAGATTTTTAACAAAATAAAATTTTTTGGCCTTTTTGGAATGTATGCGAAAATTAATAGAATTTATAAACAAACTACAAACTTTTATTATAATTCTAACTCTTAAACAGTTAAACTTGCAATGTATTTTTTTTTTCGAAGCTTGATGCTAATGCCAAATCAACAAAACAAGTGGATAACTATATTAACGAAACGCTCACTTTCAAAGTCTAGATATTTATTTACAAATATGATATGAAAGGACCGAGGTCGTCATAGATATATTAAATGATTCACGTTTGGTCCAACACATTTACCTTATTCATTAACCTCGCTTCATTAAAACCATTTTCTAGCTAAAGATGGCTAGCGCCATCTCATGCGTTCGAGAGCAGAAGCTGCGTTGGCCAGTCAGAAGCGCGCCACCCCTCCGCTTCCTGGAAGGCGCCGAGAGGGGGCTGCTGTGACCTTGCTCAGCTCAGGAGCGTCCTGCAGATAACCGCGCGGGGGTGGGCGATAAGGCCATGAGCTCACTTGGGTCACGCGCCCTTATCGCCGCGGATTGCGTCCGCGCGTCAATATTTGGCGAACGCGCGCACGCCACCGCCACCCGCGGGCCCAGTGGCGCCACTCGCAGTGGAAGTTCTGACTCACCGGAAGTTCTTTCCGAGAGCAGAGGGACTCATTCAGAAATAAACAACCCACGGAGAATACACGAGTTAGCTCCGTTGATAAAGGAGTATCAATAGAAGCAAGTCAAATTTAGTGCCATTAGATGAAAACTACGAACTGTGTCCGGCAAAATGTGATGGTAAAGTTTTATAACACATTATTCAGTTTGTTGCAACTCTCCCGTACATCACCATTAGCATCCCGAAAAACTAGTGCCACTAACGATGCACTCCATCTACTCTTCAAAATCTCAAAAATTTTATTACAAGCTAGATTGTGAAGTTTCTGGTTTGTGATTGCTTACTTTCGAAGCAATGAAAATACATTTATTTGATTTTTCATTTTGTAGTAAAAATGTGTTTCATAATCAGAACTAATAGTAAAATAAATTATTAAGTTGTTAAAAAAATTTATATTTTTATGCGATGAATAAAATGATCAATGTCAGAGGTATCTTATAGCAGAAACACTTTTCGATCGCGAAGCATTTGTAATTGCTGACTAGCAGTAACTAGGCGAAATGATTTACTGGGCAACATAAATTAACTGAGAAAATTAAGACTAGCAAAAAATTGTTTACCATATTAACATTTTCAACATTAACAAAACCAATCAATTGAATGCCTTCTAACAAAATTAATTTGGGATTTTCACTAAAAGTAAAAGAAACACGTTTCTTGTTTATCAGTGGAAAGATCAGAAGTACGTTGGAAAATTTAGATTAATTCCCGGGTCGCGAACTGACAAGCGACTTTAATAAGATTATTCAAGAAATAAAATTTTATCCAGCACAACTTCAGACCTATTAATTATACTGTATTAATAAAACTCGCGCTTTAAATGCACACCTACTATGACAGATTCATTGCAGTTTATGATTCGCCAACGGAGCAAGAATTTGTTTGAGACACACCACCCTGTTTGGGACACAACTATTGTTAAACGGTATTGGTGTAAATTTTGTCGAGTGGAATTGTCTTCACAAACGAGGCAGTACAAACACTGGTCGAGGTACTTCCTTCCAGAAGAGATTTATTATTTGGGTTCGTGAACTTGTGGCGCCCACAGCCCTGCGCGACGCTGCGCCTGGCCTTCGCTCCGCCGCCGTCTGCATATGGGAGGAACCAGTTTCCGCAGATTCCTTCGCCTCTCCGCACGCGAGCGTCGGAGGCGGCGGCGGCGGCGGCGGCGGCGGCGGCGGCGGCGGCGGCGGAGGCGACTGGGAAACAGAGCCTGGTCCGCTCCTTTCTCTCCTCCCTGAGGAACTCAGCCGATGAAGTTGCGCGGCGGGCATAATAGGAACAACCAGGGCTCCCGGTAATCCCGTTAAACTTGCCGTGTATCTATTCACACCTTCAACCGTTTCACCGAATTCATTTGCATCCTCCTTTCCTTCGCACAAAACTTTGTGGTACTGCTTGTAAACAAGCTGATCACGCGCAACTAGCTCGCATAAAAGCTTAGAACTAGAAACTCAAAAGATCTGAGTAAATAAACGTAATACTGAGTTTTTTTCCAAATATTTAGACAAATCATTTAAACAAATATACCTGAAATGTTATTCAATCTTTCAAACATTTGTTTTTCCATCCCGGTGGGTGGAACATTATTTCTGCACTTCATATTTCACCGTGTTTCATGGAATTTCGACGCCCTCTCAAATATTTGCATATTTAGTAAAACGATTTCACGACTTTTACTACGGAAACCTTCCAGAGAGAACCTTAGAATTTACATAATCCAAATTCAATTCTGTCCTTTCGGGAATCCAAGAATCTCTTTATTTTCTAATTATTAAAAATTCGTGTTAACTCCACCTCAAGAGAGTAAATGCCACTCAAGTACGTCAACTCAATAAAAGCAACGATACAGGTTTTGGCTGTGTCAAAATAGAAAATTACAATGCCTAATCATCGCATTGCTGCCCGGTGAATCACGCGCTCGGCGGCTGCGGCGGGGACTGATGCAGAGGCATGGCCCGGGCACCGCGGTCGAGAACGGAGAATGGACCGGGTTAAAACAGGATGCGTCAGGCTTCTCGTGCATTCCCCATTTGTATTCTCGACTTGTAACGAACTATTTGTGGCGGTAACGAACTATTTGTGGCGTTTCCTCAAACATAAGACAAGGAAAAATTACACTGCGAAATTAGGCAAGAAAGAAGAAACACGCGGAACTTCAAGCTATTCAGAAAGGCTACGTGGGAGAGTACAAGGGCTTTGATAATATCTGGTGTGCGCAGTTTACATGTCAGTGTCAGGATTGTAAGTAAGAATTACTACATTCAACAAACTATAAGTCGTGTACGCTAAAAAGCCAATCGATCGTACCACTTTTCTTTGATCTAAAAATGAATACAAGCATCTATCAGTTGGGATTCGTTCTGGTATTATGGACATCTTCGGTAGACGGGAGCCCCTCCCTCATTCCCCTATGTTGTGGCAGTCCTCAAGGGCGCGAGGCCCTGCGGGGTCCTGGTGGTGGGGTCCCCAGTCCTACTGACATTGCCCCGCTCTCCTGCAATTTCCCCCAAACCAATTACGCCACACTATGAATTTTCTAGTGGGTGAAACCCTCCGCTATGATTCGTTAATGTAATATCGATTTGATGCGAAAGTCTAAGAACTTAAAGACACCGAAACATTCCACATAATATAACGAGAATTCAATTCGTAAATCTCAGCAATTACATTCCTGAATACATCAAAGATTCTAATTGTCGTTGCGTAGGCTACTCATTGTCATTCCCTGAACATTTGTCACTTACAAAAAACATGATCGTTGTTTTCATTGCTAGTTCCGTGCCCCCCACCCCCCATTTTTTTGTATTACTGGTATATTGTATTTTATTACTGGAGTAGGGTAAATACACTTGCTCTTGAGTAATGCAGAGCTTGGTGTCTTTGTATGTGAACAGTCATTACAGAACTAAAATGCCCTTAATTCTCTAACATTTTTCCGAAACTAACAACACCCATGCCCCGGACAATTCTAGCACCATCTACAGCGATCACAGTAAGTACATTTTTCTTCAGTTTATTTAGTGACTTCACAACAAAAATCTAAAAAATTAAGCGAGCTAAGGAATCCCTTTTCCACAATCGCCATGAAGGCACTGTTGTTGATATTCCTACTCATTTGTAAACTTAAATGCTACGCAGAAGACAGGAGCCGCAGACGACAGCTCAGAACTTACAATACTTGTAAGTGGCTAATTTGTCTTACTTGGGTATACCGGGATATTAGAAAATCTACAGGAAGTTTTTGTTATCAGCGTTGGGCTCCGATAAAATATAGTTGGTACCGAACGAACACTGTTGGGATCACCCTCTTTTCATGGAGCTTCATTACAAATTCAGACAATTGGTGCATTTATTTACGGCTCTCTCTAGAAGTCGAAGTGGCTGATTTTGGGGAAGCGAGGCTGGGCCCGGAGACCGCTGGCAGCTGCGCTTCGTGCAGCGGCCCGCGTCTTCTAGGAGGACGATCGGCGGGGAGGGGCGCGCCAAGGGCCGGGGGACCTGGGGGGAGGGGGCGTCAGCGGCGCAGCGCCTCTGCGGCGTTGCCTTGCCACCCGCGCCAGCGCCAGCGGGGTTGCCGCTCGGCGCCCGAAATTCGCGCCGCGTAAACAAAAGAAGTGCGAGCGGGCGGGCGGGCGGCCGGCCGCGCCGTAGCCGGTCCGACAGGCGTGGAGGCGAAGGCTCTGGGGATCCAGGAGGGGGAGGGGCAGGCTGCGAGACGCGGCGCAGGCGACACCCGCGCAGCGCTGCGCTGCGCTCCAGCACGCTCACGCAGCCTCCGCGCCGCGCATCGCACCTTTTTGTTCCCGCACGTTCACACACGTCTTAGTTAATGGAGGCAACCTCAAGTGCACTTCCTAAGCGATGTTGTACTGTTCATCAACGCGTGACTCGAAAGCGTAAGATAGTAAACCTCACTCTACAGAATATTTTAGAATATATGATTTCAATGCTTTCATTTTTTTATTAGCTAATTATTGCTTTCGCTACGGAGTTCGATATGCGCTGTTAAACTTACCTGGATCGAGACTCGTGGGTACAAGAGAACTATGAAAAAGGTTTAAAGCTACAAATCGAGTAACGTTAGCATCTAGTTAATTAGTACAAATAATATATTTGTAATTCCAAGTTAATGTGAGTTTCATTCCATGCAAGTAAAACTGGAATCGGACAATGTCAAACGCTCCATGTTTCTAAACACATTATCCTATCAGAAGGAAAAATTTGAAATAATTAACTCACATTTATTGAGTCAAGCGAGATAAATTATTCAATTAACAAGATCACATCGTTCACAACTGCCCATAAAAATACGAATGCACAAGATGTTTTGAAATGAACGTCTGCAGTATGTTAAGAGGACACTGACGGGTAAACGGCAACCAACCAACATTTATTTGTACATTACACGTGTATAAGTAATTGGCACGTAACAGCACGGGCAGCAATGATTCTTTTCGAATTCGTAATGGTCATGCTAATTGCGCACAGCGATGAAATGCTTCAGACGAACTGCTTTTCATCAAAGTTCGAAAATAACTCCTTTAGCATACAATAAGAAAATAATATAGGTAGTGTAAAATTAATTATTTTCCGATTAAAGAACACAAAGAAATCCTTAAAGCGTTACCACAATTTTTTTATTCCATTCATTCTGAGTAAAATGTAACAATGAAGAAATGAGCTGAGGAACAATGTGAGCAAACAGCATATATTATAAAAAACTAAGAATGTAATGAATTGTTGGTATTTTTTAAATACTAGTTATCAGAGTGTTCGATGTTTCGCGCACATCTTGTTGATCCCATTATCCATTTGTTTATACAATATTCACACGATCTGTTGTATCTGAGCAATCAATTTAACATTCACGAAACAACATAGGGGCAGCTGCTGACAAACCATCCCATTAATATTTAAGATTAATTTTTCGGTTAAGAACGTCACGATAAAGGGCTTCATTCGATATCAAAACCGTAATATTAATTTCGATATTCGATTACGGATGTACATTCAAAGAAGATTTAACACATCGATCAATTGCATGGGCAAATATTCATAGTCGATGGTCGTTCTAAAATTGTGCTGTGTTAAGAGATTGGAGCGAGTTCAATGTAGAACAATATAAGGAGCCACAGAAAATCAAATCATGAAGAGTGTAAATAGCTGAATAGCCGAGTGAGGGGTAGGCAAGAGACATGAGAGAGATGAGGAGCAAGGGGGGGGGGGGGAGAAGGACTCAACAGTTGGTTAACAGGAACGAAAACGCGAAAGCAAATGAGCGAATAACAGCTCGCCCATCCACCCAACAGCCACAGGCCGTGGCGGCGGCGGCAGCAGCAGCAGCAGCAGCAGCAGCAGCAGCAGAGGCGACGGCGGCGGCGGCTTTGCTCTCGAAGGTCAGGGCCGCCGAGCTCCGACGCCGCGCCGCGGCCGCCATGTCCGCTGCGCTCCCTCTCCCCGCCCCGCCTCTCCCATCTCATCCCCCCCGCCTCTTTCCCTTTCATACGCACTGGCTCACTCGTTGGCTCGCGGTCCGTTCATTCACGCGGCGCGCCGCGGCGCCGCCCCGCGCCCCACAGACCCACAGCGCAGCGGGGCACTGGGCCAGCGCCATCGACATGCATCTTCTTGCGCTAAGAGCCCTCAGACCGGAGATACCCGTCTGGGCGGAATTCCTCACAGCTGTTGTCCTTCCCCACCCCACTCCCCTTCGCTCAAGCACTTGAACAAACGACGAACAAGCGGAAAACAAAAGTCGGAGTGATTAGCCCGCGGAGACGAGCGGAAACCGGATTTCTTAGGGGGCGACTTGCCCGCGCCCAGTGCGAAAGCATTTCCGGAGGCCGTTCGATGAACTGGCGGCCGCAGGCGCAGGTCGCACATCCGGTCGGCTGCCAGGGGCTTCAGCGAAGGCGACCGCAGGGCCACGCGGCGGCGGCGGACAGACGGCCTTCGCGGAACAGTCGCCGCGCGGGAAGACCCGGCCCTCGCTTCTCTCGTGTGTGCGAAAACAAAGGAGCCGCAGCAACATGTTCATATTCTGCAGTCATTGTTTTTGATAATGGAATAAAACGCCCAAAATAACAAATCTAAAATATTTGCGAGTATTGAATGGTTTTGTGATTATAACATTCACGTTTACTTAAATGTAACCTTTCACCTTTGACGAGGCGGCTGCCTTAAATCGGGACATTTAAAATATTGTTATATATTGCCGGTAAATGGTTTTAATATGAACCGTGTTTATTCTGCGACCAAATCCAAAGCTTTTTAATTTTATACCTTCAGCCTTGTGCGTTCATTTTTACTGTGGGTATTTCATGCACTAATTTTATGAGTTATTACTTCACGTAATTTAAAAATTAATTTCGAGAGCTAGGCACTTCTTGGGCGCGGACCATCGAAAACGTCAATCACTCTAGAGCAAACTAAATAACACATTATAATGATGGGCGATAACTATTGTACATGAAACAAACCCACAACTGCCAGGCGTAATTCGGTAGCATATCTAAGTTAATCGCATGCGATTTCGGGATCAAAATATTTTTAAACAATTGACTGAAGTGTTTTTTTACCATTGCGTATTTTGTATTTAACATAACTTTGTGCACTTCGCTGAACTTTTTCACAGCGTTAAAATTAGTAATTGCTAACCAATTGAGTTTAGCACTGGATTGTGAACACTCTAAAAATCCACCGTAGCCTTGGATCAATGAGGAACTACAATATCTGCACGAATAAATGAAATACGTCTAGGCAATTCGTAAAACTGGCCGCAAAATGGAAGAGATTGTCAATATCAACATTTGCATATTATGTTTTTTCAATTGTCTATTAATAAAAATTGATCATAGTTTCGTGATGAATATTGCATTGAAGTTTTGCGGTACTGTATCGATGAGACCGTTTACATTCCCATTAAAGACAATTTTTCTTAATGGATTATAACTATATAGATATACTATTTCACGGGGCATGTAGATGAATCAATAGTCATTATGCACTAAGGCGTTACAGGGGTTGTAATGATAGAGGAGCGACAAAATTCCCGATGGTCATAGGCCTCGGGCTTTTTGTCGTCGCTCGGTCATTAGAATAAGTTAACGACCATGTGCATATAATTTTATTTCTTTCACCTAATTTTAAGGATTCAGATTTACTTATTTACGAACGAACTAAATGTTTGTCTCTTGAGAGAACATGTACCACCATTCAATGGTTTTCATCTTACCCTCGTAACCACGATCCTATCAATCCAGGAAGTTTTGCAGCTCCGTATCAAAGGCAATAACAAGCAATCAGTAAAAAATAAAAATATTTTAAGATTAAAATTATTGTACTTTGCATATTCCTATACTTCATGACACGTTACTGGCAAAATGTTATTAAAATTATTTAAGGGAGAATTAAAATTCTTAGGGAAATGTCGCTATTGCCATTACCGCACATTCTAAATATCAAGTTCCATAAAAAATATACTAACACCTATTACACCGCTAAAGGTTTACTAATAGTTAACACGCCATTTCCAGATTATATAAAAGTGCAAAATTGAAATTAATATTTAAAACATCATTAGAGAACTTTTAGCTTGAAACCACGCAAGTTTTGCGGAAACAAGTCTTCTATTTTTCTTTTACTGGAATTTTTTAAAACTGGAGATGATGCATCTAGAAAATATTCGCACGTTACCAACTTCCCTACTTAAGAGAAAAAATATATATTGAACTATGCCTCAAAAATAGATTTCTAAAAGTTTACTAAGCCTTACATTAAACCTTTATTTTATTGAATAAAATGTAAAAGTACGCGAGAAAAATGAAAGTAAATAAACAAGATTCGAAAAATCAAAACTAGAAACGCAAAATATAATTAACATTTATTGAAGGGTAATTTCTACATGTGTACGAAGCAAGAGTATTCTGTTTATTGTAGAAGATATGCATTGTTGATCTAGTGACTGAGAAAATGTTTGTATCTGTCAAAACCGAAAGAAATCGGCAACAAATTCCTTTTTGATTCAAAAAGTTACATTAGCAGAGTTGGAGGGCGATGGCCCCAGAACAGTTCATCAAGTTTCATTTTGGGAATATTTACATCTGGACGATCTGTCAAATCTTGGTAAGGAACGCCTTGTTTCTCAAAATATAAGAAAAACGGTACACAGACACCCCCAAAATTAGGTGTGTTACAATGTTCTAAAACTGTCCATTGTGATTGGAGCTACGCCAGATTTTGCCATTTCTGGTAACTAGATTATAAAACACCACACTTCTTCCCTCTATTATCCCTATTATTTAAAAAAAAAGCAAATGTTGCTTAGGTGCATGCATTTTCAAAATAAAGTTTATCTTTGATTACTAAAATACTTAGTACACAAATTACCATTTTATATGGCGCATAATTAACAAGATGTGTTCGATTTATTGTCATTTGAGTAATTTCAAAATTATCTTTCAAAACAAGTAACACTGAATCAAAACTTAAGTGACAAATTTGGGAGAATTTATTCTAAGTCTAATATTTTTTCAAATGGAAATATAAACAATTTCAATTTTACTCTATACATACGAATTTTCTAATTCAATTCAGGACTGTAAACTAGTGTTTAAATATTTAAAAACTAGTGGTTTCGACAATTAATTTAAATTACTGTAATTCACTATTCTTTATAAATTTTGTATCAAATGTGATATCTCGCGTTTAAAATGTTACCAATGCTTCAAATAATAGTGATTTCTAAAGACCGGATTACCTTGTTGCTGCATCTTTTCTTTGCTAACTCGAAATTTGATGAAACCTTCACAGAAATTTGAATCATGAAACTGACGTTATTTTGGAACTTGTTTTATTTTGCACGAAATTGTACGTTTGGGGGGGGGGGGGTACTGCACTATATTGCACGTGTTAGATAATACTATCTGAAAATTCCACGTTTTAGGATTTTACTGGACAAATTTGCAAGATTCATAAGTTTATTGCATAAAAATAATTTTGTTATTATCAACTCCTTTTTTTAATTTAGTTTCTTTTTCATTTAAGAAAAAAGTAACTTGCAGCAGGGATCCACGGCCCTTGGATGCGACCGCTCAGAAAACTATGTTCGGAGTCACCCTTTCCAAACGGATACTTCTACCACTTCGATAGAACATATACCCACTTTGCCAGTCGTCGCTGAACGTACTAACACGAGACCGCACATTCGACTTTACGTACAGGTGCGAAGCTTAGCGACAAACTGCACTGCGTTTCAATTTCTCGGGACAGACGTTGCCCTGCGAGGTACAAGAAATATTGAACGCAGTTTTTGACCGCTTTTAGCAGCATATACTCGTACGTCAGAGTGAGGCTTGGCACAGTCTAGTAGAACTGTAGAACAAGTTTATCCTGTCTGAAACAGGAGTTAATAGAATATATAATAATTTCTCAGAAAATAATTTGTACATATACATAACCGTAAATTATTATGACAGCTATTAGGAATATTTCTATAGTAACTTAATTATTTTTTTATTTCTGGATATGATTTCTGATATTTGAATTTTTCTATTTTTGTATTTACTCGTTTCTGTTTTTATGCTAATTTAATGTTGTGTGCGAATATTACTTAAAATTTCAAATATGGTTTGTTTAAACATAATGTAGAAACTTAATTATAAATCTAGAATTATATTTCTTTCACTTTAAATATCACTTCAAAAATATAAAAATAAGGTGATAAGTGGATTAACTTTAGATAGTAACGTGGGATCAGGCCACATAACATTTTCCAAAGCCTTTCATGTTTTTATTGCATTTTTTCTTCACGTTTTAGAGTTTTTCTGCATGAAAATCCGGTCTTAAGTGATCTCTAATGACCCAGGCAGTTAATAAAGCGAACTAAAATAAATAATACATGAAAATATCACTTATAAACAATTCTGAAACTATGTACCCTTATATTTAAAATTTTTAAACAAATATAATAATGATATCGACGAAATCCAAATTTACCGAACAAATAACAACCACCTTACCATACATGAAATTTAAGAAAAAAAGAAAAAATTAACTTTGCTTGACAGCTCTGCTGTATGCAAAAGTAATTGGAAGAATATTTCACAAGCGTCACTGGAATAAAAACACTTTATGAATGCTGAACGTGGGATTTGCAATACTTGGTGACGTACCTGGACTTATCCCGGTATTTATTCATCGCAATAATAAAATAGAAAAAGGAATTATTTCAATATACAGTGTAAAGTAGAAATACATTTATGTACGTCATCACCCGCTTTAAATACATTGATATACTGGATGACCACCATTCATTTATTATGAACAAAATTATGGAAAATGATCAGTGGTACAATGCCGGTTGGATTCACACCTCCCTCTAAGCAAGAGATTCTCAATCAGTTACTTGAAAAATAAACTAAAATCTTTCTCTCGTGCATATCTCAATGCGTGGAGAAATTTAAATTAAACTATGTAGTCTTCGCCTATGTGAGGTATCTATGGTTTCGGTAGTTATCCACAAGCTCGGAAAAAGTAAAAAAAAAAAACAGTTTAAGTAATTAACAGTTTCAATGTCTGAAAAATTCAAACAAGTGTATTATCCTTCCTCCTCCTGCGTATACACACGATTCTCAAAATCAGTGCGTCACTGATCACGACACATCTAACATCGTGCGACGGCATTTTTTTTCTTTTTAATGTTCTTGGTTTGTAAATAACTGTTCTAATACTATACCTACTACGTTTTGCCGTATTGGTGAAGACTTGTGGAAATATTTAATTTATTGCAATTATACGACAGTATTTTATTTCTTTTTTTAAGCACTGTGCGTGTTACATTTGGTAAACAGTTTTGAATGCTTTTGTTCGGCAGCGTTTTGCTTGTGTAGACACATAGTTTTATAAATAACTATAAATTGAAGTATTAAAATGTACTTTAAATTCAGAGGAAATTTAGCAGTCGTATAACAAAGTGTCATATCTGCGGGAGACAACACATGCATGACAGTGTTAATCAGTCAACAATGTATGACAGTTATTACTATTATCATTATTATATTATTAATCTAGATATGTATGATCCAAGCAATTGGAGAGCAACATTTTAAGAGATAAAACACGTTTAAAACAAATAAAACTTGTCGACTGAGCTAGAGTGGTCAAGTGTGCCCTGGGAGTGACCTTTTAGATGAAATCTAGATAGAAGAAAAACCTTTATAAAGGAAATCAAAAATAAAGGATTCGCTTCGAAACATCCATTGAGGTTATAGTAATACAGATCCCCAGCAGTGTCTGTCATGCGGAAACCGTCCAATAAAAACTATCGAGGTGGCTAGGAGAATATCGCTGACGCATGATCCGGTAAAATCTCCGCTTCAGTCACGTCGCACTGGACTGGCACGGCGCGAAGTGGGGCAGTATTTCCTTCGACGCTAACTCTCGATCCAAGCGATCATCTGGGAAACGTCACGGCGATTTCTCCGACATGGAGAACCGAAACTTTTTTGACCAACAATCCGTAAAATCCTCAACCACATCAAGAATGTATCACAATTTATGTCGCCATAGGGGCAAAGGGAGCGATCTGGTGTTCTTTCAGAAATTGAGATGACTATACGTTTGCAATTTATGTTTACAAACAATATTGGAAAGTAAACGAACGTCTAGGATTTTTGATCCATCTCTGAAATCAAACTTGGGCCATATTTTCTTTTATAGTATAATAGACGGAAAACAAATGTAAACTAAACTCTGACGAAATAAAATGCGGTTTGAAGTGGAAGTGTCAAAGGAGTTAACATTTTCTGATGCAATAATTATATTTTCTATCATTTAAATGAACTTAATATTCTTCGATTCAGCACATTTTAGTTGATCTTTCAAAAAGTTTAAAATAGATCAAGAACTCTTGAAACTTAATTTAAACGAATTTTCGATAAAATCTGTACATTTTGGTTGATTGCATTCCACTTAACATTTATTTGTATTATTAAAATTTCCGTAGAACTTAAATTACAATATTCACCTAAAGCATTAGAGGAAAACAAATGTAACGTATACTAGTAACGTTCTCTTGGTAAATATAGAACACTGACATTTTATATCAAGTTACGTTTTCGAACGAGAACACGTTGAGCTCTAGAGACCAGATTTACCTATTAATTTGCCCCTCTGATTGTGAGTGAATGCATGTGTGAATTGAACCTTAAATGACTGTCGCAACTAGACGTGTTATACCGAGAACTACGATCTGTAATGGACATAACTAATTTGTCTATTTATTTTCAACTTTTCATTCTCATTTCTGTCATTTTCGCACCTTTTTATTTTACATCAAGGTATATTTTTATCAAGAAATTCTCAAAAAGTTAATATAAATGTTTAGAGAATAAAGGATACAAGGGTAAGTAAAGGCGCATGATGCTTGGGAAGCAAAATTGATATTAAAACAATAGAAAAGCAATTTCGAAAGCCACAGGAAGCTACCAGTACACCGACAATATCACAGCAAAGGAACTCGTGCTAAGCAATTATAGTGGATCAGTTTGCGGTTTTACCGAACGAAACAAATCGACTAACAAATTTTTACGTGAAAACTCGCAGTAATTTCTCCGGCAACTTTTTTCAGAGAAAATACTGTAATTTAACACCGTGATTATTGATGCTCGTTTCAGTTTGAATTGTATAATTTAACGAAAATATGGATTCGAAGAATTTCTTAAAGTTGGGAATTAAAGAAATAAAAGAATGAGGTATTAAACATTATACTCTTAAAATTGCGAATGTCAATATAGCTTGAAAAACAACTGAATTGAAAGGGGGAAAACTGCAGACTAATTAGCTACGCAGGCAGTTCTAAAGCAGAAATATTTGAGAGATCCAAAACGCGGAAAGAATTTGCTTCACCAAGTCTTTTGCAGCGAAATGTCTTTTTGTATTTCACTGTTCACGAAAAACATCCTTAATTTTCCGTTACTGGAAACAATAGTACGAAGCATCTCTACAGAATCCGGGACATTCTAGGTGTACAGAAAGAATATTTTTAGTTTCTCGAAAGTGGACGCTGGTGAAAGGATCAGCAGAGAACCGCTATGTTAGTTCCAGCGCCTTTTTATCCTATAACTGAATGTAAAATAAGCATATTTCTCATTCCGCTCCAGAAAATCTAGCCCCTTCTAATACGCTTACTGAGCTTAAACTACTCGTGCAAAGCCCCACTCTTAAAACGCAAGCAAATCCGATGAATGCGTGTTCAAAACAGCGGCTTGCTTTGCCCTGCAAATCAGCAGACTGCGGAAGATACGATGGGACCCGGAGCGATATTTGGAAACCACATTCTTTACCCATGTATACATGGATGCAGTAATGTAAGCTTATCATGGCATGAGCCCTATTCTACGGTCGTTGTTACGTGTGGAAAGTGTTAGCCAACTTCACATTCCACTGCCATTTTTGCGCAAAGTTGATGCATGAAACGCACATGCTACAGTAAAATAGATGACGAAACCATAAGTTGGCGAATTTGCTTACGTTGGTAGCGCTGTAACCGTAGCGACCATTTGAATTATTAACTCTACATGACAGCGGCCGCAAACACGATAGCAATTTTTCTGCAAGCTATAGAGGACAAAAGCATGAAATAGAACACGAACTCTTAATTGTTTTGTCTGGATATGCGTGTCTTTGTATTGCGAATCAACGCGAATTATTCGCAATTCGCTTTGTTTTTAATAACCTACTTTTCATAGCCCTTGCTATCCTTCCAATTTTCAATAGTGACCAATGACATCAGGTCATTGATACACCTCTTGCCTTATAAAATTAATATTTTTAACAGTGGTAAGCGCTTTTTTGACGCCACGAGCCCATGTTGAGAAGGTCGTTCGCGAATTAATTAACACGATTAATTTTGTAAGGCATAATGTCACCGGCCACTATAGAAAAATCCAAGTATATACTGGGGATTAATAAAATTGGTACCCAACCGGACATGCCATCAGCATTCCCCCCCACCTGGAGCGGAGTACCTCCCCCACGTGGCCGCCGCGAGCGCGCGAGTCGGCGGCGGCGGCCGCGTGCGCGGGCGGGTGGACGGAGCGGGACGCATGTGGGTGCGGGCAGCGCTCCTCCGAGCCGGCGGCCGATTCTCACGGCCCGCCAGCACGCCCTGCGCCCGCCCCGCCCCGCTCCGCTCCCGGCGCCGCCGAACGGCCTTCGCCGCGGACAAAGGAGACGCGGCCCGCGCCCGCGGCCCCATCCCCCCCTCATTCAGCGCCGCACTTGTTCCCAGCTGCGCTCGCGCACGCAGCATGTCAACAACTGCACGCACGCACCACGTCTACGTACCGCTCTTTTTGTTTTGTTGCACATTCACCATTACGATGCTGCAGTATAGAAAAATGATTTTTTTTTTGAAATCTGTTCTCGGGTCATCTTTGCATGACTGCTTTCAGTTTTATTGCAGGTTTCACAGAGATGGTAGGTTTATTCTCTCCTGAACAAATCACTTTACATCCATGTTAAAAACCATTGCGTGATAAACTTCCTTATTGCATCATATGGGTTTCGCATTTAATTTGGATAGATTACGAACTTCGCGACCGCCCCCCCCCTCTCCTCGAAAATCAACAAATTATTTAATGTCTGGAAATAAATAATTCAGTAAATATTAAACTTTTAGCAGTACATTTGAACGCGTAATGCATGCACAGAAACTATTACCACTATCACTACCACAATAAAAAACTTTTACACAATCACTGGAGCAAACATTATAATAAATTGGACAAAAAACAAAATCACTAGGGTTGGAAACGCCAGACTGAAGGAAGTGTGGTGGGTATTGTCACGCAAGGCCACTTGTGTCCCACAACCACAATCATCAATAACAAAACAAAGCAAAGCAAAGAATCGCAATCCACTCCCAGCAGCTTTCTGCACATTCATGCCCGCCAATTTGCCAGTACATTAAAAATCACCGGATCTCTATGCCTTTTCAACAAACTGCACTTTTGCCTGTTCAGTGGACCCATTCCGTCGACCCCATTTTAACGAAACGAATAGAAACTTCTCTAAGGAAAAAACTCCGTTGCTTCTATTGATCAATCAGCGCTTCCATTTATTTTACTGACAATGAGAACTGTTGAGGTAACTCTTTTTTAAACTTCCTTCCAATTGTCAACGTTCAAAAGAAAAAAAAGAAACTACGTACATTAGCTACTGTTTTGAAATCCATGTTGGATGACAATTAAAAATTCACTCGCAAAAATCGCCTTTTAGCCAATCACAACACAAACTTTTAAACAAAGTGGATTATCTCTCTAAACAAATTACCAAGAATTTCAATAACCAATCTTATCAACGTGCCAAACTACGGCGTTCTACTGCGCGACACCAGACGCTGGCCACTCAACAAACACACAAGGCCACATATCTCGCGAAACCCAAACAGGGCCCTTTCCCACCCGGCGAAATCCAAGACCACCCAACAAGCGACAACACACAACATGCACAAGTGGCGCGCCGCACCGGCCACTGCACGGCACGGAGCACCGCCGCGTGCGCGCGGACACGCACGTGCGTGGCACGTGGGCGGCGGGGGCGCGCGGGGCGGCGGCCGTGCGCATGCGCAGCGCGCGCCAGGCGCCGCACGCGGGCTGCCTCAGGGACTTACGCAGATGGTCTCTGGAGCCGGGCGGGCCGTCGCCGTGGGTGCCGTGCGGAGGTGCGGGCGCGGAGGCTGGGCCGGGCGGCAGGCGTGCGGTGGCGGCGGCGCACGCGTGTTAGCCCGCGTCGGGGCCCCGTGCGGCGGGCGACATCCCGGGCCCGTGCTGGGCGCTGCGCGGCGGCGACGAGGGCGAGGGTGAGGGCGGCGGCGGCGGCGGGCGGCCGCGTGGTGGGCGCAGGTGGCGGTGGCTCCAGCTGCGGCTGCACTCGGGCCGGCGCGGCGGCGTGGGCGTGCGGAGCGAGCGTGCGAGTAGCGGCGGCCGACCTCACCTCCGACGGATGTCCCTCGTGCCGTCGCGTCGCGTGCCTTACTGAAGGCGGCTGCGGAGACGACCACGACGGAGGAGGAGGCGGCGGCGGCGGTGGCGGTGGTGGCGGCCGGGGCGCTCTCTCAGAGGATCCGTTTTTGGTGAGAGTCCTCCGCCAACCAAAACAGTCTTACGGCGCCGAGGAACCAACCAGTCATCGCCGAAGATGCCCCCCCCACTCGCCGCCGCCGCCGGCGTCTTCCCTCTCACCCTGCGCGCGGCCCCCCCTCGCCCTCCCCGCGCGCTGCTACCCCTCCGGCCCCCCACCACCGCCACTTTCGGATTCACTGGCGGCGGCGGTGGCGGCGCTGGACCCGCGCGGCGCGCCAAGACGGAGCCGAAAACATGCGCCCTCGCCCCGCACCTCGCGGCCCCTGCCCGGCCCGGCGCCCTGCCGGCCGAGGCGCGCGGGCCGTTGCAGCGGCGCGCGCTCACCTGCGGCGCCACCGCCGCCCCAGGCGCCGGCGGACCGCCACGCCACGCCACGCCACGCCACGCCACGGCACAGCACGCGCAGCTTCTTGCCCTTAAACGGAAACAGTTACCGCTACATCCTTCTCCTTTATTTTCTCTATTCGTTCCGCTGTGATAGATTTTCCTTTCAGCATTCGCTGTTGGGTTATTTGAAAAATGAAAAATTAAAAAAAAAATGTCTTGACGAAAAAAATGCTAACATTTGTTTTGAACATTTTCATTCTTTGGAACAGTTCAGAAATTTTGCTGAAATAATGTGCTGAAAAAGTGTAATTATAACACCGCGAAATTTGCCCAAACAATTTGTTTTGAACTACATTGTCAAGCATTTACTTTCGTTCACTTCGGGGCTGATTCATTTCAACTTGGCGTTTGCACACTTGGACTCTCGGAGCGTCAACTAGTCTCTCGCGCCGTTGAAACATCATGCAACATCCAGTCCACACAAGCATCCGTCTCTCGGCGATCTTCCGGGCGAGCGCCATCCATCACGCGGAGGGCGAGCGGTGCGGAGCAGAGCGGTGCGGAGCAGGGCGTCGCGTCGCGCCGCGTCGCCCATTGAGCGCCTCCGCCTGATGAGGCGCAGCGGAATGCAGCGCTGCCGATCGGCGCGGGGGGAGGCAAGCGCCCCGCCCCCACCCCCCGCGATCGACATCCACACGCACCCCCTCCCACGCTTCGCTCGCTTGACGCAAATCCCGCGATTCCCTACACAACTTCTCACTCATTCTATTACTAGAATATATTCACGAGTTATCCACCGCAGTATATTCTTTAACATCAAACAACTTTTAAAATATTACGTGAGTACTCTCCAAAAACGGCAAGTCCGTTGTACATATGTTAACTTTTACAGGCAGTTTCTTTGCCTGTGTTCGGGGTTGCTTTCACGGAGACATCGTAAAAGCCACAACTCAATAATGTATACATTAACTTGTTTATAACACAAGACACACGATTCTCTACATTGCTCACAGGAAAGGATTGGAAAGCAATATAAGATAATAGAATAAAAATTAAAAATTGGATTCAATGTACAGTCGTTCACCACTATATTTATATTATAGTATGTTCATAATTCGTTTTCTTAATTGTTACTAGTACCTATCCAAAAATACAATTCACTGAAATTTAAATATAATTAATTAATAACTTCAGTGAACGAATTCTCTACTTATAATTATTTTTGTAACAATGATGATTTTCCATTATACATGTTACATTTCCATTATACATGTTATTTAAGACAAAAGTGTTTCACAATATAGATCAAATTTCCTTCTACATTTTCATTAAGCAAACGAATCAATTTAGAGTACTAAAACTCTATCTTGGATTAATCATTTTCAACACTAAGGATTAAGATATTACAGTTGTTCCTAAGCCAGAATATTTGGTAAGTAATGTTTATAATTTTTATCTCGAAAAATGACCTCTTAGCTGTGGCTGCAGTTTCAAGTAATATCACGAATAAAACATATTCCATTCAAATTTAGAGAAATTGGTAGATGTTGAATGTTTAAAAATTACATTTTTTTGCGATATTTTCAGCTTTGATATCTTGTGTTGCAAACTTGATTCGTAAGCCAACTCCTTGGTCAAATCCACTTTTTAAGAAAATATGAATGTGTGATAGAAAAACGAGTACTTGGTTAGTGATGGCGAGATCCGGCCCAGACGAACACGTCATCTTGGGAGGATTTCTTCAACGAGATATCTCTCACAAACGTGGCACCCCCTCCCAACAGCTGGGAGAAGCTCTAAGCTCCCGGGTGTTGAACCCGACAAGTGAGATAATGTTGTGCATGTGGGTGTACGTAAGGGGCGAGGATAGGACAAGGAAGAGGAAGGAAATATCGCGCGTGGTCCATGGCCCGTTTGTTAGGGTACTGCTTCGGCATTCTTCTGGTGTTTAAAAGAGAACCCACGGAAAACTACCGATCACAGCAGCCGGTCTCTAGAATTCTTCTTCAGACACCAACTGAATTGGACCTATCTAGCTAGAGTTGAAAATCATGCTACCACTGCAGGGAGTGAAACATTAGGACCTCCCGGCCAGAGGTACTGCATTGACATCATTTCATGATCTCAGCTATCTTTGCCGGTTGAAGAACTTGGAAAGAGGCTCTGTTGTATTGTCTTATGGCATGCGCGAATTCATGCGGAGGGAAATGAAGGAAATTTCTCTCCCTAAAATTTTTCAGTAACTATTAATTTTTATTTAAAGTCACAAAACTTTCAAGACAAAATATTTTCGGATAATCATTTAAACGAATAAAATCATATCACAGCAAGAGCTGAGTGAACTCTGCGGCTTTTTACAAAATCTGTAATATGACACATTCGACCAAAACATTTTGAATTTCCCCTCCCAAAATTCGTCACTAGATCTGCTCCAGCATACGGTAATAATAAAGTATTGCATTGACGGGGTTGTCTCGTTTGCTTGGTGCAGACCATTCCGTATCGGTAGGTCTGGCGTCCATTTGAAAGAAACTCTGAAGAAAATTGTGGAAAGAGTAATAATATTCGTAAATGTCAGTCAATGCGCATCCAGAACGAAAAATACTTATAATTTTAAAAATAACATTCAATTAATAAGAAACATAGATTCATTTCCCTCCGGTTGTTTTGTTGGAGAAAACCCTACCAAGGATTACGAAATGAGCAAAATATGTGCGATTTCCACAATGAGAATATTCTTCTTAACTTGGAAGGTTCATATCGAAGGAGGGGAAATGAATTTTACGTGAAACTCCAAGAATCTATTTGCAGTTACAATAACGTGGAAACTAACATCAATAAACCTACTCATATTTATAAAGACCGGATTTTCATTCAGCAAAACTCTGTAAATCGTGCAGTAAAAAAACTAAAACATGCAAAAATATGCAACAGATGTTATCGGAACTTCTGTTACAATCTCCAGTTAACCCACTTATCAATTTATTTTCATATTTTGAACGTGATATTTAAGGTGAAAGAAATATAATTCTAATGTTATAATTAAGTTTATACATTTTGTTTAAACACACGAAATGTGACATTTTAAATAGTATTCGCACACAAAATTAGATTAGCATAAAAACACAAACGAGTAAATAGAAAAATACAAATATCAGAAATCATATCCAGAAATAAAAAAAATAATTAATTTTCAGAAGAAATGTTCTTAATTGTTTTCATTATAATTTACAATTAAGTATATATACAAAGTATTTTCTGAGAAATTATTATATATTCTATTAACTCATGTTTCAGACAGGATAAACTTGTTCTACAGTTCTACTAGACTGTGCCAAGCCTCACTCTGACGTACGTGTATATGCTGCTAAAAGCGGTCAAAAACTGCGTTCATCCTCTCTTGAATCTCCTAGGGCAACGTCTGTCCCGAGAAATTCGAAGAATTTGAAGTGCAGCTCGTCGCTAAGCTTCGCACCCGGACGTAAAGTCCAATGTGCCGTCCCGTGTTGGTAAGTTCAGCTAAGACTGACACAGTGTGTGTGTGTATGTTCTGTCAAAGTGGGTTTGGGAAGAGATACCCCGAACATAGCGTTTGCGTAGCGGCCGCATCCAAAGACTTTGGAACTCTGCTGCAATATCTGTGGAATTTTGAGGTAGCATTATCTAAAACGTGCAATATCGTGCAGCAACCCTCCAAAAGTGCAATTTCTTGCAAAATAAAACACGTACTAAAATATGATGATTTCATATTTCAAATATCTGTTAAGATTTCATCCAATTTCGAGTTAGCAACGAAAATATGCAGTAAAACGGAATCCGGTGTTTAATTTTAACAGTAGTTGCAAAGAAAGCACTTCAATGAGTTGTAAAGCAATTGCAAACGAATAAAATTACTGCAACTCAAAAAAGTGATGCGCAGCGACAAAATCAATAATATTGTAAATTGTGTCAAAGAAGGAAAAAAATAGAATTTACCTTATTGATTTTAATGAAGCCTATTTACACCTGAGATGATCGTTCTTAGTATTAGCTCCATAATCACCCCTGCGTCCATGCTGCACAGAATTCCATCCGCTAAAACAGTACAAGAACGTGCTTTAATTTACTACGCTCACTGTGAAAAAAAAGCTGTAATCGGCGAAAATTCCTTATTAATTGAATGTCATCTAGAAAGTGTTAGATTTCAACAATCATAAAGGTTTTGACAGTTAAAATGCAGGACACCTAACGTTTTCTGTCTTAACAGTATTCCTAGTGTTTTTGTTAAACATTATTTTCCCAAAATTCGTATTGTTTTCATTTCTCACAGTCATTTGTATAGATTTAATATATTTTTCTTTCCGTTTGGAAATTTTCTGCTCGTTTCAAAGCTTCTCAACAAGGTCTGATTTTCTTAAAAGCGCTTCATATTGGTGAAAAAACTGTGATTACACTGTACATGTTTACGATTACAAAATTAATTGTTTCACATTCATTATGCTAAAAATGTTGATTATCACTATATTCATTGCACGGATACAATCAAAACTACACAACTATCAATCAGAACCCAGCAAAAGGGTAAAATTCGTGCACTTAATTGTTATAGACAAATGATGTTGATGTGAAAAAAATAGTGGTGTTACAACTCCACTGCTTTCTCGTATTGTTTGTAACGGTTACGTACATTAAGCAGAGTAATTTGGGTATCACGAAAATCAATTTTTTTAGTCCTTTCAATACATGTTATTCTCAGATTAAAATTTCTCTGCCCTTGGTGAATTAGAAGGAGGTTATCGGACCCGATCGGGAATTGCTACCCATTCGGGAACGTCAATTTTTTAAATTGATTCTCCCAATCGGATTACAATGCCCCCTCTCCTAACTCACAAAGTAGAGAGAAATTTTAATCGAAGAACAACGAGTTTTTTCTGTAATTGTACTGAAACCCGCAAAAATTATTCAACCCTCTCTGGGATTCTACTTGGGATTCGTAAGCACTGCTACTCAAAATGTTCCGCTACTCAAAATGTTAGAGTTGCTATGCTAACGTTCCCGACGCTTCAAAAAGAATCTATAACATCGGCCATTATCGAAAATTTAGCGGGTTGATTGAAAATTGGCACTTAGTATTTAATTTTGAAGGTCCGATTTCGTCTACAAAAAACATATTTCTTCAATATTGTCGTTGTAGAAGGACGCCGAAAAAGAAAAATATTTTAAAATTTTCAAATACTTTCTTGTAGGAGAGAAAAAAGGAAAAAAATTGGAGAAATTTATTTATTTATTTATTGTTAATGGAAAATGTCGTGAAGCTATTTGTAAAATATCTTCAAAAATTAAAATACACATTTCAAATTTGCAGGGCATTGCGTAAGACCAATGTTTTCGGAAAATATCAATTTTGGAGAAAATACTACAGACATACGTTTCCCCGTACACCAATTTTCAGGTATGAAGGGCCCACAAAACATGGATTCTGAATAAATAAGGTTATAGACGATTCAATTTAATCTCGTATATACAGAATCAACAATGATACCCTTTTTTGGTATCAGAGGCCCAGAGGAGTTTTTCTATTGGAAAATTATAATTTTCGCTCGAGCATTCCAATACTTTCACTTGGAATGTATGTTCGTTTGTACTTCGCGCGTCGGCCCGTGCAAGAGCCATGGCCTACAGCGGCATCCCGGCCTCGCAGCCATGGGTTGAGGAGGTTCGTGTGGTTGGAACGATGACATCCCTACGCCGTATTCTGGTCTTCACAACCTATGAGGTGAATTTCCTCATCGTCATATAGCAACATATACTGGGACATTGCAATGAAACACACACTATATAATCTTGCCTGACCGGGAATCGAACTTGGAATAGCGTCATGAAAAGCAACACGCTGACCATTGAGCCACCAGGCTCAGTATGTAAGCAGTATGCGAAAAAGTAAAAACTGCTTATCGGATGTTACGTAAAACGCAAATTACATTTATAAACGAAATTTACTTAATTGGTTCTTCTTGGAAATATTAATATCAGAAGTACTACAATTATATAAGTTGGACGACGCTAACTTGAATATCAAAGATATTCATATCCAAATCATATATCATATTTCGATTTACTAACTTACCTTCCTTAGCAGATATTTCTGAGCTGGTGTTGTTCAAAAACAATTAAATTGCCAAAGACGTGTGATTTTCTTGATTTTTGGTTTGGAAAATCTAATTTAAAATCTAAAATAAATTGAGATCTCATGAAATATCGGTTCTGCGTCTCCTTTATCATCGGCAAATACTGGGCCATAAACATTGATTTGACATTATTTGACTAATTTAACTACATAAAATTCAATTATAGACATATTATGTGGTCCTAGAAAGAGTTACACTTTTGATTCGAAAAGGCAAACAAGGTTGGCAAGAAAATATGAAGTGCAATTAACAAGACTGTTTTCATAGAGTTTACTGCAAAAATATTTAATTAAGTTGACAATATGACCGAAAGTGGAGAATTCATGAAGTCAAAATTTTAAATTATCGTTGAATAAAAACGATTCAGAACAAGATAAGATCATATTCAATATCAAACAAATTGGAAATATAATCCTGCATTATTTTCCAAGATATAGACTTTTTATTTATCAGCAGCCACAGTCAACATCAATATTGTCATTTCCTTTCAAAAGTCCGATGACTTCAACGTCATCAGAAGTAAAAAAACAAAATTGTTATGATAATCAGATAGGATAAAGAGCAAAATTCTTTCCCATCACACTACATACTTACGTAAGGAAAAATTTAATACTGCACTGGAATGTTGCGTATTTTCGTCAAAAATCTCATATTTTGCAGCCCCATAAAATTACGCGAAAAGTACTCAAATGTTTTGAAAAATTGTACATGACCTTACGACGAAATCTATCTTTAAGGAACAGATTTTATTAAGGGAAAAATGGTGCAACCAAATGCAGAATCCGAACTACACCACTGTGCCTATCAACAGACGGATGGCTCCGCACACAAAATGAACTTGTATTCTTACCTACAATACCCTGTGTTCCTACACTCGTGTTTCTACCCTCGTGTTGCGACACACGTGTGTTCCTAACTTCTAGCACACTGTTGTTAAGAAATAAACTATACTTTGTACTGTTAATAGAATGCCACTTTCTCAATACGATTAACAGTCTAATTAAAATATACGAAAAACGGAGTTACACCACATGAACCAGGGCTCATTTGTCTTCATTCACTAGGATGTAATATTTGCTTTCGCTAATTCTTCCAGTATTTGTTCCGAAATAATTTCAATACACACAGAGTAACTATGCATTTCATTTATCTAAATTAAAATTATTCTTTTAATTATTTTAGAAAACGAAAAAATATTTGAATAAATATTGCTCATAATGTAACTCGTTTGGCTCGTCATATCAATCGTGCAATGCTCCTTCATTCCCTAGTTACATTAATTGCTATATTGTTTTGTAATTTTTAAATAAAATGTATTTCTTGTATGTTTTTCCGTCATTATTTAAATTGAAACAAAGTATATTAACGTATTTGCATAGATACTAATTTCAACTCAATAGAGTCGAAAATTAACGTCAATAAGTGATGTGGAATTTTCAGCCAAGGTTCACAGTGCAATGAAAAGCTCTTCTACTATTAACTGCTTTAAAAGCTCTCCATTTGAAGTGTTTATAATGAAAAGAAAATCTCTATCTCCAATAATGTATTTGTAGGAGAGCGTCGGAAAACTTTTAAACATTTTGCTATTTTCGGAATTTCAGAGGTTTTATTGAAATTTGGCTATGTGCATATCTATAAAATAAGCGCATTTATAAAAATCTTGCAGGGCCGATTTTTTTCTTTCAAAAAGTTTTTTTCTTTAACTTTTTTCGAAAAATAGTTGAAAGCAAAAGTTTCGAGACTTTTTGAGAAGATAATGAAATTTTCCTAAAGGCTTCGTGTAAAGCCTCTCAAAAATAAACTAAGGGTGGTAGAACAGCGCATAATATCTCGCCTTTTTTCTAAATTTGAAAATTTTTGAAAATTCAGGAAGTTCAAAGAAAATGAGACCCACGACATTTTTTAAGCATCCCTTCTATTCGTGGAAAAAATTAATGAAAAATTTGGAACGGATTTTGAGAAACAAATGCACATGTTTCGCCCTAAATTACACGAAAACTACTTATATTTTCGAATAATTCAATATGAACTTATTTAAAGATTTGACTTTAGGAAACAGATTTCATTCAGGAAAAAATCTTTAATTTTATAATTGTAGGAAGACGAAAAAAATTGCACTTTTTCAATTTCCAAAAAATTTGGAATTTCAATGAACATGAGACATGCACCATTTTCTTAAGCGTTATTTGCGTTATCCGAGGACAAAGTTTCATAAAATAATTCGGTGCTATTTTTTAGAACATTTTGAAAATATTTTTGTGGCTTCATGTTAAGAACCCTCAAAAATCAAAACATCTATTTAAAACTCCGAAAGCCTCGAGTTCATTTAGATCAATTGGAGGAACAATTGTTCTGAATACACCACAAGATAGAGGATTTTTTCTATATTTAAGGATTTGTCTACTTTTTCGTTACCAGAATCCAGCAATAACAGTTCTGCCGTGGAAAAAACTCGCCGTTTTCCGGCGCACGATTACATAATTTTATCTTCTTACGAAAAGCGAAAAAGAAAAAAATATTTTCAATTTAGAGGGCTGCGACATCGAACAAATCTATTAATTAATTCCCAATTGATTACGGATGCGCGTCAACTACTAACGTCCCGTAAGCATAAAGCGGGAGATGGCAGTGATCATTCCCAGCTAGATGGCGAAATCCGGCGCCAACATACACGTCGGTTTGCGGGGCTTTCCCTATTCAGGTATCTTCTACCAGTGGGGCACCGCCTCAGCTGGGACAACCTCTAAGCTACCGACTGGTTTCCCGACTTCGTAGTCTAGTGATTGTAAGTATAAGTGTGTGTAAGTAATGGGTGAATATACGACAAGGAAGAGAAAGGAAAGGTCGCGCGCGGTACGTGGCATGTTTTTTAGGGGACTTTGCCAGGTGTTGATCAAAGAAACCTCAGAAAACTACCGATTAAAGCTTCCGGCTGCTAGAAGTCTACAATCTGCGGATGAACTTGACCCAGCCATCCAGCCAGTGTGGAAAATCCTGCCACCGTCGGGACTCGAACCCTAGGATCAACCGGTCACAGGTACTGCAGTGACATCAATTAATGCCTTGAGCCATCGAGTGTGTTCTAAACCGGTCACAAACTACGGGTGTTACAACAGCGCATACTTTCTCGCTTTATCTCAGATCGATCGATGAATAGATATGAAAATACTATGTACGATGTAGGTGCTAGTGTTCTTCACAGGAAGATGAGTATTCAAACTTTTCGAGAAAAAAAAGACATTTTTTCTTCATGAAGAACTCTCAAAACGTAGACGAAGTACGTGATAAAATAGTATTTTGCACACAGTGGAAGAAAGACTTGTTGCTTGAATCATGCTCCTATATTTTGTTCCATTTCTTAAATAATATTTTTGGGGAAACGATAATGTTAGGCATTGAACACTTAAGCCCATAATACTGTTGACTTTGTGATAGTCAGTTTTGCCATTTTAAAGAAATCTGATTATATTTGTCTAGCTTTTCATTGCCGATTTGATGAAATATTTTTGGATGACAACGCTTTTTAAGGGCGTGCGTAAAAGGGTTGTGTTCGCGTGTAGATGCGGGTCCTAATCAAGTACGAATGTGCTTTGGGCATGAAACCCATCGACCTACTTTCCCCAGCGTCCGGGATGAGCCCACAGCGCAGGGAGGGCAAAAAGCGCGTGTCGGCTGCGGCGCAGGGGCTGCGGGGCGACGTTCTCAGCGCGACCAGTACAGCGCCTTGGTCCACCCTCGCCCCTCCACGGCGACCGCCCCCGCCGCTGCCCCCGCCACGGCTCCGCGCCGCCCCCGCGCGCGTCTTCTCTTCCTTCTCTCCTCCGTTTCCTCGGCCAAGGTCTGGCGGCAGCGCGGCCGCGGTCGCGGCGCTGCGCCGCACGGCCGAGGCGGAGCGGAGCGGCCGGCGGCGGCGGCGGCGGCAGGCTTGCCAACCGACAGGCGCCCCGCCGCCTTGCGCGTCGATCGCTGGGCCGCGCCGGCCGCCCGCGTGGACCGCCCGGTGGGCGCTGGGCGGGGTCGAGGCGGGCGCCGGGAGGGTGGGGCCGCGAGCACGCGCCCGCGGCCCGCATCCCCGGGGCCAAGTTCACGTTCGTCATCATCCCCGATCCGCCCTGCTCCCGGAGCTTCTCCACAGCACTTGCCGACTTTGAGCGCCTCTCTGACCGGGAGGTCCCAAGGTTCGAGTCTCGTCGGTGGCAGGGTTTTCGACACTGGCTAGATAGCTAGGTCGAGTTCTGTCGATGTCTGGAGGAGAATTCTAGCGGCCGGCTGCTCTGATCGTGGTTTCTCCTATTAATACCAGGCGAATGTCGGAGCAGTACGCTAACAAACGGGACATGGTCCGCGCGCGATCTTTCCTTTCCATTCCTCGTCCTTTCACACACTTACATTCGCCACACTATGACACGTACCGGGAGATCGATCTGGAGCTTAGAGCTTGTCCCGACTGGGACGGTGCCCCGCTGGTGGGAGATACCTAGTTAGAGAAAATCCGTTAGCCGATGGTATGTCGGCGCCGGATCTTACCATCTACCGGGAGAAGATCACCGCCACCTCCTGCGACAAAAATCGTTACACTTACGGGACAAATGACCTTAGTAGTTGACATCTTAAATCTCTAACCAGTAAATCTCTCAGACTAAATGTCCACGTTCTTGGGTGCATGCACCACAATCTCGTGGGCCATGGACCCGATTGACTTGTATTATTTATAAACGTGATACATTATCTATAATAATAATAATAATAATAATAATAATAATAATAATAATAATAATAATGTTTACTTTGTTAACTACAGCCGACACCGGTTACAGTGAACTCGGTGTTAGCAAAACCTCAATTATAGTGAACCTAAGATACCTACATTACAAATAAGCATAGGAAGGCTCGGTTATAGTGAACCTGAACCTCTGCTGTAGTGAACGTAGGAAATACGTTTTGGAAATTAATTCCCTGCTGGAAAAGAATGTTTCGCCTCAGTGCCACAAATTCCAACACTAGGCAGCTTGAAAAAAGTTGGTCATAGGCCATAATAGAAGTAGTGCCTCTGGGGTAAAGGTTGAGGACCGTAAAACGGGCTCCATACCGATGACCTTGAGTCACTCAGTTCCACTGCGGAAACGAAGGCCGTGTCCTCCATGGGCTCCAACTGGCAGCAGCGACGCGCGAGGGCTTATTTCAGTAATATAATCAGTCTTGGTGCTAGTAGATATTCCTCGGATCACAGGTCATAGAGTTCTACGTAGGTGACAGGAAGCACGCGACTGCCACAGCCTGGCGATATCCGTCATGCCGCAGGGAAAAGCGATCAGTTTCATTAGCCGCTTGCGCCATCCCGCTACCGAAAACATCTTATATATTATTAGGCGAGTAAAATGATCTTCAGAGATGGGACGTTATTCCAACAGTGCAAGAGGCCTTGAAAGGTGTCAAGACAGCATTACGATACTTAGACCCACAGGTGGGGATCCATGGGGAGGGAACTGAGGGAAATTCCCCACCCCCTCAAATTTTTCAGTAACTATTAATTTTAAATTGTCACGAATTTACAAGCAAAAAAATTTTCGGATAATCATTAAAACAAATAAAATCGTATAACAGCATGAGCCAAGTGTTGCCTACGACAGTTTACAAAATCATTAATATAATACATTCGTTCAAAATATTTTGAATTTCACTTCCCAAAACTTGTCTCCGGATCCGCCCCTATACAGAGGACAGCAAACAATTGAAAAGAAATTTTTAAGGACAAATTAAGATGTGAAATTTTCAGTTCGTGCGGTTGATGTATTGTGCTATATCTCTATATTAATAAAATCAATTGTTATGGAGAAATTTGGTATACTTTTGCTATCCTCGGATATAGAGAACCTCGGATATAGTGAACCTCGGATATAGTGATCCTCGGGTATAGTGAACCACGGATATAGTGAACCAGAAAGGTTAGTTCCGTCCAGAAATGTTAGTACGCGTCCTTGCTGCAGCCTGCGAGTACATCGGACTTAACCTCTAAAACTGCTATTGAAAACTCGTTAAGTTTAAAAACAGTGTAGAAGTGAAATGTAATGTGTAGTGAAGTATTCCCTTCTGTTGCTGGCAAGTAAAAAATATATACAAATAAATTATTAATGTTTATATAAATTATCAATTAAAAATGTTGAATAAACTACATATTTTATACCGTTACTCTGTTTTTATTTCAGAAAACTTAAATACAATAAAAAATTACAAGACTCCCCCGTCCCACCCATGATACTACCCACCAGAAATTTAAACACTTCGCCGGCCCTGGTCTTTGATACCGAAAAATTGATTTACGGCACAACCTCTGTCAGTCTCACTGTCTACCCGACCGTCGGTCGGACTGTCTGCCAATCCGTCCGTTTGCTGATCAGCGCGTCCGTTTTCCGTCTTCAGACAGTCAACTCTAGCGGTAAAACCGTAAGCAAGATTTTCACAAATATTCTCCCATCGATCTGGCTGACGTCCCGGCCCCTTGAATTCGAATCGTATGCCTCGGTTTACTTACGCGAGGTACTTAACGGGTAACCACAACAGAATTTTCAAACTTTTCTCAGAAATGGCTACATTTTTTTCAGATAGAACAATGCACGTTTACAAACATTGTGCATGTCCGATTTTTGTAAGATACTTCAAATTTTCAAAAATTGAAAGAGGTGAAACTTTTTATGCGGTTTCCTTCAACTATTGACTATAAAAATAGAACCTCAATAAAATATGTTTTTTCAAAAATAGATCTTTAAGTGAAACCACTTTTTTCAAAAAAATTGAGTTTTTGCGTAATTTTTGGTGCATTAAGGGCAATTTTGAAAAATTCTCAAAGCCTTCTGAAATTTGTTCTTTATTTTGTTTTTGAAAATTGAGAAATATGCTCATAAAAATAGCACAAGACCTAGTTTCATTGAACTCTTTGAATTTTCAAAAATTTCGAACGTTTTAAATAAGTATGTGCTGCTGTAGCACCACTAGTTTCAGAGGAGATACTTTTAATAACCATTAATGTTTATTTTCCAACAAATGTAAGCAATAATTGACTGCAGATTTTACAGAAGTTTTTTAAAATGTCCCATCTCAAAACTTTCGCTGGAGTTCCTACTTTATTTAGCGAAAGTGTCCATTCAGTATCTGGAGTTGAAACACTCCCCAGGCGCAAAGATCGCGTAGCAGCGTAAAGTCGGCTCCAAATTCGGCGATTCCCGAGTAGTGTGAACGGGTTGCTTGCGATTCGCCGAGCGCCGAACATTCGGTATTCGTCCTACCCACCGCGAGTCGGTCTTTAGGACAACACATCAAAGAGAGCGAACATTCGCCGAACACATCAGCTGCTCCGGACTGAGCGAGCAGTAGCTGGCTGCTCGGCGAATGCCGCATGTGTGGAGCCGCCTTAAGGCACAGTGAGAAATACTGTAGTGTGCAGTGTGCCTCGTCCTCCCCTCTGCCCCCGCAGCACTGCGTTTGTGAGCTGACCGCCTGCACCCGACCACCGCCACCACTGCCCGGCTCTCCCGCTTTTTTGTTGACACGATCTGCAAGGAGGTAATGCGTCCGTTACCCCCCGACTGGTCCCTCGCTTCCTGAATCCACCGAAGCCTCTCTTTCGAGTGATAAAAGCTTCCGCTGCCCGAAAGTCGACTAGTCGACACCTTTTGTCAGAGGTGACCAGAAAATCCTGAAATGAAATAGTGCTTCCTTGTCTTCATTTGATAAGTCGTCCTTCCTGTTCACTTCCCCATTTAACCCTACCTGGGTATACGTTTGATTGAAATGTTGTATGCCCGAAAGTGAAGTCCTTGCTGGGCTCAGGAGTCTCTCCAAATGTCTCACTCACTTAACGTCGGCTCAACAATCTAGGATGTGCTCTCAAGAATACATCTGTTAACAACATTCTTCACTCATTTCCTTCACAAATTGAAATATTCAATGGATGTATTAATAATGGATTTGAAAATAAGCAAAATATTTTATTAATTACATTTTATTATTTTATTGAATTAAAAAAGTATATTAAGTATAATGACTCCTCGGGCGGTTTGTGGACAGCATGCTAGCATTCTGTGAGGTGGTCCAGCGTTCGATTCTCGCCCGGGGCAAAAATGAAGCTGTAGCTTTCTAATACATATCGCTTCAGTATGCATACATCTATGTGTATATTTGATTATACACATAATATTAAATTTCATAAATATTTATCAATTAATAGAATTTTTTTAAAATATACGAGTAAATTGGGTCCCTGTCCGTAGTTAGCATATGTTGCTACCCACTTTTGTCATGTATAACACAACAAATAGAGATTAAAGAAATAAATGATGAAGCAGAATTATTTGCATTAAACGAATTAAATTAAATTTTAATATTCATTTATAAAACGAATAAAAGGAGATATATTTGAAAGTTTATATTTGATACATAAAAGATGAATTTTATATGACATGATACGGTACGATATGATTTATGATAATCTTTCAACTATTCTTTTTTCAAACGGGAAGCGAACACCGAACGAATTATGCCGAACGGTAGTGGTCACACTACATTCGATTGTTTCCGGGCAAATCACAGCTGCAGTCATTAGTCCCGTTAGTGAAGTGAACGTGTTATTCCGGGAGGTGGCGGTGTTCCTCTTCCAATGGTTGGTGAGATCCGGCACTGACCTACACGTCGGCTTGCGACAATTTCTCCCTGCAGGAAACTCCCTCCGCCGATTGTGCACCGCTTCAGCCTGGACAAGCTCTAAGCTCCCGACATGAGTAGTTGTGCACTGTAAGTGCAAGTGTGAGTGTGAAAGGGGAGAGGATAGGATAAGAAGAGAAAGGAAAGATCGCGAGCGGTCCGTGCCGCTTGTTAGGATACAGCTTCAGTATTAGCCTGGCATTGATCGGAGAAACCGCATAAAACTACCGACCGGAAGAATTCTCCTACAGGCAGCGGTCGAATACGACGTAGGTATGTTGTCAGTATTAATAATCCACCATCAACGGGATACGAACCCTAGACCGTCAGAGCTGTTGCAAAGTCGGTAGAAATGCTGCCCCTGAGCTAAATCCAAAGTCATTTTCGGCATTCTGTAAAAAGAGAATTTCCAATGTTGAGTGAAGAAGCTTACAAAATTTTGTCTCCATTCACTCCGACCTACGTGCGTGAACGTTCTCAACTCTCTCTGAAACATTATCAGCTAACTGCTATTGAAAAGATGTATCACTTTCGAATTGAAGTAGATGAGGGCCACCTTTAAGCGTTGCGTCGTCATCATTGGAGCCAAGGATTAGTAAAATAATTTTAAACCATACTATTTCTCCATTTCGTTTCTAAACCATATCACTTAAACCATTCTATTACCATTATTTCTTATGTTTTGATACCATCAAATAAATGTCATTAAAATTAAACAGGCACACAAAAAAGTTGTCAGCGTGTCGCAATACACAGATAAACATGTGTCAAGTCTTTGGGTCTAACAGCCCCCGACGTCTCACAACAACCCCCCCATCGTGACAACAAAATACAATGACTCTATGGTTTTTCGCGTTTTAAAAAGAAATTGGAGGGTGGTGACTTAATTCTGACTTCAGATTCGCATTCAGGACCTCGAAATACATAGAGAAGCCAACTTGACAACTTTTTGTGTGTGTGTGCCTAATATCTATTTCTAATGTACAATGTGCGCAGAAATTGAGAGAAAACTGTGCTGCCTCCGACCATGTGAGAGAGGTGTCTAATGGTTTTGTCAGAGACCCACGAACTCGGAAGAAAAACAAACAAACAATAATTAACCGTTTCGATTTTGACAGAAAAATACAAATATTTGATAGTGTTATACGTCCTTTTCTCATCCTGTGCCTACCGGCTGAATGCTCATACTCAGTGTATCATTGCTAATTCACAGCTGACATCATTCGATGAAGAGGCTGCCCGCCAATAAATATTTTCTATTCACGTGTTGCGTTGTGAATCAGCATTTTTTTAATATTGTCGTTATGTAAAGAACTATTTTAATACTACACCTACTAGTTCTTGCAGTATTCGTGAAGAAACTTTTTGTTAAAATGTTTACTTTACAGCAGTGGTTTTTGGTAGTATTTTATTTGGTTTTCTTGAGCAGCGTGCTATTTTTTTGGACAACCATTTTAAGATTTTCCATTTTTTGCTGCTGCAGGCCACCAGTATATAAATAAATATACAGGCATATCATACTTTATGTATAAATTGTTATAATTTGCACTATCCTTAAACGTTATTATAGTTGGCCGAGAAATTTTAAATTGCGAGTTGAATGCTCCGCAATAAAAAAGGTTGCCGTCATCTGAATTAGATAAAACGATCAAAAGCACTTTTGTTCGCACTAGTTTTTGGGATTGCTAATAGTTTAATGTAAATGAAACAATCAAATAACATTGTATAGCATAAGATTCTTTCAATTATTTTTGTTGGAAAAAAGTGAAGTTTTTCGATGAAAGTTCATTTCAGCATGTTTGAAAATGCGCTATTCTTGTCTAATTTCACCCAGACTCTATAAAGATGTACAGAAACTTTGTAAAAGACTATTTAAATCTCGAGTGTCTATAAAAGTAACAAATCACGAAATTCATCTTTAATAGAAATATTAAGGATGCGCACGAGGGCCAGACAAAATGTATATGAAAAGCTAGGAGCAGTAACAAGATGAGAAATATTACTACCAAAATTGAAATATTTAAATTTAAGAATAGCGGAAGACTTGTCGGAGGTGATGAAGATGGTTAAGGTTTAAGGGCGCTTCAACAGCTAAGGTCATTGACGCCTTGTCGGAGGTACTACTCCAACTCTTCACATGAATCAATTACACCAGTAATTTTGACAATTCCTCTCTACACTATAGTACACTACAGTATAGAGAAGAAGAGTATTGGAACTCGAATATTCAGTCGTACAAGACCTGTTCAATGTTCTTTTGACACGTAACTGCACACACGTCAGGATTACGGTGTATTAGTACAATTCCAAAGATGGTTTACACTGTCACATGCGGAGAAGACATACGCAATTTTGTACCAGAATATCGAGATGTGTACAATATTTGGATGGATGTGTCACGCATAACTGACAGATTAGATTCTTTTGAACTGACAATGAGTAAATATGTCAGGAGTAAGGTCTAGTTGTGTCGTTCTGGTGAAAGATATTTTAATTTTTGGGAGTACTTTACAAGAAACCTCTGTGACATTTTCAAAATTATCTGGAAAATGGTTGAAATGTCTTCTTGACTTTTTTATTAATTAGATTACTGGTGAAGTAGATACCTTCTATTGAAATCTATTGAAAAATGTGGACATTTCTTCTTCGATAAAATGTGAGTATGATGTTATTGCTAGCGAAATGATCATTAGCAGATTAGCAATTTTTAATTCTAATTTTAAATACAAAGATTAGTGAGTGTATGTAAACGCAACGTCAAGCAATCGTTTGAATATCAAAACAAAAAAAATATTCACGTGTTAATGTCTATTTTTGTTTTTGCTTCTTGGCCTAGAAAACTGATGACTAAGCCATCGAAAGCTGCTATTGTTATAAATAATATTGTTGGCAATGACGACTCATAATTATTTCAATCGTTTAAATCTGTCAGTTCATAAAAATGTTTAAGTTATTATTATAATACGTAATGCATTACGTGTTTGAAATAATGTGGATAATAGGGTTTCCTGCAATAGTCCACTGCAACATACTATATGTCTTGATCTCGATAAATATAAAACATGCATATATCAATTACATTTTTAGAGAACATGTCAGATTGTTTTCGGGGTGCTTGTGTTATTCCAGAATTTATAGACTTCCCTAATTTCATTAGTCTTCAAGACTTACTACTGAACGACATGAAGCAATACGTTTTGGGTTTTCCATATATTGAATATGTAGAACTCTTCTACAGCCATTTTCCACACATATATAATCTGCGGCATGCATACTTGCTGCTCGAAATTTAACATTTTATTTCAACTTTCCAAGCCATTTTTTGACCATATTCATTCTTGTAGCTTTGATGTGTTGTGCACAAAGTCATGCAATTGTAGATCATTAAATTATGTCATTCTCTTTTTTAAATATGAGTTATTTTTAAGCAAAAAAAAATTAAAAGAGGATAATCTTCGCTATGCCACGGACTACCATGAATTTAAATTGTATATTAATAACAATGATGTTAGTATCATGTGGATCAATGTACTGCGCTCTACCTGCACAAAAAGTTTAGTGCAGTTTTCAAGAAACTATTGTTTAGATGTTTTAAGAAATTGTCTCAATTTGTTTTAAAATTACGCGAAAACGTCTGACAGTTTTGTAGCATCACTACTTTTCTTGATTGTCCCTGCCTTGTTCAACAAAGCTTACATAGGACACTGATAAATAGCACAAAAAAAACTTCTGTTAATAGTACGCACTACCTGCTGTGAAATGCTATATCATTTACTTTGATGACTCGAGATATATTTATTATATATTATTTGATGATAGATAAGTTAGGATAGTGCAGAGCGTGATTCCACTGAAAGAGCTGATTTCGCGTCGGCGAGCGACGGCAGAGCGGTTGGGGCCTGAGCACTGAGGGGAGGGCGTCTTCACAAAGGCAGGTGAAAGCGGCCCGACTCCCTCCGCCCCCTCCCTGCGGCCTGGGGTGGCAATGCCCCGCGCGAACCCCTCTTTCCCCTGTAGGGGCCTTGCTTGGCGCAGGAGCGTCTCCTGCTCACTGCAGGCAGGCCACGTTCCCGTTCTCTTGCACCGAAAGGAGAAAAAAAAAACTTGCGAGCACTTACTGTACTTTGTAACTATTACATAAGCGTTTATAAAATTATGAAATAAAACCTGCGGTTAAATATTGTGGCATGATGAGAAAGAATTGATCGAGAAGACGATCCATGATTTTAGAAATCTACGTCCACGTTGCCAAATTGTTCTACAGATGTTTCTTGCGAGTGTGGGGATGCTTATTACCACTAACTTGTAACTGATAGATTGAAAACGTAGAAACTGTTCTGCTCGCGATTTGATCTCAGAAAATGGGGAAGGGGCCTTGCGAAAGGGGGGGGGGGGGGGCTAGGAGCTGTGGAAACCTGGGGGAACGCTTCCAAGCAGGAGACACCTACCGTAGTAGTCGTTTCTAAAGTAAGGAGACCAGATGCTTTCAGGCTCTCCTTTCTTTAGAAATCTGCGAGATGTGACAGAACGTCGGTCTCTATTTAAACTTTTCGCTTAATTCTTCATTTATTCCACTTACTGTGTACCTTTTCTGCGTTCTCGCAGAAAATATATTTTATTTATATTAACTCCTAACTAAAGCGAACTGAAAAAAATGTAGGTAATACGTCAGAGAAAAGAAACACGTAATATTTCTCGGGGTATACAACGCACGAAAAATTTTGCATAAGTGCTACATACAAATATTTCAAGGCAAATAATGTTTTTCCTCGTGATATGTGCATACTATTTGTCCTACGAGTGCCTTTAGCCTACTCTTGGCGCAATTGTATTTTCTCAAGATTAGATAAGCATTTGTAAACGTCCTCTCGAACGCTTGTAAACGTAATCTACATCATTGAGATAATACCTACATCAGTATGATTTCCTGAAATTAATTTTGCTTGTAGTGTAAGGGGTTAATTCTTAATTTTCTGTAAGATACCTGTACCACACTTGCTTGATATTTAGTTCCTAAAAAGGAAAGTATTCTATGCACATTGCTGCACCCAGTGTAGTCAAAGATAATGAGCTTACACAGGACCATACACGACGGAAGCGGTGTTGTCAAGTTAAATAATCATGACGGAATGTGAGTCACAAGCGGTGGACTCACCGAATGGAAATTTAGAATACAAATTCAGCTGATGTAAAAATATCTAAGATACATCTGTACTACGAGTATATAGTAAGTGTCAAACGAACTTTAATAGAGAAGCTTGCATTCAAGCACATCAGCACTCTTAAAAATACTGATGATATGCGAATATAACAAACATTAGATAAAATACCTTTTTTAATCCAGTAGTTCATATCGAAGTTTATATTCTTTGCCATTATATGCCAAATACGAATGTATAAATAATAATAAATAATATGTTACTAATGTAAATTATAGATATTTTCTCTTAGCAGGTTCGTAACAAATATCAATCTAATCGAAATAAATAATTGATAATTACATAATAAGTATATAATTATATTAAAATAATTAAATAATGTAAGCAATTAAATAAAGTAATAAATCATAATAAATAAGTTATAAATAACAAAGTAAGCAGTAAATTATGGATAATGAAGCGGGTGAAACATGGCATTGGTTTCAGTTACAAAAATTAAATATCTGGTATATGAACAACTGAATAGTTTTAGGGCAATCATAAAAATAATGTATTTATATTCACAACAGCAATATGTAGGTGATTCCTTTTTACAATGTTTGTCTGGATGTGTGTGCCATGCGAGCATTTAGGGGTCTAACTGGGAGCACACTTCAGGAGTAAATCCTGTTAGTACAGTTCTTCCAGAGATATGTAAGTGTAATAATTCATTAATCAAAGGTAGGAACAATATTTCATTCAACGTAATAGTTAATAAAGACACACTGTTTACTGCTTTCTTGCGTATTAAATACGAAGAGTAGAAAAAATAAAATAATGATACAGTAAAAAATGGCGATTTTTTGGACGAAAAATTAGAATTGTAGGACCCTGATACCGAGGAAAAGAAAATTCTTGTATTTATATGTAAAAAATTACTTCCTCTAACACGTTGTGAAGTGAGAGTCCACTGGTCCTGGATATCGAAAAGTTTGTTCACGGTAAAACGTCTGTCCGTCCGACCGCCTGTCTATCCGTCCATCTGTCTGTCCGGTCTGTCTGTGAACACTGCTAGCGACTAAGCCGTAAATTTAGAAGATTGCAAAATATTTTTTCTGGGTATTCCTACAACTACAATATATGACAGTTTTTTCAAAATTAAATCAAACGAAATCTGTTCTAGAACTTTAAATGAAGTTATGTATTTTTTTCAAAATATGTATAATTTTTCGGGCTACAAGTCAATTGTACAAATACGATATTCCCAAAAAGACTCCATTTTTTAAAAAAAATGTCTTGTTAGTGTAAAGGTAATACCAAACTGTACAGAATAACATGGTATTAACATCATTTTGACGTATTGTTTTGGTTTTTAAAAAATTACACAAATATAAGATTTCGAATACATGTCTCAAGTCGTTAATATTTATACTAAGTGCCTTTTTATATAATATTAAATTTGACAACACAACTTCTTCAAATAATTTCTTATGGAATTTCTCGAAAACTAAAATTTTTTATCTGAATATAAGTTCATAGCTGTGCATTGTGGGAAAAGCTCAAACGACATTTTCACAAAAACGACTTCAAACTACATCTTCTGAATTATGGATCCAAATTTTTAATGATTATGTGCATACAGGGTCTTTTTCTCTTGTGAAATATTATTAAGGTCATATTTCAATTCTATTATTAGAGAACCGATAAATTGAGAAAATGTGAAAAAAAAAATTAGATGCCGTTAGGTGTCATCTGGGAAGACAATGAGGCAATACCGAAATGGTAGCAGTGACTAGCGAGATTAGAAAACATAACTAGTGCGAGAAAGTCTGTGCGATTGTGTAACACCACTTGTTTTTCTCTCGTCGTTACGATGAGTGTCGTAGCTACCACCACCATCGTTGTTATATAGCAGGGGAGATATTTAAGATTGGTGCAAGTGAGGAGGAGATAATTCAGTTTTCTACCAAAAACCAATTCAGAAAATTATTAAAATGGCTACTTGAAACACAAGTAAAGGAACTGGGTCAATGGGATAAACGGCCATTCCGAACTTCCTGAGTCATTACTCACCACACACATCCTCTGGTTCACAATACGTGCATGGGAGCAATAGTTGGGAAACACGTTTTAAATAAAAAAAGCCAAAAATCGTAAAATGCTTGTTATATCTAACCTACAGTAGCAGCCTAACGGAATATCGTATTACATTACTAATGTTTCTGAAACATCGAAACAATTAGTTCTCTCCAATATAGGCTTATATTTCAACCAAGTCATCCCAATATTTAAATCCTGCATTTCACAAGCCTGAGACCGCAGTTTCGAATTCAGTTTTTCACAATAGTAAGACGACAAATAGTTGCGGTAGGTTCGGTATCTAGTGTTTTACTTTCTCCCTACGGAGTACGAGAAAGTTATGGGGAGTTGCGCGAAATAACAGCGAATTTCGGAAGAAAAACTCTTATTACAGAGCCTTGGTAACAAAAAAGTGGATAAATCCAGATGCTAAATTTACGGGGGGAAAGGAATCCTCTATCACGTGGAGTAGCCAAAATCCACGTGTCTTGTGTCCTTGATACCGAAAATTCGAATGACGGTAAAAGTCTATCTCTCCGTCTGTGAACAACTTTAGAGGCTAAATCGTTCATCGGATTTTCTCCAAAGTTGGTATTCCCCTATCGATCTGGCTGATGTCTCAGCCCCTTGAATGTAAAACCGATATTTTATTTTGCAGGTACATTACCTGAAACATTTTTAAAAAATGGCTCCCCCGTTTTTGATTAAATTTATTTGTTGGATAGTGTGAAGAACGTTTAAGAGAATGGTGCAGGTTTTATGTTCGTTACAAACACTGATTTTTCGAAAATTGTAAAAGTTCAAACTTTTTTCGGAATCTTCCAGCAACTAAAATATTAAACATAGAGTTTTTTCCCTTGATGAAATCTGTACCTGAAATATTGGTTTTTGGTTGTGTTGTCGTTGGCATTTAAAATGAAATAATTATAGGAGTATAATTATTATAGGAGTAATATGACAATTCCTATAATTATTTCTGTTCCTTAAAGATAGATTTTGCAATAAGTTCATGAACAATTTATGGAAAAGTTGAGTACTTTTCGCGTAATTTTGGGTGAAAATGCAGGGGAGAAAGTACGTGCTGTTTTAGCACCACTAGTTTTCTTATTTTCTGCACTTTTAGTTTACTTTCCTTTTCAAGTACTAAGGCTACTCCATGGAAGAATGACGGTGCTCAACTGAATATCAATCACTTATCTCAGCATATCATCTCATTGGATTCCCAAAATTTGAGTGCGCATATAATGTTTACGTTATATTCTGGATCTGAATTCCGATCCCATAGACCTAAAGTCACGCAGCCACGCAAATGTGGTTATTCGACGAACTTATGTCTCATTTAATGCCACCAAGGCTACTTAAAAAGTCGGGAAAGAGCAGTATAGTAAAGGCCACATCCTGCCTCCGGATATACTAATCTGGCGCGATCACCACGAAAAAAGTACGAATACTTTTCATCCATATGCAATTTCTACGTTTTCAGGACTGAAAATTGCATTTGGACATGCATCTATTTTTATACAAAAACCGTGGCAATGATGTCGAAATAACAAAATGTTGCGTCTATCTTTAAATAAATAATAGTTTAAGATACCAAGAGGAAAACACTAGCACAATTGCGTATGTTGTCCTCTCCTACACGGACTTTTGCCCTCTGCTGAAAGGAATGAGTTCATTAAGCAGTTCCAGCAAATCAGAAAGATACAACTGTTACTATAGAGACTTGCGTAAGCCACTGGTCTTTAATAAAAAATTAATGCCACAGCGGCTAAACTTAAAGAAATTCCTTTTTCCATTGTGTAACTATTGTGGGCAACAGCACCATCTCTATGAACCTCTTGAAGAGGTTCATAGGCATGGAGCTGTTCAGCTGCAGTCATTTTTAATGTCGAAATTTTGTAAAGAAACTTGTTTTTATTGGGCTATATAATTACCCGATTGCAGTATTAAACTAAAAATTTAAAAAAATATAATTTAAGAAATGTAAAGAGATATTCACAAAACCCTTCTTTAAAGGTCCGCTGTTACAACTCATACTTTTTCACATTATTTATTTGAAACCTTCAATAATACTAGATGAACTTGTGCAAAAATTTAGCACATTTCAACTCGATAGCATGTTTTTACGGCCACTGACGGGTTACTTCAACTGGAGATCGCTTCATTGACTCAAATCAAGTCTCTCAAATCACAAAAATATTTGTGTGAGTTGGTATATCAACTCGAGTACATACATAGGTATTTTCGACAAACCACTTGCCCAGAGGCTTTTATTATCTAGTCGTGTTACAGAATAACACAGACTTTCTCGTACTAGTTAGTTTCCTTATCTCTTCAGATTGGGCTTTCTGTTCGGTTTTGCCTCACCATCTTCTAGACTACTTCTATTGGCGCCTAAAACATTTTTTCATGTTTCTGCAATTTTTGGGATACGTAAAAGTAGAATTTCAATATGTCTTTAAAAATATTATAGAAAGATAAAATCTGCATCTGTAGGCAGGCTCAAGTTGCGAAGAAACTTCATAAGAAATCATTTCATGCCCCTACACTCACAAGTACAATAATGTATAAGAAATGCCCTTATGTAAATATTATCGATGTGAGAGACATTAAAAAAAGTTACCTTTGTGTAGTTTCTTAAAAAACAAAAGAATAAATAAAAGCAGTATTGATGTAGAGTTATTCAGTACATATAGCACAAAAAAGTTTTATTTTTAGAAACATTTTACACGATATTATTTAAAGCACTTGTACTCACAAATGTAATAATAAATGCACTAATGCACACTAAATGCACAAATGTAATATAAAAGCACTTGTACTCACAAATTAAAATCGGCGATAATATAAATATCAACAACGTAGGAGAGATGTGTAAAGCAATACATTTATGTAGTTTTTGAAAAAACAAAACAAAGCGAAACGACGTTTATATTTTCAAAAAATGTGCATACCATTCTTGAAACAACTAATTGTGGAGAACAAAATTCGTTTGAAAAAAACATGCTTTAAAATTGTAGTTGTAGGAAGGCAACGAAAAATTCAAACTTTTGAAAATCGTACCTATGCCACCTTTTTTCATGTATTTCTCTTTATTCTTACAAGAAGCTAAAACATGTTGGAGTCATTTTCGAAAAAAAAATGAAAAATACCCCCAAAATTTAAAACACGTTCTAAATATTGCAGAGTTTTGAGTCGGGCGCGATCGTCCCGGGAATATTCATTTTGAAAAAAATCCTAAGAATATTTTAGACGCTAGTGTTGTTCACGTACGGATGGACAGACGGATAAATGGAAATACGTTTTGAACAAAAGAAACCTTTCAGTATCAATACCAAATCGTGTATTGCCGTTGAATTCTCGCAATCGAGTTTTCACAGCAGTACATAACTTACTTTGTATATTAGTCCGTATGTATACGAGAAAGTAAAATTACAAAATTTTAATTATTGATGATGGCACCGAAGGAATTCGAACCCTAGGACTTCCCGATCAGAGGCACTGCAGTGACATCAATTGATGCCCTGAGCCACCTATGCCGGTAAATGTATTTCTAGTTCGGTGTTGTGCTATGAAACCGTGTTTCGGCCCTCTGCACGGCAACACAGTGGGCTCGCTGGGTGCGTTCTCCCGCCGCTCGTCAGAAGACACGAGCGGGCAGCACAAATCACATACGAGGCCAAATTCACATTTCGTCTACAAGCCGCAACAGCGCGTCATCCGTCAGGGCGGTGGGGAACCCGACGTTGCGATGATTTCCTTCCTGTTGTTTACGTTACGTTGCGTTCCTTACGTTGTACTGTTGTTGTTCCTCTTACGATTGCAACTTCTACATACCATATATAAAAGGGCTATAACATTTTGTTATCACCCGGTGTCGTTTAGTTCTTTCAGTTCATTTATTTAATTTTTTTTTTCTTTGTAGCTTAAATCTGCAACTTTGTCTCGATGATCTATCGAAAGTTTAAGAGCTCTTAAGCATGAAAGTTGAAAGAATTAAATGATGTTACTTATTCAATCTTACAAAAAAGACAAGAAACATTTTGTTTTTGTCACATTTTAAAAATGGTAAAAGACTAAATCAAATTAAATAGTGATTTTTAAAAACTTAATTTTGAAACTGCCAAGACTGCTATAGTGCCAATGTGAGACTGTTCTGCAAGACCAAACGGTGAATTATTTGGGTATATAAAACATTAAAAATATTAATTTTATCACTTATTTATTACTATACACCCTCAAGGAAGTAGTATTCCAATCTACCCCATACTATTGTCGGCCTACCCGAGGGCCGATACCAACTAACTTCACAAGAGGGATTGGTTGGCACATCTTGACTTGATAGCATTTAACGACTCCGAATGTTCGACATACAAACATTTACGAATACATTGACACTTGTCTGTCCGGGATGAGCCGCGTGTCAGTCGATTGAGCTATCACCCCGGACAGCCAAGTATCCGGCCGCGGAAGCCTACGAATACATTTACGAATAAAAACAACATAAAATAGCGTAATAAATGGAGTTTTCATTTATGGAACGAAACTTGTCAAAGCTAAAGCGAAACTGAGACAAAAAAAACATTAATATCTAGTGCAAACCAGCCCGATTTCCCTCTTCTTCAATTAAAAAAAGGTTGAAATTCGCAAACCGCGAATTTCAGATCGGAGAATATCCGTTTTGGATAAAATCCTATGAACGCTATTGTTAACAGACGTACGGATGCACAGTACGTGAATGCACAGACCAACGCACTAAAGAAAGACATTAAAAAACATTATTTCATATAAGAGATTCAAAAACTTACTGTTTCTTTCAAATATTAGTGATCGATTTTTTACAGCACGAAACGACTTTCCTACAGAACGAAGGTGTTCTGTAGTATGTACTAAGTCAATTCTAGTGTTCGAGAATATAAAACTAGCCAATATCGTACAAGAGGGCAACATATAGCAGGTCTGAATCCAAAACTTCATGAAGAGGAAGAGGTAACTCTAAGTGTGTTTACTGGAAAAGTTTCAGGTTTTATTATTTTAGATTATTCCCTCTACGAGTATGTATAATACGCGAAGGAAATACGACTAATTTATACAATTTATAAGAACCCATCGATCCAAAACACTGTAAGGCTACTCGCAAAATGAGAAGCAGGTCTGTGACGTGACGCAGGGTGACTCATGGTGAGTTTCTGCGAACCGCTGGGACTATGCCCTTTGGACCCGCGCACGTGGGTGACAGTGGTGCCGCTGCTGCGCGCGGTGACCCTGTGGGCACAGTGTCTTGAACGCAATTTCCTGCGAAGGTTCACCGTGGCTTTGCTGAAGATGGAAGAAAAACGTATTGAAGCCGTGAGTGTTCATCAAGTTTTTTATAACGTACACCGTGATAAGGTGTTTTATGAACCGTCGAAACTATAATTCATGAGTTTCAAAAATCTTGATTTAACATATTTAAAAACATTAGCTTATACTCTAATATAAATAAAATTACCAAGTTTCCCTTATTGTTCCAAAATGTTCGCTGAAATTGCAGAAATATGCAGTAACCTTCAGATATGTGAAAATATGCAAAATAAAATTTGGCAGGAAAGCTCCATAAGGAATGATTCGTAAAGAAATGTGACAATTTTCTAAGAAATTATTAACAAAAAATATATGTATTTGCATACAAATCCGACCTCTATTGATAACTAAAAAACTATAAAATATAACTATAAACTATAACTAAAACTATAAACTATACATATTTTAAAAACACTGCCAGTTATTCCTCGATTCCAACGGGCCTTACGGTGTTGCGGTCCTATCTGCAAATTACAGTTTTGATCCGATCATGAACTGCTTTGAATTGATCACGGTTTAATCTAAAATTGCTCTGATATTTGTCATCATTAAATTCCTTAGAGCAAAGTCTACAGGTGTTTCTCTTCGTGTAATCGCTTATTTCTCAACTTTACTCCAACAGAAGGACGTGACATAACGTTTCTAACTCGAACTCGCTTTCGAAATCGGATTTAGAACTCAAATCCACCATCATCCTGAAAATATTGGACATCTTCGTCAGCGCTCGTACCGGAGTAAACTGCGGCCCATCTTGCGGTGGTCGCCACTGTGACTCACTCTGCCTTGAGGAATTCGGCGTGAGTCACGCTGCGACACGTCGCGGACCTGCGTTTTTGCGAGTAGCACATGCGTTTGCCTAATTTTACTACTGTTCCATAGGGAGTTATTCCTCAGCTGGATACTCGAACTGGTATGAAATTTTACCAGATTGTACATTACCTTTCAAAACTCACAAATATAAATGTTTACGTGCTATGAAGCTTTGTAATTGGTGTTTTTGGATTCAGGTTTTTGGATTATTATTCAGACCTTCCATGACCTTACTACGTATGCAATGCGGAAATGGCCATGCGCCGCCTATCCTGCGGCCCTTACTCGTACGCCCCGCCGCCGCTATCAGCCAATCTTTCGCGAGAGTTTTAGTTGCCACCATGATAAGGATGACCAGGGTGATAAAAACAGGTATTTACACGACAGGTTCATAAAGTCGAGAAGGTAGAACACATGCATGAATAATTAAAAATAATTATTGAGAAGATATGGAACCCTAAAAATGTTATCTGGGAGTAGGATAAATAAATAAATACATTTTACTTTTGGGTTAGAAACAAAATTTTCATAATAATGGGGTGTAATCAAACATGAGTAAAACATAAGTATAACTCAGAAAGTAATCAATACGTTTCTTTTACATTTAAAAAAATCCATTTACTTACGATATTCTTATAGGTATTGTGATGATATATAGGTAGTCGTTTTTGTGGCTTCCATACAGCAGAAAACTGATGATGATGGCTAAGCCATCGAAAGCTGCTTTTTTAATAAATAATATTGTTGGCAATGACGACGCATATAATTATTTCATTAATTATTTCATACGATATTTTTACCAGGGTCCTCAGTAGAATTATGTTTTACGAAAGCGGTCATTGTGCTCTTCAGATAAAATGAGATCAGTAGGTACGTGCTTTTCCATGTCGTGAAGGAACGCAGTCGATTCGAAATTGAACACAGATTGACAGACGTCTCCACGCATAAAGGCGGCCACACACATTCGCCGAACAGCGAGCTATTGCTCGCCCAATTCCGAGCAGCTGATGTGTTCGGCGAATGTTTGATCCCTTTGATGTGGCCTAAAGACCGACACGCGGTGGGTAGGGCGAATACCGAATGTTCGGCGCTCGGCGAATAGCGAGCAACCCGTCCACACTAATCGGGGTTTGGCAAGCTGTTGCTCGGGATTCGCCGAATGCCGCATGTGTGGGGCCGCCTTAACGTTCCTGGCGTTTCCCAATGCAACAGTTCCCAGAGCCCACGTAATGTCCTGATGCAACGTCTCCAAAACCCTATTTCTTCTATTTCATTGGGCTTCAAAATTTGGATATGTGTGGTTCTCATGCTGTACAATTAGCAGTCGAAATTTCATGTAAATCCTAGTAACCATCATGATGTTAGGTGTTAGATAAGTATGTAGGCGCTTCTGCAACCCGCAAAACACGCTAAGTTAACTATGGGGCGTCTGAGGTTAAGAATGAAGTAGTCTCTTATGACGAGAGTGATGCCAAACGTGACGCGAACGTTATAAAAATACCATTGCGTGTCCAATTATTTTTATTATGGTAATCGGCATGGATTCAGAGCTTGTTTCTTATGCATATCTCAATACACTTTAGGTTTTACATGAACCGGGAATGTTGTAAGAAACTTTGACAATCTTCCTCGTCCCTAACTGCGGACTTTATGTGGCGCTTGGGGAATATTGTGAAAGATATTCATGAGATCCTCTGCTTTGTTCCATCCCTACACATTTCTTAATGAATCTTCTACTCCATTTAAATCTCGGTCTTAAACATTTTTTTCTGGTAACTTGACACTGCTCAACAAATTGTGTGACTCACTTTTCAACGCCACCAAATTAAATGCTTAGCCAAAGAATGATCCCAACTGACTCAGACAGGGTTACTTCCCTGCTTGCACACGTGCCACGACACTCTATTCCCTGGCTCTTAGAGAAAATATTAGCCCTTATTTCTGATTAATCGATCAGTGATTCCGGGCGCAGCCGCTGCTATGAGGTCATTAGTCCTGTAAATGTAGTGCAGATTTTATTGCGGGAGGTGGCGGTGATCTTCCCCCGCTGGATGGCGAGATCCGGTGCCGACCAACGCGCTTGCGGGCTTGTCCCCAACCAGGTGTCTTCCATCAGCGGGGCAGAGCCTGAGCTCTAAGCTCTAAGCTCCAGACTGGTATACCAACAAGTGTCGTGCATGTGAGTGTAAGTGTTTGTAAGTAAGGGGTAAGGATAGTACAAGGAAGAGGAAGGAAAAATCGCGTGCGGTCCGTGGCTCTCTTTTAGGGTACTGCTCCGGCATTCGCCTGGTGTTGATCGGAGAGACCATGGAAAACTACCGATTAGAACAGCCCGCCGCTAAAATGCTCCTCCAGTCAGAGATTGAATGCGATCTAGCTGTATAGCTAGTGTCGAAAATCCCCTTAGTTGTGACCTCTGTGACATATCATTAGAGCAGTTTGTCTTGTCTACAGAGATGCGGAGTTATTTCTTTCAGACTCTTTAGGAGCAAAACCCCTCCTTTACCATCTTCCTGCCCGCAAAACAACATATTTTATTACCGGGTCGTTCATGAAAAAGAAATATTATATTTTTTTCGAATATACGTCTCCACTGTTTACAACAAAAATGAAGGGATGTTACACTCGAGTATTGAAGCTAAACAGTTCTACACATATCGTCTTTTATTTTTCAAACAATGTATCAATTTTTCAACCTGCTCATAATGAACATTTCAAGAAATCAGTAATTTTAAACAACACAATTGCAAGGAATAACATTGAAACTTTTCTCCATTGAAGTTTTCTCCAATTTTCTTCCAAAAACCTGGGGAGTGCTTATAGGCGAGGAGCGGGGGCTCTATTCGAGAAAATATGTTATTTATTGCTACGTTATGTCGTTCACGCGTCCTCGAGTGGAAGCGGTGGCGAGGGAGCCGCGAACGCTCCCGGGCGTCGAGTGTCGGCCCCGTAGTGGAAGGCGAGAGTGCGGGTGGGGCCCCGAGGGGGTGGGGCCGCGGGCGGCGGCGGCGGCGGCGCCGGGTCAAGTTGGCAGCCCTCGCCCGGCGGGAGGGCAGCCGCCGCCGCCGCCGTGGCCGGACCTTAGACGTGTGCGCGGGTATTGATTTCCCATGCACGCGCTCCTCCCCGGTGCTCCTGGGAGCCCCGCCCCGCCCCGCGCCGCCCCGCCCCGCGCCGCCCCGCCCCCGCGCGAGAGAAGGCGGCCGTTTAATGAATTTCGGGGCGCGGGGGTGGGGGCGAGGGCGGGGCGGGGCGGGGGGCCGGGCGGGGCTGGTGTGGTGGGCTCGTGGCCGGCAGGTGCCACCCGCGCTGCGGGAGATGCGCCGCGGGCATAAAACGCCAGCAGCCGCCCCCGCCCCCGGCCGCTGTTGACTCTTGGCGCGCACACGGAAAGGGAAAGGGGTGGGGGAGGGGAGCGGAGCGGAAGGCACGACTTTCCTTTCATGGCTTAGTGATCTCGCGTGCTCACGCATCGGTCGCTCGCATCGCGGAGGCTTTATGCTACGCATGCTGCAAATCTGAATGCGAACACTATATTTCATATTAAAACAGTCATGGAACAGGAGCTTTGTTCGCATTTTGAAATGACAATTCCATAGTTATATTAATGTTTTCTCCTATTTTTATCATTAATCCTTCCTCCCATGAATAGTTTTTTGAATTTATTTATTTTATAAATATGTATATGTAATAAATGATCATAAATAAGTATATATAATAAATGATAAACGGATGACATACCGCGCATTATTTTGAAAATGATTTGATGTACGATAGGTGTGATACGATTAAAATTCACATTTATTAAAACTGGTACTTGGATTAAGAAAATAGCACACATAGCACACAATTGGAATCATTGACGTCATAGATACGTTCCGTACAATAATTGTCAAACATGATGATACCTTGTTACTGTGTACTGTTACTGTTTATTGTCATCATTTATCATCCTGATCGGGCTATTTCTGTCATTCAGTAGCACTCTCAATTCATATGAAAGTAACTCTGCGATTCATATTTCCGACATAAGTAATAATGGAATAAATTACAAAATACAAAATAACGTTCCGTATATTGTTTCAGTAGCAAGTGACAGCAGCACATGGACGAGAAACCAAGATCTTGAGTTCGCTTGCCGATCAGGGTGACTAATATTTTGAGTACTTTTAAATAAAAATCAAAGTCTGATACTTCGCTACTCAACTAAGCTATCCACGATTTCCGCATTACGAACAGTGAAAAATTGTGCAGGCTGAGTTGTTCCAAGATGCCCTTATTTCTGGAATGGAGGGTCTTCACTAAGATTGTATTGGATTATCATGTAGTTTCAATTGTAAATGATTGGGGCTTTGAATATAGCGAATTAAAATTGGGAAAGAAAAAAATTGACTTTATAATGAATTTTTTTATTTATTAACAAAGAGTTTAAGAAACTTAGTCTTAATAGGGAGATAAGGGACCGTCCTTAAATTGCATAATGCTATTTTGGAGTGTTTTGAATATCCCCTCTCCCCCTTGCAACGCACCCGTAACGAACTTGCCCCTAAATAATTACGTAACGTTTGCAACAATACCCCCTTATAAATGCAAGAAGTGAAAATAAATTATACCTCAGTAAACAAATGTATTAATTTTTTGTGTTATGTATTAAAATTTACGATAATTAGTCGGAAATAGTTGTCGATGCTGACTGCACAAAACAATAAGATTGGGGGCAAATTTTGAGTGAAGGAAGGACGCAGAGGCAAGAAAATTTCTGATCTCATGCCGTGCACACGCCGCCGTTTTGGATAGCGCATGGGCGAGAATCTACTGTGGCAATTTAATATTCTACAAAATACTTCGGCCCTTTCTTTCTCTACCCAACAGTGCATTCAGATCATAATAGGTATACACGGGTTGAGCCATGTGACGAACCAAGGATTCATCGTATGAGGGCGCCTTTTTCCAAACAGACACAGTCCAGTATCAATGATTTTATGCTCACTTCACGCGTTAAGGTCAATTCGCAATGCAAACACACACACACAAACACACACACACACACGCACACGCACGCACGCACACACACACACACACACACACACACACACACATATATATATATATATATATATATATATATATATATATATATAAGCATGGAGTTGACATAAAAGTTAGGACTACGTCTGTAAGCGGACTCATTCACAATGCGTTCGTAGAAGCATAACACGTGAGACGTTTAAGAGCTTGCAAGCTTCAAGCTTCTGAGCTTGTGCGTAAGACATAAGAAATGAACCAATCACAGAACGGTAACTCAAAATAGAGTATCGAAATAGGGTCGAAGTCGATACACGAACTAACAGCATGTACCATGAGCCATGGAGACAGTCGATACATCGAAATCGATTCTCACATCCAAACAATAGTAATCTAGAATAACTCACAGCGAATAGAAACTCGTATTCCGTTTACTACTTTAGACATTGTGAATATCTTAGTTTATAATTTATGTTAACGTTTACGCCTATGTGTTATTCTTATGTTTGTGTTTGTGTTTGCATTGTGAATGGGCCTTTACAGACGGGGTCGTATAACATGGGGACGCGAGTTCGACTGCGCAGAGCCATTATCCCGGACACCACTATTGAGCCACCCTAATGTGATTTCTCGAACTGTAACCCTATTGGTCGCTTCAAAGTGCCTAACATCCCCAGCTTCCCTCTGACATCATTGAGTCATGGTCAAGTCATGGATGGATGTCTTGTCGTATTAAACATACTTTATTTATTATTTATTTCATATTATTTGTTAATTGTTTCACATAACTTTACTGTATTTCTTTTTTCTCCATTTATGTTAATTTTCAATTTTCTTCTCCTTGCTAGAGACCCACCAAAGATGGGAAAAGTGTTTCCCCGAATTTAATTATTACATTCTCAGAGTAAACTGGGAATGTAATAATTAATAAAATTATTATATTTGATTATGGACAATTATTTCCTTTCTCACATTATGGATTACAACAAGATATCTGCTATCACAACGGAATTTATTCTTTTGATATATGCGATATGAGTGTACCCGACCAGACGTGTTGTTTTACATTTGCTGATACCAAGTCATTGCAGTTCAATCCCTGAATTCCAGCCCGGCCTTTATTATGTAACTTCTGTCAAATTCGGATAGTCCGGATGCTTTTCCCATTTGCAAGTCGCAGCCAGGACTAACAATGAACCTGTGTAATTGGAGCATACAAACTGTATTGCCAGCTCATCACATATAGCCCGCTACCAAGTGCGAATACTTTCTCGAGTCAGAGTGGTTATAATGTAATGGTTGATCTGTTAATATGGAAAGCACTTTATTGTCATCTTCGTAGTGAAGTGCTTCCCGAACCGAAGGACCCAGGGAGCTGAAGTTCTCTAGTACTCGTAATTTGAGGTAAACAAGGCAATAACTCGTCCTTTCCAATAATATGTGGGCCGAAGAGATAGAACGAACCAAATGACTTTTTTATTCAAGCCGGAGCTTGAAGTAGTTAAAACTAGGGGTACATTTAAAGGGAAGTGTGCTCCAAAAAAGTGTCTGCTTGAATATTTTTACTGAGATTCAATTGATTGTAATTTAAACAAATACTATAATGGGCGATATTTAATTTAAAAAAAATCAGAATATTCAGACTTTTCTGCACGAGACTCTTGCTCGAACACCACGGCCATTAAAACATAATTCGAACACCTCACAGTTCATTTTGAAAGGTTTTCTCTCGCCACATGACTCCGCGAGCGATAAAGGCTCGACCACGACAATCAAGGGTCTGGCTCTCCAATTACTAAATCACTATTTCAAGCGTAGAACGCAAAGTTAACGACGGCGCGAACTTAAAATGTTAAATAAGGTGTACAAATAAACTGAATCAGTGAGAGTGAAGAAATGTTTATCTTAGTCTCAGAGAAATTGCGAAATTTGAATTCCTGCAGCGAATTCTATATGCGAAGAAAACTTAAGAGCAGCTGATAATCATTTCACAGAAAAGGTGAGTAATATTAATCTAAAAGAGTTCTCATGCTTGATGCTTACCAAGTTAATACATTAATTCTACAAAGCTATCGCACGTAACTTGACTCCTTACTTAGCGAAGTAAAGTCATCAAAGCCATTGCTAAGGCTATCTAAGGCTATGTGAATCAGCTCGCTGCAGGCACAGAACGTTGAAGGGAATCGAAATAAATTAAATCAAGCAAGCGAATGGTTCGCCTTGCAGCACTCTAGTAACCATAGTTACACATGGCCATTCATTCACTTAATAATGCATTTAATATGGTTGATTCTCAAGCAAAACAGCAATTTTTTAAATATAACAATATTTTGAATATTTCATCGAGTTTCGAGATACAAAACTTCGACTGATGTATGTGCGTTGACATTAAAATTTTTGAAATTGTGTATGTGGGAACATCGTTTGCTCTCATTTCGCAAACTCACATCTTCCGTTCACTAAATCGAGTGGTAACTTGGACTACTCTTAGCGGTATCCCAGATCTGCGACGCGGTGGAGATACGAAAGCTCGCGAAGCGGGGTTGCACACTGAGCCGCGCGTCGAAATCTCCTCTGAAAATGTGTAAGGGCAAGTGTACGCCCAAGCCATTGCGACGCCATTGAGAACAAACGATATTGTCCGGCCTTCACAGGGCTTCAAAAATGTTCGTATCTCATGGTTAGACCTCGGATTCTAGGACAAATGCCTATTTAGTTCCGTTAAGAGACTGTAAAATAATTAGAAATGTTTACGAAATATGAAAAAATAGATCTATTGTAAGCTTCTTATAGTGCCTAAATTGTTCTAAAAGGGCGGTTGATGCCTAATTTAATAATTTTTGCCTAATTCGGCCTAAAACAAGTAATTTTGATGAATTATCATATTTTAATTACTCATTTTTTTAACATTTGTTTTACCAAAACGCAAATACTTTCTCGAATTTCACGAAACGTGAATATTCCCTGATCGACTACGTCCGAAATCTCTCACCAAACTATACTTACGGGAACCATAACCTTAGCAGTTGACGCACTTGAAAAATCTATCAATCAATCATTCAATCATTTTCGTCGGTAATTTTAAAAAAATGTTAATCACGTTGTAAAACTTATTTAGTATTTTCTTCGTGAATACGAAGGATTTATCCGCAACTAGCTGAATTCCGTGAGAGCTTCAGGAAAAGAATTGGTATTTCGCGACCCGAACATCTGTGTCGTCATCAAGCGTTCGGAATTCACACGACGACATGACTCATCGCGTACGATGAGTACGCGAGTACGATGAGTACGATGAGTACGATAAGTACGATGAGTCACCAACCCGTAGGTTGGTTTTACGACGGCGTAAAAGTGCCAATGCTCGGCGCTGGTACGCTGGAGTACGATGAGTACGATGAGTACGATAAGTACGATGAGTCACCAACCCGTAGGTTGGTTTTACGACGGCGTAAAAGTGCCAATGCTCGGCGCTGGTTCAGCCGCGTGGCTGCGCGACGCGACGCGGGCGCCAGCACAAGAGGTTTCTTCCGCAGGACGGGAGCTGAGCCTCCGCTCCCCTTCGGAGGGAAACTGGCAACGCGGCTTCGGATTCGCTCGCTCACCTGCGCGCGCGCGCTGCGTTTCGACCGAGGCTTCGCTAAACACACACTCTCCCTCGGCGTTGAATTCACGAATACCTCAAAGGGAGAGGGCAGAACATTTTTCGGAGGGGATCAGCGAATTCTGGTGATATATAATATTAAAGCACGGCCTTTGTACACCAGCATTATAAATGGTGCTTGCAGGTCCCCGAAATCGTGTATAAAATAGGGTCTTTCTCGCGTTTGATTAACGCAGACCCGCTTTCATTCAAGTTGTTACCGTGTAATCGTAAGTATAAATAATTCAGAAACAACATTTGATCTGGATGTATAACATCTCATGATATCATGTATCGCATTTCATTATTGATCTCGTAAAAAGAACAATGGTTTATGGAAAATATTTTAAATTTTATTTCTTGCTATAGGCAAATAGCTTTATCGACAGATAATTACATAGGAAATAAATTTTTTATAAACCAGTTTCATAAAATGAATTCAACTTACTATTTTGAACTTACAAAGCAACCGAATGAGACGATGGTTATTCCCAGATTGGCTGTTAGTACATTGCCAATAAATTCTGTTGAAGAGTCAGCTTATTCTCTTGTAATGCTCAAGTATTATTGCTCCATTTTGTTGCGATTCTTTGAATATTCGATTAAGGGAACAGAACAAATGCTCTATCGATTCATTGGTACGCACCGCACTAGCACTGCTGGTTTCTTGAAATGTTTACCACCTGTATTGGCTTCAAGGAGATGTGAAATAGAAATGTCACTCCAATTTTTGTGGAATGCAAATTACTTACTAAATTATTATTTCCTTCGTGACACTTCATGGTGAAGAGTATGTTCGCAATTATATCAATTAGTTTTACAATAAAATCATAGAATCTCCGAGATATTTTTTTTAGGTATCGACCACGTTGCTCTTTTCATCACAATTATTCTCTCCCTTCCAATGTCTTCTTGCACGAGGACTGTCATAGATTATTATGTTATCGGAACAAGGTTATCGCAAAGTGACCAAGCATAATTTCAGTCGCGTTGCCGACTGAAAATGTAATAATCTACTGCAGATGGAATAATAAACAGCTTCCAAGACCACTAACAATGCCAACGTTTAAAATGTTTCTCAAGAATGATAAATTAATATAATGTAAAGGAATTAGATACTATGCAATGGAATTAAGTACATTCAATCTATGAGTGTCTCCAACGCTGCCACAGCACCAGATCGGAATCCAACGACCTACTAATACTTAATACTAATAATTCGTATTCAAATATCAATTTCAAATGCAAAAGAAGGGGAAAACATTGTACTCTCGGATTGGAAGGAGACTTCCCCTGGATATATACTTGAAATCAAACCTTAAACATTTGCTAATGTCATACAAGCGGAAATTGTAAATTGAAGAGCACCTATCTTCAAATTTCTTTAGTAGTCCTAACGTTATTTATTATTCGATCATATAAGAGATGCGACAAAAAAGAAAGACAAAAATCACAAAAAATTGAATCTATGAAACAGGGACGGTTTATTATAATGTCTACGAAAAATAGATGATCTCTCGTAATTTACCTAGACTAACGAAAGTCTTTGCATTTTTAAGAATTAGAAAAAATTAAATTCTTGTATTCTAATGTTTTCGAAGAAAATTTAATATCTTTATCAAGATGTTATTTCAGAGGTATATTTTGTGTGTTTATTTCACAGCGTCTTATCCAATTACATAGAGCAAGGAATTAATCTCGCTAAAAGAGTCCATAAAGTCAAATAAATAATATGATCGCAAAATATTTTTTCTAATTTTTAAGGCGGGGAGTCTTTCCATTCTTAAGAATTTTCATTCCGGTACAATTTCGCATGCGCGAAAACAAAACTAGGTGCATCGTGGAGATTTTAATCCGTTCTAGCGTTTTAGTCTTCAATTCTGGGAGTAAAATGTAGCAATCATATTTGGATGACCACTGCTTCAGGTGCAAGAACTGCCCTTCCGGGCACGCTGTATCGACGTGCGACTGCACCCCGAGTCCATTAGACCCGCCCTGCGCTCTGGTGGACGGATGGCGAACCCGTCCCACGATCACATAGCCCTTCGCCTCGCTTCGGATCCTTTCGGGTACTCCCGGACGGGAGGGACCTTCGAGCTGGCGCGCAGACCACACTCCATCTATCGGAATTTCTGTTCTCTGAAATAATAGACAAACGTGTACCTTTGGGTTTCGTTTCACTAACTTTTTAGGAATATAAAGCATCTACTGAAAGAGAAGAAGTAATTATACTCCTTTTACGAGTACGCGCAAATATAGAAGCGATTCAAACACAAAATTATTCAATTTTATCCATTGACGGTTACTGCAAGGTGAAAAGTACATGTTTTCAGATAATTCTAACATTAATACTCGAAAGTACGATAGCTGCGGTTATTTCCAATGAAGATTTGTGATCAAACGAATCGTAAACCATATGTGTACTTTTCGTGATCCATTTTTTGTTTTGTTGTTAATTATTTTGGTTGTGTTATACCTCACAATAGACCTACGATGACAAAAAACTAAAAATCACTTTATATAAGTAGTTATTAATGTAATTCTTTTGATTTTGTATAATATAAGAATTAAAATATACCACTTAGGTTCGTGAACCTACAAATAAATGAAAGCAAAATTAACGCAAAACTCATTTTAGGGAAATTTTAACCAATCGTAATGAATTTTTGAAAAAATACCGTGAAATTCTATCTAAACGTGTTTCTAATATTAATAAAAAATTCTAAGTTGGACCGTCCTCCTCCCCTACATTGACGAAAAATATAAGTTTAGCAACATAAAAGTTGTTTATTTAATCTACAATGTATAATGTTAATCTACGACACGTTTAAAATGAAATACATATGTTGGAAAAATAAATATAATGAATTAGTTGTTGGACACTTTTAATTAATTTTAGCAAATAGCAAACAAATATTATCGCGGTAACTATTTTTTTAATTTCCAAATACCTTCCTGTTGCTTATATTCAGAGCTGTTTAAATACCACTTGATTGAAACACAACGTATTAAGAAAAGGCAAAAACGCCTAAATAAAAAGTGTTTCCAATATTAATAGAAAATTAACATTTAATGCATTAACATTATGTGTAAAATTTGATGTGTGGACCTACGTAGTTAAAAAAACAACAATATGCAAACATATGAGGACAAAACTGGAACTATTTCTGAACGCGAGACTGTACACCGTCACACACAAAAACTCTAGTTTGCTATTTCATTCACCATCTTTTGACATCTGCATCTATATCGCAGATTACTTGATAAGATACTTGTGCTCATATACATCCAGCACATCTAAAAGTTTCAAGGAGTTCATGGTATTTTCTTATTAAATAATATTTGTGATTCAAAGTTAACGTACGCCCAATAAAACGCAATGTGTATCACGAAAATCACTTAAGAACAGCGTCGTAGAATACAAGTAAGTTTTAATTTCTTCGTTACTTCCATTTAATTGTATTACTGTTGATGTACAATGCGCTGATATTGATAATGTTCTTCACCTTGTAAATTAAAGAGAAAAATCTATGACCAGTGGTCTGCAGCAGCAAAAAACGCTGCTGAACAAAATTACACAATATGGTCAATTACACACAATTACACAAAATTACACCAGCAGGCACACTGGTCAAGAACAACAAATAAAATACTCTCGAATAACAATGCAATACATTGAATATTTTAACAAAAACAGCCTTGCTACTGTGTCTACACAAATCCCAACGGGAGGTCCAAAGGTTCGAGACAGTGGCGGATTTTCGAAACAAGCTAAGTAGCTGTGTGGATCAAAGCCGCTATCTAGAGAAGAATTCTGGCATCCTGCGGCTCTGATTGGTATTTTTCCGTGATTTCTCCGATCAATATTGTGTATGTCGGCTCTGGAACTCACCATCTACGGGGAGGAACACGACCACTTCCGGGCATAAAAGACATTTCCTACACTAACTGGACTAATTACCCTAGTTTTATTTTTGTTTCGTGAATCATCAAAAACAGTCCTCACGAATGCTTTAATAACATACACACATCAGCTGTGTCCTAAGCTGGAACGAACTGAGGGAAAATATTCATTATTTGGGGATTTTTCCGACTTCCTAGGTATGCGAAGAAACCATCGACACCCCTCACCAAGCGAGAGGCTGCGTAGATTCGTTTCAATTTCTGCGCGTATTAAAAATTAGTTATGTATTGATTTGGGTTCAGTATTGCTTGAAAAATAAATTTTTCGATTGTATTATGACTCTCCAGATGAAATACATTTTTACAACTTTTCTGACTATATTACTAATAAAGTGATAATAGCATGCATGTTATGAAAGTTGTGTCGACAACTTTTCTCCTGATGGAGTGAAAAAAAATCGCTGAATATACTTAATTTGGAGTGAAAATTTGGCATCATTGTTTATAAAGATCTATAATGAGTAATATCTCTTCACAATAAATCTTAACTGTTATTTCATTTTAATTAAATTTGCCCTTGCCGTTGTAAACCCACGAACTGAGATGAACAGAATAAATTATATAATTTAAGGCAATAAAATAGGGGTAAATACTTTCAATAATACTTCATTTTAATCGTAAATTAAAATATTCATAAATGACAAAAAAGCGACAAAGAGAAAATGCCGTAATACAAGGACTCAACTATGTTTTATTTCTTTGGTGAAACTACTGAAAAACTCAACATCCCTTTCCAAAAGTTTCTTTCTCTCTAGCATTTACGACTAGTCCCTGTAGTACTAAAATGACTACCGGACCTCGTAAAGCTTAAGATGTTAAGAACAAAATTCGCTGATTATTAGAAGTAAAATTCACACTTTTACTTCTATGCCGAAAAAACGAAACTTAAGCTGCAAAGTTGACACTGACCCTCCTCCCAAAAAAAAGTTATGTAAGACAGTGGTAGAATGAGTATTGTACAACCATACAGGAAATTTTGAAATATCTTTCCTCTATGGTACAATTCTCCTTCTGAGAAATGTAGTAATAGAGAAAGGAAAGAAAAAAGGAAGAAAAGAAGAATGAACGAATGGAAGAAAGGAAGAAAGAAAGAAAGAAAGAAAAGAAGAAAGAAAGGAAGAGAGAAAGAAAGAAAGGAAGAAAAACGTAATAAAAAAATGTTAACGTTACATTTCATGAAGGATTTCAATACTTTGCTTAATCTCGACATAACGGTAAGTATCATAATACGAAGTATATAATTGCAGAAGTTACAAGCAAATATCAAAGTACAGTGCAGTACCGATATGTAAAGAAAACCATAGGGACTATTCTGCCGGGGCGTGGAACCTGCGGCTCGGCGGGGGGGGGGGGTGCGAGTGCATTCAACGCAGCCGGAAGGATGCTCCCGGGCGCGGAGCTGCAAGTGGGACGTGGCTGCGCAAATGAGCACTGGTGCCCCGGCCGTTCCTGAGGGGGAGCGCGCGGGGGGGCCGAGCAGGGGGCCCGCGACGCACAATGGGGCGGGGCGGGGGGCGCAGATCCGCCGGTGCGGCGGCGCGTCACGCAGCGACCCCCTCCCCTCTCCGAGAAGACGCGATGCGCTTTCAGAGGCGGAAGGTTTCACGAGGGGCGGCGCGTCGCGGCGCTTCCTGCGCCAGCCCTTCCAGCCGGGGGGGGGGGAAGGGGGGCAGGGGAGGGGAGGGGAGGGGCGGTGCGTTCACCTCGCCTCGCCTCATGCAAATAACGGGCCACGCTACCGGCTACTGCTCGCCGCCTGATGATCGAGATAAAGCTTCGTCACCAAACGGTTGGGAGCGAGGCTATTTAAAAATTGGAATGATGTTAATCGATATAACAGGTTCATGTAAACAAGTCACTTCTGCAAAATAAGACATGTAACTGTTCTGCTATAAAGCATCTTCTTTCCGGTTCCGGTTTCTTCTTCCGGTTTCTTTGAAAGATTTTCTAAGCGACGACATAACACGAATAGCTCAACATTTTTATCAAACCTTCATTCTTCCTCGTTCTCCATACTCTTCAGTCTAGGTCGCAATGCTGCATACCCACATACCAAATCCAAGTATCCCAAAGACCGACTCAAGCCACCGTAATCCCCCTTAACTGTCAGCCGATTTAAAAACTGAAACAGTCTTCAAGTTCGCTTCATTTAACTTAGTACAATGTTTAGGTTCTTCCCAGTAATAAAAACCACTGCTAACGGATGGCCATTCCCTAAAAACTAAAAACTATGTACTGTGTAATTAATCTCCTCGAAGGACAAAGAGAAGAAATAAATTTCAAAAAAAATATTTTGAAAGATTTTTGAGAAATGAGATAAATTTACGATACTCAGTTTTAATGATTTTACGCACATGTCTGTTTCCGCATTCAATTTTTCATTCTACACAAGAAATTATTCCATTCCATTTTTTCCGGTTGTAAGGAGGTTACGCGGCATTAACTTCCAATGTTTTTAATGCAATAGTACTATACTAGGATTTAAACCTAACTTGACATAAATCAGCTGTTATGGTGTCATCCATTTGGGAGGTTGGACGTCAACAGTGACGTCACTGTAGTGACGTGTAAGCTCCCGATTAGGTGATTCCGTAACAGCTGACAACCTGTCAAATGTCTAAATAAATCAAAGTATGACGATTATCTTCTTTTCCGCAAATAGCCTCTTCATGGTGGAGATACATGTTCTTTTCTATCGATTTTATATGCACTATATGGTTTGAAGGATGGTGACACAAGATAAATTCATAGAATTGAAAAATCTCATCCAGCGACAAACAGTTGAACGTTTGCGGCACGTTCCAAAATTAGAATTCGTAAGTGAAGCCATTCAATGTCACTGCATTTTCATCCATTGTTGACCCGAATGGCAGCCACTGGCATTTCGAAGAGTCAAAATTACGGATCATGTAGCGCCCTAATGCAGGAATTTGTTTAGTCTCAAAACATGGCTGTAATAAAATCGGTCTCCCGAACAGACGCATTAGGAATGAATACAGACGATTGGATGGAGAAAGGATTAGTATAGAAGGAGCAAGACCCGTCAAAGGTCATCAGGCGCCCCTTCTTTAAAAGTTACAACACGCTATGAGTGTTAAGGTTTTTTCTAAACATTTTCGATCACGAAATAATAAAATGACAAAATTTCTTATGTAATGCACGTAATATCTCGTATGTATGAGTTAATAAGTGATATTGTATTATGTGTACCAAAACAAATCCTTTGGAACCGCAAAAATGTAGATTGAACTGATAAAGCGAGGCTTCCCGGGAGAGAGCCAAGGTCGAGGAAGGCGAACCTTATCGCGAGGCGTCCCCAGTGCCGTAAGCGCTGCCCTAAGAGCCGAGCCCTCCCTTCCCCCACGCAGACATTACATTCAGAAGCCCAGACCTAGCGAATCCGTATTTATATCCACACCTGACAAGTCAACCCGAACGTAGAAAGCAGATACTTCGGCAGAAAGCAGCAACAAATCTTGGGAGTTCTGATGTTTGGAGATTGTCAGTAGGCTGCATATGAAATTGGACGTCTTGCGTATTGCCACGTGTTGGAGAAATGTCAATCTCGTTCTATACATCACAAACACTCTGAAATTATACGATATACGACATTATAAGTTTGAAGTGATTAGATGAATACGAAAATGCGTTTTTTATTCCAGTACGTTTAAAACGTTTATGATTTAACGATTTCGAAATTACATGCAACTTTAATTATCGTATCTAGATTATCAATTTGTTAGAAGTACAGTCAGAAAACCTTGACTTCCTTTGGGAGAATTCATTCATGTTAACATTAATATTTACATTATACACGCAACTATCCATCAGTAGAATCAAATCCTGTTTGTTAGTGTCCAAACGAGTCACTCTAACCCGTCTTAGAACCCTTGGCCTGTCCTGCAAATCATCAGCGACTGCCGGATAAATTATTTCGCTATTAGCGGCCCGGCACGAGGGTCGGCCGGCGCGCGGAATAGTAAATGCGCTCGTCCTCGCCTGTCCAGCGCCGGCCGACGGCGGCGGAGAGCCGGTCGACGCGTGGCGGCCACGCGCCCGCTGACCGCTGGTCATCGGGGCGGATGCTGCGCCACGCGACGGCCCGCCCGGCCGCCCGGCCAGCTCGGAACTGGACAGCGGTCACTTCGCAACTCGTTCCCGCAAGTGGCGCTTACAGGTTTCGGCCTCGCGGCCCTTACAGCTCAATTCGGCCACCCTTGCCCGTACGTCCGCGAACCCGCAGTGCTTACGTAGTAAGCTTAAGTAGAATTTCTAGAACTTGGAAATTCCGAATGCGCAGTTACATAATGAACTTGGCATTACACTAATCCCCGTCCATTTTTCCCTCTTATTCGTATTTTTTTTTTTTTTTTAATATTAAAGATCCCTTTAGCTATTCACTTTCACACATGTAAGCAAAATCCTCATCGCAAAAGGTTACAAAGAAAGTTACCAAGAGAGTTTTTCGATCCCCCATAGACATAAACCGATGAGTATTTTCTCATTATAAACTACTGTGTATAACCACTCTATTGTATTATATATAAAACTAAATTTCTGTTTATAGTATCTCAAGATTCTTGTATATAAATCATATTAATGCATTTTTCTTATGCGGCTGCAGGGGGCCAATGGCCAAGCTAGAATAAATTTAAAAAAAAACTTGGAAATGAGCTGTACATAGGTGAGGTGACAGCCCATCGCTTGCTCAATGAATTGAAGGTGGAAAAAAAGGATAACGTGCAATATATGCCCCATTATTTAAAACAGAGCATCAGCATCCGTCAGTAATCGATAGAAGGAAATCACGGAAACAACGGATTAGATTAGTCGGCGACTCGAATTGTTATTCAGGCTGTGAAGTCTTCATCCAAAACAGCTATTTAGCGAGTGTCGAAAATTGTCGTTGGATTATTCGCTTAAAACCTCTATTACGACTAAGTATTCTTTGCCATATTTGAGTCATTTCCACGCCAAATATGATTATACATAACCATTCATGATTATGAATATACATAACCATTCATTTTTCCCATTCATTCGCACTTGACTACTACTACTGACTACAACGCACTGACTACTTGACACTACACTCACTGTTCGCCACGGCACTGACTTGACTCAAAGTGTCCGAGCGCCACGGACACTTTGAGTCAAGTCAGTGCCGTGGCGAACAGTGAGTGTAGTGTCAAGTAGTCAGTGCGTTGTAGTCAGTAGTAGTAGTCAAGTGCGAATGAATGGGAAAAATGAATGGTTATGTATATAATGAAAATAGTATGAATGATGTGTGAATGTAGAAAAAAAAATACTAATAATAATAACAATGTACCATTATATAAAAACAATTTACCTATAAAATAGAATTACAAAAAATGATTTTAGTGTAAGTTAGTAATGCCAAAGTGCAATTAAGATAACTTTAAGTCTAGATTGTAAGTTAGTTGTAAGAAAAAGCCCCGCCTGTAGCTGCTTAAGCCGCAAGGCAGCAGTGTAATGAAAAAATTTATAGAAAATAAATTCCCCTCCTTCACAGGGTTACTGTGGAGGGGACAAAAAGATATGATTTCACGTCAAACTTGAAAATTACTGCAACTGCGTCAAAGTGTTCTTGCGCCATATTCCATTTTAGGTATTCGGCATCGATCGAAATATTCGGTTTTGTAATGTGTCGTTATTTAAAATTAACGCGCCTTTTAGTTCGAATCTGTATCAAATAATCTGTTTATTTATCGGGAAACCAGAATCATCACTAAACACAATAAATGCTCTCAAATAATGTTCTTTCATTTAGAATATATAAACACTATATCCAGACTTCTTAAACGTAACCAAATTCTGTGACAATATTGAACTTGCCATGTACTGAAAATAAGTATGAAAATAAACTATAACCATTGCGAGTAAACCGAATATTACTTATATGTTTTAAATAGTCATGAAGGAATACAAAATGTCGTTTAAAAAGCACAAGGGGATGGCTATCTAGGAAGGGCCCTAAGCAAGTGCTTAGTCAGCTTATGACTCCACCCTTGGTTTCATTGTAAGGTACCTTTTCCTCCCTTCATTTCCGTTTCCGTTTTTACGAACGCTGCGAGGATGACGTATTAATTTTGGCCTTCGCCTAAGCGGCTGGCCGGGGGCTGAGCGATCAGGGGGTCATTCCTCCTTCGGCCGGGGCGTGGGGCGTCGCTTGGGGCGCGGCAAAGGGGTGTCTGGGCGCGGCGAGTGACCGGCGGTCAAGAGTCGGAGGCTCCGCGGGGGGGGGGGGGGGCGAACCGGCTCCGGGGCGGCGGAGGCGGCACGCGCTGGCTGCTGACCGCTGCGGATTAAGCCCGGGTCAGAGGCTAATCGATGGGGCGGGCGGCGGAAGTCTCCGCTTCAGGTGCAGGTCGCCCTCGCCGCGCGCCCTGCGTCTGGTCCAACAGCCAGCACGCCATTGTGAATCAAGACGCCCCTCGCTGTCTTATCGCGGCTGCGATTTGCTTGCCGCGTGGCACGAAGGGGAGCCACAGAAAATATTTAAGAGGGGAAGCTTTTGTAATTAAAAAAAATATTAGAATTTATTTTTGATAATAAATTAAAGCATTACTTTCAATTATTATTTTTTAACTTATAAAATGTGAAAACAAAATATCTAATCAATATTTTTGTTCATCTGTGTAACAAAGTTTAAAATGTTAAAAAAATTGAAATTACATTCAATGCCAATAGTATTAAATAAGTTCAACAATATATTATTTTGAAGCATATATGTATATATATATATATATATATATATATATATATATATATATATATATATATATATATATATATATATATATATATTAGTTCTGAACATTTTTAGGGAATGTGTTTTTCATAGCTTCCCTTGCATTGCAAACGTGGCGGAGACCTGCAGGGGATGTGAAATTGCTGGACTGGCCGGCGCGGCCCCCACCCTCCAGGCGCTGCTCCCCGTCGCATGTCACGCTCCTCTGCCCTCGACATGGCAAGGATTTTCTGCAGATTAGTGCTTTACGGAGTGGCTTTCCTGCGAGAAACTAGGGCGTATTCGGAGAGGGATCGGATGATCAAGCTCCGCGTTGAATTGGAAGACAAATACCCAACGGAACTGTAATGTAAAACGTTTGTCTTCTTTGTAAAATCTAATAGGCAAGAGTGATTCGAAAATAACATTTACTCTGACTTGAAATATTAAGGAATTTCTATACCACGAATGAAAATTTCCTTACATTAACGTTTTCAGTTCTTTATTGACTCGCGATACTCGTCTTCTAATAGTCGTTTCTGAAATAGTGTAACTTTCTGTTCGATTGTATTTTACACATTCATGTAGTATATAACGGCTCCCAAATTCATCTACCTCTCATTTTTGTCTCCAGAGGTTTCCAACATGAGGCGAAGATTCAGTAAACTGCTTTCTCAGTTCTTACTTCACTTTCTTGAACGCAATTTTTTATATCACTTCCATATTTTTGTGCCCTTATCGAAGATTTATTCGTCTAATATTTGTGATATTACGAACCGGTGGTAACAAATGAAATGTTCGTCTTCGTTATTTTGATGTTGACGTATTTACCAAACAATAAAAAGGAAACCGAAATAAGAAACAGAGTGAACCGTTTAACTGATTAAGGCGTTTCACAACAATGGACCTTTTTTTCCTTCGAAATGATTTCACGATAGTGCCCAAAGCTTCGTCATTTTATAGTGATTTTGGATTATGCGTTTCATGCACATAAGTTTATAAATCGTGTAATGAAATACGTAATACCACCGAACAAAAAAAATCGTATACATTTCAAGTGGGCAGTTAAAGTTCGTAAAGAAATATTATCTCAGATAAGATATAGAGACAAACTTCCCCATGGATCCGTCAGGTCCTCTCAGGTAGAGCACAAAGCGGAGCACCGATCATGCTAGTCGGGGGTCGTCGGGGTAGAACGTGCACTCGAATAGCTCGAGCGAGTGATGGGGTGCCATCCAAAAGATCGCTCGCGGTTGGTGGGAGACCGGAAATCTCTGGCTGCAAGCGACGGGAGGAACGAGATGAGAAAAGGAACCCCCTCTCCCGTTAGGTGCACACGGAACACAGGTTTTTTTCACGCGCTTCCGTCGGAGGTTTTCGCACATGTGCTGAGGGGATCGGTGATCTGCTTCCTTACAAAAGTCAGCATTGCTTCTCGCAGACATTTTAGACAATTCTTATGAACAATACCTTAAATAGCAGTCTGGAAATGCCATGCAAATGTTGTTTGATAATGGAATATTTTTTTAAAATTTATTTTGGTGACATAAATAAACATTTCAATTGGTGATGGTATGTGTTGAAGGTAACATGGCTTCATACAATACCGTTCTTGTGATTTGGGGAAATTCTTGAAAACATTTACTTTATATGCTGACTTTTGGGCCATAGTTTAGCCCTTCTGATCTATCAAAAAAATATCTTAATTATACGTGATTCTGAGCCATCTCCAATAGACCTTGTACACCGTGTGGCCCTTCTCATGTGCCACGAGTGAATCGTATTTTTTACCATGTGTGGTGTGAAATAAGATGTGTGAAGAACAGTAGTCATGAATAACGACGCCGAACCGAAACTTGTGATAATTCGGAAACTAACGATGGTCTTATTTCAATAACCCATAATATTTAAGAAGTTTTGGACACCGACAAATAGACAGGAGAGACAGAGAAACAAGCCTAGTGTTTCAATTGCTCGTTTGAGAAAAGAATCTCCGAATGACGCGGCGGAATGAAAGCGCATTGTGCCAGAGCGGGCCGAAAGACGTGCGTTGCCCGGAAGCCAACGGCCTCGCGGGACGCGATTGGCTGCAGCCGCGCCCGCAACGTTCAGCTTCGCTCGGCGCCGCCCCGCCCCGCCTCGCTCCACCCCTGCCCGCTCCGGGGCGGGCCGGAGGCTAACGGCCGCGCCCTGCTCCGCCCCACCCCGCTGCGCGCGCGCTGTCTTCCGCGTAACGGCCGGTGCGTGCGTGGTGAGGCGACGCGCACCATCCCTTAGCGCTTGCTTCGCGCCAACGCCCCAGCACCCCTCCTGCCCCCCCCACCCCGCTTCCGAGCGTAAGCTAGCTAATTTAGATCGCATTCCGTCGGTTGCTCATCCTGTCCTACGATGTCCTTTGGACAGCTATTGTCCTCGTAATAAAAGACTTCGCGGTGTGTTTCTCTCAATCTAATGCGCACGTAACTACAAGTTTTCCATGTTACAGTATGCTCTTTGCCAAAAAGAGGTAGTTATCGCTACTGTCAAAACGGGATAGTGCAACTGATCATTCCAACAGTACCCATTTTAAGGAGATATTTTCAGCAATGTATCAATATTAAATTTAAAAATTATATTTTTACCAATGTGAATACAGACAACGTATCACGTTCCTTTAATAAAAGAACACCGCTGAGTAAAAAAATCTTTATAGTATATAGCCTTCTGATTCACAAGAAAAAGAAAGTAGATACGAAGGTAATGAAAGTTAATGTCAATCAACATTCATTCAATCAACCTTCAAATTACCATTAAAAAGTTTTTAAATTACTTGATACCGCGTTCAAAATGTTCATAACGAGACTGCTTTCTTCTGACTAGCATATTTAATAACTATGAAAAGAACGTTTTGTCATTTGAGATATAGTCAAAACAGTTTCGCATCATTTCCACAATGTTTTCTCAAGGCAAATCTTCCACTAACATTTCTTATTATTAATCAACTACCAAGAGACAGAAAAGAAAAGCAAGAAAATAATTTGATAGATGATTATAAGGCATTATTTCAGGAAGCTACTGGGAGCATTTTAAGACTAATGAAAGCAAGTAAATTTTAATCAGTAATGTCATAATGTTATCTGTAACAAAATGTAACTGTACTGCTGACAAAATCAAGAAGCAAGAAAATATTTTTAGACAAATAGCCAAAGACATTTTGTACTGTAATTGAGTATTCGAAAACGGTAGGTCTCCCTTCCGAAATTCCAAGGACACTCCACTAGGACACTAATGATATACATACAAGTACACCATAAAAATTTAGTATGTACATTTTCTGCATGGAAGTATACTTATATTAAATACTTTTGTTGGCAATGACAACGTTTACAATTATTTCATGAAAAATGCCAACGATAACGCACCACAACACCTATATGGAAGTATACTGTTTGTATTGGGGAACTCAAAAAACTCAATGACAATAATTACACGAAGGCAGTTTTTTTTGTCCAATTTATCGAATTGTTCCTTCTTTGCCGCTGAACATTAATGCAGCCTTGTATTTCCCATGAGACGCTCTTTTTCATTAAATCATTACTTACTCCTAAACAAATAATTAGTAAATAAATGAGTATTTCTTATGATTTTTTCAGCATTTCCTGCCATCGAGAACTCTTTGTGAAAATTCTGATGTGATATTGTTGACGTAATTACATGAAGAAATAAAAGATGTCACTCCATCAACTTAATAGTAAGTTGTATTAAGTTGACGAAGATGACGTCTTTTATTTCTTCATGTTGAGAACTCTGTTTGGAGATCTTCTCTTCAGAGATTAGAAATCGCTTGCTGATACGGCAATCTACACAAATTAGTGACGGTTATTTTTTCATTTATTTCATTTTCTTCTTCTTCTTCTTCTTCTTCTTCTTCTTCTTCTTCTTTTCTCCTTCTTCTAAGACTCACAATGTATTAGACATAATTTCTACCATTAAGATAACTGTGATTCGCTTACAAAATACCTTTTATTACAGAAAAAGAATATAGTGAGACTTTTTTCGTTATTTGTAAAACATTAACTGCCCATCTATTCATGCACCAATCGTAGCAACGTGTCAAAAATGCTTCACGAACACATTAACACACGGCAAGTGATATAAAGTTTAAGTAAAATCTTACTAGTGTGTTCCCGGTTTCGTCTGCACTGGCTGCCAAGGTCGTGTGCAGTCGCGTCGGAAGTGACCAACTCAACACGTTCAAAGTTGACACGGTATCTAATAAGGAGACCACTGCGTTTCTGACGGTCGGCTGTCGAGTTCAGGAGCGTTCGCTATCGCGTTCGCAGGTGATATATTGTTAACTGTCTTAACAGCCACCCCAATTCCATTAATTCACACACTATTTTCGTTTTCGTCGTTTATATTAAGAAAAGGTAGAAGTTTTCTTCGGGAATACCTAGAAAAATGCTTCACGGTTCGATGTAAAATAATCTTAACATCTGAACGTTGTACAACGAGAGAAATCGTCAAGAAACTGCTGGGCTGATTCGAACCGCAAATTAAAATAACAACAACATTTGAGCCGATCTGGATGGCCGAGGTGGCTAAAGTGTGTTCCGAGTCAGCGCTTCGATCCGAAGGGTTGCGGGTTTGAGTCCCGGCGTAGCCATGGTTGTTTGTCCCTCGTCTTTCATGTATGTGTGTTGTCGCGGAAGGCCTTGTGGGTCTGCGGACCACAGACCAAGGAGCCCGGAAGTGTCAGTGTCTTGTGTGAAGGTTAATAGGTGTTTGGATCGGGAACATAATGGGTACCCGGGTCGGATAGTCGAAACCAGCATCCCCTGATGCTGGAAAAAAATATAAAAAAAGAAAACACACACAGAAAGAAAATCATTTGATCATCTAATTGAGCAGATGACGGTAGTGTGTTCTTTTAACACCTGCAAAGACTCGCACAGTGTACAAATAAGTCAGACTAGATTACTTTATAAAATATTCAGTTTTATTTAATGAATTTTAAATGAAAAATCAGACATTATTAATTCAATATGTTGCCTGAAATATTCGAAAGGAAAATCCAAAATGGGAACTACTCATTTCTAAATAACAGATGCGCCTTCAGATGAGCTAGCATATAATAATCACAGCATGGAGGCGAGAGGGAGAACAGGATTTACGAAAGCTGCTGAGAGAAAGACAGAGAGAGACAGAAAGAGAGACAGGGAGAGATAGAGAGAGGGACAGAGAAAGACAGAGACGGAGAGAAAGAGATACAGAGTGAAAGAGCGTCACAGATTGGACAAATTACTAATTTATAACAATATCTGTTCGAAGTTCTAAAAACGTGGACCTCTATTGAAGACTAGCGATAGAATTGTTCCCAGTTTCAGTTCTGCCTCTACATTTGTGTTTGAGAAATATTGAGTTGGGAGCGGACGTAAGTGCTACCAAGGGAAGATCTTTGAGGCTCTACCTTGAAAATGTGCAGAATTAAGACATTAAAGAAAATAAATTAAAGATCTTCAACGTAATACATTCTTCGTAAAATATTTTAATGATACTATACGTAACATATACCGTATTGCTTTCTGGCTACTTTTTACGCACATACAGAGAACGTGTTGTAATTTTCGACAAAAAAACTTTTTGCCGGGCCCTGGTAACGTAAAAGTTGATAAATCATATCTCTTTGCAAGGTAAATTACTTTCTCTAACGCGTTGAGTAGTCAGACCCATGTTTTATGGGTCCTTGCTACAGAAACATCGACTGACGGCAAAACGTTTGTCCGTCTGTGAATAACACTAGCGGCTAAACCATAAACAGAATTTTCACCAAAATTAATATTCCGTAATCGATGTGGCTGATGTCGCGGCCCCTTGAATTTGAAACTGATGTTTTAATCTTTGGAGAACTTTACATAAAGCCCCAACATTTTCAAAAGGATCTAAAAAATGTCTTCATTTTTTATTAAACGTTGTCCTCGGATAGCGCAACGGACGCTTAAAAGAATGGTCTTATTTTCGTTAAATTCCCTCATTTTTCGACGCAAAAGTTTACATTTTTCGACGTTTTCGTACAATTACAACACTGAAGATAGAATTTTTTTCTTTAAATGAAATTTGGTGTTCGTAATTAGTTCTCATCAGCGTATATTTTCATCAAAAACGCCAGTCCAAAAGAAAAGTGTTACATATACAAAATAATTTTCACTTAACATGAGAATTGTTGTGAACGAACTGACGGAATTTTTGTGAATTAGTGTGAACGCAGACGTTTACTTACCAAAAACAAAGGGTACTTTAAATAAACTTTATACCTCGGTTTAACTATTGTACGTTATTAGTTATTTCTATATTTTTCCTCGAAATGTTTATAAGTCATTTGTTTAAAAATACATATTTCTATACTTAAAGCAAAAATGATTTTTGATGTGTAACTTTTCTTGGACAGCGTCGAAATGTATTTCCTTAATTTCTTAAAACTGCCCCCTCCAATCTTTGGAGAGCAAGTAGTAGGCAATTCGCCTTTTGAGCGCGGGGCAGGCGGTGGCGCGCGAGCGAGCAGGAAGCTCGGCGGCGGCTGCGGGGTGGCAGGTGCTGGCTGAAGGGGTGCGCGCGAGGGGAGGCTGCGCGGAGATGCTCCGGAGGGCGGCGCCGTGGGAACGCGGACGTGGGAACGCCGCTCCGCTCTGCTCTGCGCCGCTGCGCTCTGCGCCCCTCCGCGCCAGCGCCAGCGCAGGCGCCCCCTCCCCTCCACGAGCTCAGCCGATCCGGCGCGAGTGGGAGGGGGAGGAGAAGGCCCAGGGCCATCGCTTGCGCACCGCCCGCGCAGCGCCAGCGCCCATGGCTCCTCGCATCTGCCCACGCTCCGCATTTCTGCGCGCTCGCACATAACGTGACCAACGCTCCAACCACAGCTCCCGAATGATGTCTTACATACGTTCGCACGTTTCCGTTGGCCTTAACACAGCGCGCAAGGGAAGTTTCTCTGCACTCACACCTTCAGGCGCGGATCCAAGGGGGGGATGGGGGAAATCCACCCCTAAAATTTTGTAGTAACTATTAATTTTAAATTTTCACGAAACTTTCAAGCAAAAATATTTTCGGATTATCATTAAAACAAATAAAATCGTATCGCAGCATGAGCCGATACTGCGACGTTTTACAGAATATGTAATATACATATTTGACGAAAGCGTTTTGAATTTTCCCTCCCAAAATTCGCCTCGGGATCCGCCTCTGGGCACCTTGCTCGTCAGAGTATATGCAACAGAAATTATGTTGGAAGCACGAGCTGCTATTTGAAACAAAAGAAAACGTAAATCGCGTACTCACCGCAATCATAATTGATGCTGGTAGTGTTGTCCCCTTCACTTGTTTCACAGTAATCTGGTTGCTACCAGCATAAATATAATTTTTAGTAGGAGGCCCTGATTCAGCTCAGTGCGGAGAGACTTCCCTGGCTGGCGCATTGTATAAACTGAATCTTCTGACCTCTATAGAACACGACAAATCGTCGAGAAACTGCTGATCAGTATCGAAGCGAAAAATAAAATAAACATTTGACCATCTAAACAATGTGACCAACGCTGGACATGTCGTTTCCATTCCACCCACATCTCCCGAACGACATTTTACGCACGTTACGTGCGACTTATTATAAACTCATCCTTCAGAATGTTATAGAAAATGAGAAATCATCTACTGTGCAGTATCGAAGCGCAAAATATTTGAAACATTTGTTGACTTAAACAACGTAACGAATGCTGTTGACATCATGTTCTTTTCATTCTAGCCACAGCTACCGAATGCCATTTTGTATTATTGTACGAAGTGTATTTTTTACTCTCCTGCGAGAAAGAAGGGATGTTTTCACCATGGCCTTTGCGAATTTCTTCCTGTCCTTATAACGTTTGAACCAATTAACGGATTTTTAAGAGCAAGAATGATTTTGGCTTTTGAAAAGTGTTTATAAATAAATGTGGCGAAAGAAAAAGTTTTTAAGGATCCCATGCCGTAGTTAGCTTTTAGCCATTTAGTTTTGATGTAAACAGCCTGAAGATAGAATTTTCGTTTCTCAACTCAACGATTATCTTCTTTGCACTATTAAGGAAAAGTATAATTTACTCTCAAATTCAGAAAAATCTGCAATATAGTACCATGATGCTATTTCCATATTCAGTTTGAAATATTAACTGACAGATACTATTCCTCACGTTTTTTTGTATAAAAGTTACACTGTATGTTCTGAAAAATTGTTACATTCACATCTTTTCTGTGCAAAGAGACATTCCCATTCATAAAATATGTAGTAAGGAGTAAGATAGGAGTAAACAGGACCCTTCATGTTTTCTTTGACACTTCAGGTTTCAGTTTCATTCTTCGGTATTAATGAAAGAGAAATTTTCTACTATTTAACACGAGTAACGAGAGAACATCACGTTGAATAAAGCAAAATTTGCTCTTTTTAATACGCCCTCTTGACTTGCAATGATCTTGAAAATAGCAGAAAATAGAATAGAATATTCATAATATGAATTATATAAATTATAATATATTCTTAATTTCTAATTGTAACGTAACGTCTGTTTAAGAAAAACAGTAAATTATAATATGCTAATGTATTATGTTTACAACTAAATTTCAAATAACACACCTAGGTAGACATTGAGATCTGAGCAATGGCTTCTAATACAATGCTAAGTAGATGTGCAATTTCACGGTTATTTGAATGCGGCCGTCGAACTATTACAAAGGAGCGTATCGAAATATTTTGGAGCCATTATTCAAACTATTATTCAAGCTTTGGGAAGTGCTTTCAGTACAGCTGGAAACAAAAACCGCCCAGGGTTTGAGTTTCTTCATCAGATTAAAGCTCCAACTTACTAAGTTCAAATAATGTTCCCTAAATATTGACATTGCGCGAAATAAGCATATATTTCGTTTGAAATCGTTCGATAATAAAATTGCAATTTCTGGTAATACAAAACAACAATTGAAAATTGTACATTATTATTATTATTATGAAAATTGGGTAAAAGAAAGGCATTTGCTACAAAATGTGAATATGATGTCAGACTCAGGCCTTTCTTTCTCTTCCAAAATCAAAATATTTCATTTAAACTGTTAATGTTTCAAACATGTATACCCAATGCTTGAAAGTAGAAGGAAAAAAATTGTTTCGATCAACAAAATATCTACTCTCGTCTACAGAAAGAGAACGAATATGCAGAACGGTAAACGTATTACACGAGAAGAGGAAAATGGTTTGAAGTGAGAGTTGTGTCAAAACATTCCTGAGAGAGAGGGGGGAGGGGGAGGGAGATGGAGAGGCAGAGAGAGAGAGAGAGAGGAAGAATGAAAGAAAGAAAGAAAGAAAGAGAAAGAAAGAAAAAGAAAGAAAGAAAGAAAGAAAGAAAGAAAGAAAGAAAGAAGTCTAGCACATTCTATTAAATCTGCAACTAGAAACGACGAAGATCACACGAGAAGTCCAATACATTTAAAGAATAAAGTGTTGTTGTTTGCGTAATTATAATTTCCCACAGCATTCTGTAGTAGGCTCGATATAATCCTTTTAGCGTCGTCTTGCACTACAATTACCGTTGTAAGACGTAGAGGTGAATCTAACGGGACAAGAAAGTATGTTTTCGAAACGATGAGAAATAAACGAACTGTTTCTCTCACTTATACAAACTCACTCTTACTTTCTGCAACTGCAAGATACACAATGGAGACTCACAACGATAAAGAGAATATCCATTATTACCATTGAACATACATTAACCAAACCAGTTCATAGCAACAAATACTACCCAGCACGAAAGCATTTGTTGATAGTACACACGTCATTACAATCGTAAAATGTGGTGAACGTGGGTAAGCTGGGTTATACGAGATATGGCCATTATGCGTCAAATTTACGAGAACGAGTATTCAAATGCTACAAGTAATTTTCAGTTCGTTTGCACACCTTGGCTCACATAAATTTGTGAAATGCGCCATAAAATGGTATGTCCGCGGTGTCTGCCACGGGCCGTGTTGTCGCCGGGGAGGTGGACAGGGCACCGGTTCAAAGGAAAGGGCTACAAGGGGGCGGGGTGGCCGGCGGCGGCCAGGGGTCAGCGAGGACCGTGTTCGGGGCGGTGGCGCCGCGTTAACCGCTTTGACCCTCGGGCCAACGGCCAGGGGTCAGCGCGCACGGGCCCTTCCGCCCCGCTCACTTAAAAAGGGCTCAGCGGCGGGCGGCGTGGCGCCTGCTCTGCCCTGACCCGCCCCTCCCCCCTTCCCCTCGTCCACCCGGCCACGCCCTATGCGGAAGAGGAAGCGTCCGCTCGCTTCTCACGTGACCGGCCGCGATGACCGGCCGCAGGCAGTGACCTGCTCCGATGGTCAGGGCCGCGCCCTCCCCCCGCGGACGCGCTCTCTTTTAAAATCAAATTTCGACTTTTTCTTGCCCCGTGCGCCCGCTTTCCCCGCGGGTAAAAAACAAACGTCCGTTGCGCGCCACGTTGCGCGCCGCGCCGCCTCTGATGCGGCCGCGGGTGCACCTCCGTCGATGCTCGCTTTTCTCCTCTGAATGCGTTTTATTGTAACTTTTGTTCGCAACGAACTTTCTAGCCTCGACGCTGCTGTTTCGCTATCTTGGCATGGCCAACGGTAATTTAGGGCGTGTCGCGGACGGGGTGAAGCGAGACGTGATACGAACGGACGAGAAGCGCGGGCCGGCAAAGGAGCGTTCACTTGCTGTAACGCCTAAGAAGGCCCGGGGCGCATCTCAGTGAGCAAGCGGCGGAATGGCGGTTGCCTTTGGCCTCGAACCCGACCCGAACGCGCAAGGCGCTCCTGAAGATCGCTTCCCGGGCGTCGTTCATCGATCTGTCAACCCTCCAGAGCGAATGCGAGATCCTTCGACAAATCTTCGCAAAACAACTGCTTATAGTTGCAACGTGTTCTGTGAATCCCCGGCCCAATACAAAATAAGAGGATTATAAAAACACTGCTAATGACAGTAAAGACAATACATGACTGATTATGATGTCAAAATCAATTCGGAATTATATTCTACATGTGATAAGTAAAGTACGCGTGGCTCTCAATACAGCATGCGTGTGCAGATGCCATAAGCAGGGCAGGATTCAACGATTGGGCCAGGTGAGTGGCGGCAGCTCAGGGCCCTCACCAAGAAGAATTTTCCCCCATGTTTTGTATTTGGCCCTTGCCAAAAGTCATACGACGTTAATCAAATTCATATATATTTTGCCATTTGAATACCACATTTGTATTCTCACATTTTACTTGCATTTGTTAATTACAAAATTATTACTTATTTCATTCTTTTATTTTATATTTATATTATTTTATTTTAACTTCAATTAGCCTGATTTTTCTATGACATCGACTCGCAACACTATATAGTAACACCGTCATTTATTTGCTGTAATTTATTTATAATTAAATGTACGTAATCTATATCTATCTTCCTAACTATCTATCTACCTACCTACCTATCTTTTTTACGAGGGGAACTGTGGAAATCTTCAACAAGACGAAGAGGAGCCCGCACTCCTCAACAGTGTGAGATTTTTTCCCACTAAAACCACAAACCCTTTATGTTCCTGGCGTTATCCACCCTGGATCCGCAATTATGCATTACTTAGGGAAGGTGCCAGCTGTATTACTTCTAGGTACTATTCATGTTCCACTATGACTGGTTTCTTTCGTCTTCTTCCTTCTTCTTGAGAATAGCGGGGATATATCTCGCTATTGCTGACCACTTCTCCTTGTTACAAATCATTAGTGTAACTATGTTTTCTGGTGAGACATTACACCCGACCTCCCGTATCATGCGATGCCTTAGCGTGTCCCACTCGGGCTATGGAACAGCGTATGTTCACTTCATGGCTGCAGTAGAAGCATACCGCGTCTTCTGTCTTTCTGAATCTTTTAAGGTATGCCTTAAAACATCCATGCCCTGTGAATGCCTGAGTTAAGTGGTATGTCACGGACCCGTGTTTGCGGCTTATCCATTTGGATACATTCGGGATGAGCCTATGAGTCCATCTGCCGGTCTCCCCTCTGTCCCAGCGTTTCTGCCAGCGGTGCATCACGTTTTCTTTAGCTTTTTTAATTGCGCAATTCGTATCTTGGTGCGTTCGCCTTCCGTTGCCTTCTTGCTCATTGGAGTAGTCGTAAACTTCTTTCCTTTCTAGAGCAAGCAGGTCAATAGGAGGGACGTTCGACAGCAGAAGAGCAGCGAAATTTGTGTAGTTAGACGGAAGAGCGGGTCTGATGGCCCGAGTCTCGCCACGTAAAATAAGGCATTAATTCAATTCAATTCACTTCCGGATACAGTTCTTTACGCTGATGTTATGCGTAGAGCTCCTTTCCTCTGGACAGACTGCATTTTCCTTCTAACTATCTATCTATCTATCTATCTATCTATATCTATAAAGACACAAGTGCGTTGCGTCACAGCGCGATAATCTCTGAATGTACTGGACCAATATCCATGAAACTTTTGTGCTAGTTTCCTGAGAAGGTCAGGAGTGCTATAGTCTATGAGTTACAACCGTAAACCGTAACATATTCACAAAATAATTACTTCTGTGGACTTTTTCGCTTAGCATTACATCATAGATTCAAGAGTACATCAATGTGCAATAGTTTAGCTGTGCGACATTAGGGGATGACGACAGAGATCTATGATTGAGTTCATCACTGCACATAATTGCGTATATCCGTAGGGTAGGTGAAGACTGTTTGTTGATTTTACCGTCAATTGTCTAATCCAAAATATTTATATTTAAGAATGAGTCTACCTGTTCTTCTTCAGTCTGATTACTACGAATTGGCGAGTTGCACAAGTAAAAGTGAAACATTATGAATGATTTCGTGTTATACTGAAACTTTGACAGGTGGATGGATTTTTGTAGGAAAGTGTTTTATTATAGTGGAGAAAGCGTACCTTTGTATGGTAAAATAATGATTGATGAGTGTAAGCTCGGCAATAAGAAGTATGATCAAAGTAAAAGAGTAATGAGAAATGGAAGGAATTGAATGTGTGTCAACCCTGTTCTTCAGGGTTGTTGAAAACAGACCTAAGAATTTTTTTAGATGACCTAAATTTTGGTCAAGTCGGGATCCACTATGTGATCTCGGATTTTTGTAGATATTATAATTGTCTAAATGGTTAATGACACTTTTCTGTCAGTCATTATTTATCAAGGATTCTAAAACACGTACTCGAATTCAATTAAAATCAATTTATTTATATTTCAATTGCCTCGGCGTGAGGACAACGATCAATTTCAAACTTTTATAAATACGCGAGATAAAATTAAAAAAGAATGTTTTACAATGTAGCAACTGACTGAAAGTATGGTAATAATATCTAAAATTCTAAAAAAATTATATAAGGGCTCTCAGCAAAGGGGCTCCCACCACCAGAGGCGGATCCAGGGGGGCGGGGCATGAGGGCTATGCCCCCCTCCCAAAAGGCCTAGTTTTCCTTTGTTCCATTATATGGCAAAATTGATTTAACTATTTATTTATGTTAGATTTATGTAATAATTAAATAAACTAATATTGCATAGTATTATATACACACTACAAAACTAATGTGCAATAAAATAAAAAATGTTTATCACTTAACAAAAATCTTTGATAGCGCCCTTCAAAATGATCGTCTGGATCCGCCCCTGCCCACCGCAGTAAATCCGGGCCTGGCCATACGTACGCGCAATGAAGTGAGATAAAATAAAACTAATATAGCATTGCGTTTATTTCGGTTTTGAAGGTTGTTACAACAGGTGACTATAAATAATACATACGAGTACCTTCAATATATATATATATATATATATATATATATATATATATATATATATATATATATATATATTCATTTTACAGGTTTATTCAATATAATTTGTAGGTATTCATCGATACCACAATTTTGTAGTCTTTGTGAAGTAATATTGATTATCTCATAAATTAAAGTCAATTACATATTTTTAAATGGAATATTAATTAGTTCAAAGGTGATTAGATTACATATCATTCCAAAACTGAAATGATAAATTACTTAACACCTGCGAAACCCGGCAGACGTTCTGCCATTCATCTCGTTCTTCCTCCTTCCTTCTCGTTCTCTCTCCGTCCCTGTCACCGTTTCTGTCTCCATCGCTTTCTCTCTTTCTGTCTCTCCCTCTCTTTCTCTCTCTTTCCGTCCCTTCTCCGTCTCTCCCTCCGAGCCTGCCCTCTCCCTTTATCTCTCTCCATTCGTCTCTCCTCTCTCCCTCCGTCTCTCTCTTCGTTTCTCTTTCCCTCTCCGTCTCTATCTCTCTTCTTTTCTCTCTCTCCGTCTCTCTCTCGCACCGTCTCTCTCTCTCTCACCGTCTCTCTCTCTCGCACCGTCTCTCTCTCTCGCCATCTCTCTCCCCTCTCTTTCTTTCTCTGCCTCTCTTTTCCTCTCTCTGCCCCTCTCTTCATCTCACTCCGACTCCATCTATCCCTCCCCCTCTCTCTCCGTCTCTCTTTCTTTTTGTGTATTTTTGTGTGAAATATAGGCAATTTTAAAAATCGTTCAAAGGCTTTTTGTCTCAAAAACGAATCTAAATTTTTTCTTAAATTTTCTCCTCACGTACTTAAAAAACAGTAAAAAATTGGTGCTAGAGTCATTTCGAGCAAATTTTCTGTACTTTCGAAAATTGCGAAAAGTTATTTCTGACTTAAGATATATTTTTTTATATTAAACAAAATCTGTTCAAAAACTCAACTCTTTACAAAAGGTAATGTACTTTTTTTGAAAAATGAAGTGTTTTTTCAAAAGTTCTTTGAATTTTCGCAATGTATAAAAATTACATTTTGTCAAAAACCGTTCCCAAATATTTTCTTTAATTTTTTCCAAGACTTAAACAAGGGTCCTTTAAAGGAATGACGCAGGTCTCATTTTCGTTGAACTCTCTGAATTTCCGAAAAGTCAACTTTGGAACTAATGCAAGAAAGAATGTGATGAAGCAACACCATTTATTACATTCCCGAATACTTACGTATATACGAAGCTACGTTATACGTAGTATAGGAAAAGTTATGTAATGCCGCGGAAAATCGAAGTCCAAATTTCAACGGAAATAGACAATTTGGTGTCTCTCATACCGAAAAAATGTTTTTTTTTTAACGACCGTCTGTCCGCTGTCCTTCTGTCCGTTTGTCTGTCCGTCTGTGAACACCTCTAGCGCCAAAACCATGCGTAGGATAGTTTCTAAATTGAAGCAACCCCCTTCCATTTGACTGGTCAAAGCTTTGGGATTTTGAAAAATGATTCATTTTTTTTTTTTTTTTGCTCAAAAACAGCTCAAAGTTTTTTCCTGTAGTTTTCTTGTAAGAATAGAATAAAATACGCTGATTAAGGTGGCATAAATCCAATTTTCAGGTTTAACTCTGAATCTCGAAAATTTCAAAATTTTCGGGTATCTTTCTACAACTACAAAATTGAAGAAAGAGATATTTCCCTCAAATGAAATTTGTTCTCCAATGAGTTCTTTCATTGCGGTCATGTACGTTTTTAAAAAACTTAAGTAGCTTTCGTACAATATTCCGAGCAATATGTGCAATTTTTAAAAAAATTACAAAAACAAGATTTTATCGAAAACGGCTCCACATTTTTCTTTAAACTTTTGGTAGGGATAGTGCTAAATGTACTCTATTCGATGACGTAAACGCCATATTGCACTATTCTTTGGTTTTATTGCAAAAATTACAAATTTAATTATTTTGACTTGTGTCTCATGTCGTTAATATTTATATTAGCGGCAATTTGTTTACATTATTATATTTATGAGTACATGTGCTTTAAATAATGTCATACAAAAGTTTCTCAAAAACTCAACCGTTTTCTGTGAAAACTAGCTCCAAATTCTTTTTTTTCGGAAACGCTCAAACGCCATTTTCTCAAAAACAGCTCCAATTTTTTTCTTCAAACATTCCTCTCTCCTATCCTATCTATCTCAAAGCCTTTATAATTTACTTTGATGAAAGAGGTGAGGAAAAAGATGATATATTTAAAATGACTAGTGGTACTGCATGTACTTTCTCGCCCATACTTTCATGAAAAAGTACGCAAAAAGTAATAGTAAGTTTCGAAAAACTATACATGACCTTATTTTAAAATCAATCTTTATAGACCAGATTTTATTAAGGGAAAAAACTTCATCTTCGTAATTGTAGTTGTAGGAAGACGAAAAAATGTTGAATTTTTGTATTTTTCGAAAAATCATAATTTTTAACGAAAATGAGACCTGCACCAATCTATTAAACATCCTTCACACGACCTATCAACAAAATTTAATAAAAAACAATAGAGCCATTTTTTTGAAAATTTGGAAAATGTCCCAGGGTCTTCATCTAAAGTACCCCCAAAATTAAAATATCGGTTACAAATTCAAAGGCCGCGACATCAGCCAGATTGATTTTGGAATATAAATTTTGGAGAAAATCGGCTGAACGGTTTAGCCGCTATCGTTGTTAACAGACAGGCGTCAGACCCACGGACAGTCGGACGTTTTGCCGATTTTTCGGTTTATGCCGTCGATTTTTCGGAATCAAGGATCCACAAAACATGGATTCTGACTACACCACATGTTAGAGAATATTTTTCTAAATTTAGCAACTGGATTTATACACTTTTTCGTTACTAGGGCCTCGAAATAAGAATTTTTCTGCCAAAAATTCGCCGTTTATTTGCGCAGCAACATAACTTTCGCTCTACTGCGTAATCGGTAGCGAGAAGGTAAAACGTAGTGAAGAGTAAAATATAGTAGGAGCGGTCGGAATGGGAATGAGATGACATCATAAGCATCGTCCCGGATGTCTGGGTGGATTTAGCCTGTTCGCGGATTGTCTCTGTTCATGAATACCCTGACAGGGGGCTCCGAACTTGGGCTAAATGTGACTATGGGCTAAATTGTACAAGTAGGAAGGGAGCAAGTTTGACCTAAAATTATGAACAAAAAATTTTATTTTCCAAAAATTATGTGTTTTTTATAAAAAGATATGTATTATGAAAATGTTTTTGTCTGTGTAGATAATTAAAAAAAAATTAAGTATCACAAAATTGACCAATTTAAAAAACAGATCTTTTGGTTTTGTATTTACAAATGAATTGTCAATTTTATGATAGTTGTTAGCTGTGGTCTCAAATGTCATAATATGGCATGAAAAATAATAAATTGATAATATATGTTACCCACAAAAGATGTTAACTTCAACATAAAAATTCAAATCAGTGAATCTTATAACTGATTGTTGGGTGTTATTTATTTCAGATTAAAGTTCAAATTGAGTTGTTTCGATCAGTAAGTTTGACTTCAAATGGACACTTGACACGGAAGAACAATATTTATATTTTTCATTTCATCTCATTAGAAAAAAGCGCTAGTGTTGCCAAGAGATATTTTACGTCCGTGATCAACGCTAGCGCTTTCTAAATTCATAAATACCACAATTTCTCTCCAAATTAGTACATCTCAATCATCATTTTTTGTAAAACTCATTTGAAATCGTAGAACATTTGGTGCAAAAATGAAGTACTTTCAAGAAAAAACATTTTTTATTCAAAACTTCAAATGAAAATATATTCCCGGCATTAAATTTTTTGTATAAAGTAGGCAGGGTTTTCACGAATATATCAGAGGAGTGTTTAGCCTTACAATATTCTTCGAAAGAAGTATGCGTGAAAGTAAAATAATTAAAAGTTAATAAATAATATGATATTGATAGCTTTGGCAAACAAATGCAAGTAGATCGAAAAATACATAATAGTAATTATTAAACACTATGGTATTGTAATATTCTACAAATATGTAAAAGTATTAGTTTACATGACCGCGAACGAAAGGCAGCCGTCATTATTGCCTTCTGTTATCAGTGCGGCGTTACAATGGCCGCTCATCTATTCGTTTTCACATTTAACACAACTAAAGAAAGCAATTTAAAATGAAATAACATAAATATAATAAAATTAAATATGAATTGAAATAAATATGAATTGAAATATGAATCATATTTATTTCAATTAGATTTTAAATAATTTATAAAATATTAATTTGTAAAGTTTAACAAAAGTTGCAATGTAAGAAATGAACAAAGAAATATGAAATGTACACATTCTAACTTATGTAGCATCTAACTGCCTCAAAACACTTCTAAAATACGACCACGAAGCGTAGGATTTTCGGAGCAGCGACTAAGTTTGACACCCATTTTTTTTAAAAATAACTCACATTTTCGAAAAAGTCAACAGGGCCTTATTTGAAGATGTTTTTAATACATACATTTCATTAAGAAAAAAATGTGTCGTCATAATTGTAGTTGCAAGGAGACGCCGAAAATATTTGAATTTTTTTCACTTTTCGATAAATCAGGCTTTTTAACCTACATGAGACCTGCGACATTTTCGTAAACATCTTTCAGACTACCTAACAACAAAATTTAATCAAAATCAATAGAGCTTTGGTTTGAAAATGGCCCAGGGGCTTCATGTAAAGTACCACCCCCCCAAAAAAAATAAAATATCGGTTTCAAAATCAAGGGGTCATGTCATCAGCCAGATCGATTTGGAGAATATCAATTTTGGAGAAAATCGGCTTAATGGTTTAGCCTGGTATTAATTCTAAATTTGCAATTTTCGAAAATTCAGAGAATGCAAAGAAAATGAGACTCGCGACATTCTTTTAAGCGTCCCTTTTCTATCCCTTCACTATCTAATGGAATTTTCGAAAAATGAGGGATTTCAGCAAAC